>CAWUFW010005851.1:717500-1257775 GCA_963921515.1 Calotriton arnoldi
CACACACACACGCGAACACACACGCGACACACACACACACGCGACCACACACACGCGAACACACACACACGCGAACACACACACACACGCGACCACACACACACGCGAACACACACGTGACCACACACACACACGCGACCACACACACACGCGAACACACACACACGCGAACACACACACACGCGACCACACACACACGCGAACACACACACACGCGAACACACACACGCGAACACACACACACACACGCGACCACACACACACGCGAACACACACGCGACCACACACACACACACACACACGCGACCACACACACGCGACCACACACACGCGACCACACACACGCGACCACACACACGCGACCACGCGCGACCACGCGCGCACACACGCGCGACCACGCGCGCACACACACGCGACCACGCGCGACCACGCGCGCACACACACGCGCGCGACCACGCGCGACCACGCGCGCGCACACACACACACGCGACCACGCGCGCGCACACACACACACACGCGACCACGCGCGCGCACACACACACACGCGACTACGCGCGACCACGCGCGCGCGCACACACACGCGACCACGCGCGCGCACACACACACGCGCGCGACCACGCGCGCGCACACACACACGCGCGCGACCACGCGCGCGCACACACACGCGCGACCACGCGCGACCACGCGCGCGCACACACACACACACGCGACCACGCGCGACCACGCGCACACGCACACACGCACGCACGCGACCACGCACGCGACCACGCACGCGACCACGCACGCGACCACGCACGCGACCACGCACGCGACCACGCACGCGACCACGCACGCGACCACGCACGCGACCACGCACGCGACCACGCACGCGACCACGCACGCGACCACGCACGCGACCACGCACGCGACCACGCGCGACCAGTGTCCCGGGGTGCCTACCCCCGGGACACTGCTGTTTGCAATGACAGGACGGGAGCCTCGCGGCTCCCGCCCTGTCATTGCAAACTTGCTTTGGATATTGGAAGCGAGAGCAGGAAACCTGCTCTCGCTTCCAATATCCAAAGCAAATTGCTTTTCCACATGGGGAGCAGCATGTTAGCTGCTGCTCATGTGGAAAAGCAATGCCGACTCGCGCAGGAGGCGGGGAGCCGGCTGGGACTGTGGGGGGTTTGGGGACCCCCCCACAGTCCCCGAGAGGCCAGGCCCCGGGGATGGGGTCCCCGGGGCCTTAAAGGGCCTGAGGGGGGCCACGCAGCCCCCCTCCAAATCTATAAAATAAAAATCGAGGCCATGCCCCGGGGATGGGGTCCCCGGGGCCAATACAGGCCCAGGGAAGAGGGGCCACGCGGCCCCCTTCCCGTTTTTTTAATTAAAAATAAAATAAAATGCTCAGGCCCCGGGGATGGGGTCCCCGGGGCCAAAAGTGGGCAAGGGAAGGGGGGCCACGCAGCCCCCCTCCCATTAAAAAAACGACCGGCATCGTGCCGGAGGCCCCGCCCCCCCTCCCTGCAGTACTCTGCAGACGCACCCCCTGGCGCGTTTTAAGAAGGGGAAGTAATTCCCCTTGAATACTGGGGGTCCCTGGGGGCCAACTAGCCCACCAGGAACCTCAAGTATGCGCCAGGGGGCTGCGTTGCAGAGAGGTGTACAGAGGCCATGCCCCTTTTTACACCTCTCTGCAACGCCACGGGGCGCGTTTGCACAGTGGTGAAGGGAGGGGGAGGGGCTTCAGGTGAAATGTGTGCAAACAGGCCCCGTGGCGCGTTTTAAGATGGGGAATTAAATCCCCTTGAATCCTGAGGGTCCCTGGAGTCCAACTAGCCCACCATGTACTTCTAAAAAGCGCCACAGACCCCCTGTCTCTTGGGTAAAAACACCCAACCCTATTCGAAATAGCCCTATGGCCACAAAAAAGGCAAAGGCGGTATATCTAACAGGTGTCTCTAAACTTTTATCTACCACCTGGAGAGAGGATGGGACCTCCCTAATTAATAAGAGGATCCAATGGATCTGGCATGTAAGAGGGTGCCGGTCGATCAGGGAGGATATCAAAGGGGCATATAGATGCCAAACCAAGGGAGGTTCTACAGATGCCATAGCACTTACATTTTTTCATCAAGAATTAGCTGAAAATTTGGTGGCATTTGATCTATGCACTCACCATTTAACTAATTCTAACATCTGTATTAAACATTCACTCCCGAGGCAATTCCACCAGCTTCCCCTCTTCCTGCCAAACTACCGGACAATAGATCATCCCCTCTTCAGGAAATAGACTATTGCACTCTATTTCCTGTGTAGGGAAGCAAGCACCTTCTCTGGCTCAGGAAATGATCTTCATTTCCCAGCAAGCATAGTTCCTGATGAAGAGTATGCCCTTAATTCAATAGCTCCTAGCCCCAGTGGACACCCAGAGGAGAGACCCCTAATAGAGAAGTCAACTAATGGGGCAGTGTTAGAAATTGGGATCTCTAGTTGGCCGCGGCTGGCGCCAATGTCCAAGTAGGGACCCTTCTTCCTAAGTCAGAGTAAGGGTGCTACACCCTTTGATAACCCCTGCTGAACCCTGTGGTAACGTAGCACAAGCAGACATGCCTATCTCAGAGGCAGTGTGTGAAGCATTTATGACCATACACAATAACACAGGAGAGACGCTACAAACTGACACCACAAGTAGTTATAGAAAAATAGTTATCTTTATATAGACTGAACACGAGGCTAAAAGCACTCAAGGAGCCACAATGCACATAATTACAGATTCACTTCAAAAGCAATAAAGGCACTCGAAACGGGGGTGGAACGGACTTAGTTCGGGGCCGGGGTCCACGCAACCCGGTGATACACAATGTACCAGAGATGTAAAGGGGCACGGCACGCAGCCTCACAAGGAAGCCGCGGTGATGACAGGCGGACTCGCAGCACCCACAGCTCCCGGCTGTAGCTGTCCGCGGAGTGCACTCACGATAATCCTGGGACGGGGCTTAAAAGGTGGGCACCCAGCAGCACACGCAGGTGGTAACCAGATCCTGGAAGTGGTGTCTAGTGCGGGCACTCAGCGGCACAGCTCCTCAGCTGCAGCGGCACACAATAGCGATAGCGATGATTTTCGTAGGATGTCAAATGCGGCCACTCAGCGGCACAGCTCCTCAGCTGCAGCGGCACACAATAGCGATAATTTTCGTAGGATGTCAAATGCGGCCACTCAGCAGCACAGCTCCTCAGCTGCAGCAGCCCGCGATAGCGACTTTCAGCCCACGTTCCCCGCAGTAGAACCAGAGGCTCTGGAATTCTCAGAGGCCTCACCTGCGGGTAGAATCCCCCTCAAATAGGAATCCAGACAGCTGATGGGTGAAGTCTAATGTCCCTGAGACTTCAGCAGGAGGCAAGCTCAAATCAGGCCCTTGGGTAGTTGCTTCAGCAAGATGGATGAAAGTTTCAAAGTCCTTTCCCTCTAGTTAAACGGACAGAGGGTCGTCTTGGCATCCAGAAGTAACACACTCGTGGGGGTTTTCGCGCACATCTTTATACCCCCATCGCCTTTCTTCTCTCAAAAGTCACAAGTCACTGAACCCAGCCAGAACCAGTTCGATGTGGTCCTGGAGAACTTTATTAACGAGGCGGCATCCTGCCTTTGAGGAAGAGGGGGTCTGCCATCAGACGCACAGTGGGGGCTGGAGCCATCATTCACCTTGCCAGGCCCAGAACTGCTCAGATCAAAGGGTCACCCCTCCCCATACTCCAGCTACAGATCACTCTACTCGACCCAGGTCGGGTTCAACCTACCCTGTCCCTCCAAAACCAGACAGCCAATACACATAACAGCAGAGCACACTGGAAGACTCAGGCAAGAAAATACCCACTTTCCCAAAGTGGTATTTTCAGACACAGAATATAGAAATAACCCTCACTAAAAGATGTACTTTAATATTCTGAGCTCAGGCATACTAAATTAGACTTTCCACTTTACAAGCTGCTTCTGTGGGTGGCGCAATCAGCGCGGCAGGCCCACCAGCAGCATTCGGTCTACCAGCCCTGTGCACGCACGGGGCACTATACTAGAGACTAACAGGTAAACCAAATGAGCCAATTATGGGAACATCAATTCATACAGTCAATTTACAATAGGGAGCATTCGCGCTGTGGCACGGAATGGCCGTGGAACAGCGCCCAGAGCATCTAACACCAGCAAACAGAGGAGACAAAATGCGAAAAATGGAGGGGGGAGACCCACGCCAATGGTGCCAGGTCTAACAGCTGAAATGTGGGGAGAACTACCCACCCACTTGGGAGTTCTCATCACTAAGGCGGAAAAATCTGGACAGACCATCAGCATTGGCGTGCTCTGTACCAGGGCGGTGTTCCACCGTAAAGTCCATACCCTGTAGGGAAATGGACCACCTCAACAACTTTGGATTCTCTCCCCTCATCTGCATCAACCATCTGAGGGGCCTGTGGTCTGTCTGAACCCGGAAGTGAGTCCCAAACAGGTATTGTCTCAGCTTCTTCAGTGCCCAGACCACAGAAAATGCCACTCTCAATTGCACTCCACCTCCGTTCCCGTGGAAGTAACCTCCTACTAATGAAGGCTACAGGTTGGTCTAGGCCCTCTTCATTGATCTGTGACAAAATGGCCCCCATACCATGCTCGGAAGAGTGTCTGGACAACAAATTCTTTTGAAAAGTTGGGCGCCTGAAGTACAGGTGCTGTGCACATGGCAGTCTTCAGGGTGTCAAAAGCGTTCTGACAGGTGTCAGTCTAGTTCACCATCTTGGGCTGCTTCTTAGATGTCCAATCAGTCAAGGGGGCAACAATGTTGCCATACCCTTTGACAAACCTCCTGTAATAGGTGAGAGCCTTTTTAGGACTCACGGGTTGTGTCTGGGTCTATGGGCACTCCCAAGCCAGGATGGTTTCAATCTTGGGCTGTAGGGGCGCCACCTGGCCGCTCCCAACCTGGTGTCCCAAGCACACCACAGAACCCTGCCCAATCTGGCACTTACTTGCCTTGATTGTGAGGCCTGCCCTCCGTAGCGCCATCAACGCTTCCCAGAGGTGGCGCAGAGTGGTCCTCCCATGAGGAACTAAACACTGCAATGTCATCCAGGTAGGCGGCACTGAAATCTTCCAGCCCATCCAACACCCTGTTGACCAGCCTCTGGAAGGTGGCAGGGGCATTCTTCATCCCAAAGGGCATCACCCTGAACTGGTAGTGCCCATCTGGTGTGGAGAATGCGGACCTCTCCTTTGCCCCATCAGTCAAGGCGATCTGCCAATACCCAGACGTCAAATAAAATGTGCTGAGGTACCGTGCAGCCCCTAGCCGATCTATGAGCTCATCAGCTCTGGGGATGGGGTGCGCATCAGTCTTTGTGACTGAATTGAGACCTTGGTAGTCCACGCAGAACCGAGGATTCTGGGGTGGCACCAGGCGCTGCAGCTTTGGTACCAAGACCACTGGGCTGGACCAAGGGCTGCTAGAGGACTCAATCACCCCTAAAGCAAACATTTTGGAAACCTCTTCCTTAATGGATGCCCTAACCCGGTCAGTCACTCGGTAAGCCTTTTGCTTAACAGAAGGACTGTCCCCAGTGTCCACTTCATGGACACACCAATCAGTGGCACTAGGGAGAACAGATCACTGAATTGTCCCAACAGTTGGCGACAATCACTGTTGCTCAGGGGTCAGTGTGGCGGAGAGGACCACATCCTCCACTGACCCATCTTGCTCCTTTGCACACAGGAGGAGGTCAGGAAGAGGCTCACTCTCCTCCTCCATCCCAGCATCTGTGGCCAGGAGCATGCCCACTTTGGACCTCTCAAAGTGGGGCTTCAGGCGGTTGACATGCAGGACCTGCAAGGGGTTCCGGGGAGACTGCAAGTCCACCAAGTGGGTAACAGGACTCTTGCGCTCCACCACCTCAAATGGTCTGGTCCACTTATCTTGGAGTGCACAAGGCTCCACTGGGGCCATGACCCAAACCTTTTGACCAGGCTGAAACTCAGAGTGGCATTCTGATCGTGCCAACGTTTCATCTCTTCCTGGCTGGCTTCCAGATTTGCCTCAGCAAGCTCTGAAACGCAGAGTCTGGTTCCTGAAGGCCAGCATGTAACTAAACACATCCTGGGGAGGTTTCCTGGGAGATTGCTCCCAGCCTTCCTTGACCAGACTCAGAGGCCCTCTTACCGGGTGACCATAGAGTAGTTCAAAGGGGCTGATCCCTAGGGACTTCTGTGGCACCTCACGGTAAGCAAACAAGCATGGCAAGACGTCCCACTTACGCCTCATGGTCTCTTCTAGGCCCATAATCATGCCTTTGAGGGTCCGGTTGAATCTCTCAACCAGCCCATTCCCTTTCTGGCATTCCAGCCGTCATCAGCCAGGCTTGCTTGAATCCAGTGGCAAAGTGAGCAAGGGACCCACGTCTGGCTGATGACGGCTGGAATGCCAGAAACCGGTCCTAGGATGCTTGTTTCCGGTCCAGGGAAGACATGGCTTGGCAGTTCGGGCTGGACTGTTCCCATGAGGCACAGGGTCAGACTGATTTGCATATGGCCATGTCTGAACTGGGGTGGTGGAGTGAGCTAAAGAATGATGATGGATTAAACCCAGATCTGTTGACTGGGGGTGAGTGTTTGATTGGCTCAAACGTTCCGTCCATCATCCCCTTTTGTATAGGTCTAACAGGCAGGCATTCATTGTGCACCCCCACTTGTATTACATCCTTTATGTCATGGACCATCGCAGGGCTTAGGTCCAAAACTGTCTGAGACCTGGAACTATTTTTTAGAGCAATATGACATCTGCCCTTTTCAGGCAACGTGGTCTGTTGCTCCGGTTTTTTGTCCAGGATACCTTAACTTTCATACTCCTGCTATTACTGGAAGTAAGGGGCGTACTTCAGGGGGGCTAACGATATGGATTCGCCAAGGCATTGGCCTTTTAATTCAGGAGCTCCCTCAGGTAACCCGGATATTCTGGCCATCCGACTGTTGCGTAGTCCCTCTAGCATCCTTGACAATTATAACGTCTATGCGAGAGGGGCTAGAGGTGGTAGGAAGTCTAACACTGTAGAGGATCTAGATGAGCTCCTCAGTGCAAGATCAGGTGAATCCTCAGTCATAATTGCAGGTGACTTTAATACAACCTTCGAGCCATTGGACAGGGATAATAGCGACTTCTCAGAGGACGCCGTCTGGGGTATTCCTAAATTGGAGTTAGTCACAATAAAACGTTGGACAGAAGCAGGATTGCAACTAAGGACATCCTGTTTAGAGAGGCCTTAGGGCGGCTAATGGTAGAACCACTTCAGACAGAATAGGGGCCCAACACATTTAATAATGGGTTCCATACTAGTCGAATTGACCATCTCCTCATAGATTTAACCTTATGGCATACACTAATTGATATGGCCATTTTAGAACGAGACGAGAGTGACCATAACCCACTCTCCTAGTCTTTCCCTCTTCTGCCACTGGATGGACCTGCCCGTCCAGTTAATTTAGCGTCCACTAGAGACTTAGTGGTCAGTAATGATATGAGGAGAGTCAAGTGGTCTAAAATAAGTAGTGATCCAGAGGCATTGTCTATTATCAGTAGGGATGTTGATGAGGCTATTGTTGACCTAAAGGCCCTTGCCGCTAGTGCTCAACGAATAGGCCTCACTACCACCATCCACGCGTCGCTATTTGACAAAGTACGGACCCATTTCTCCAAACCCTGTAGTAATAGAAGCACGTTCCAACAAATTTGACAAACCTGGTACAACAAAGAAAGCAGTGTTGCTCGTAAATCCCATGGGGTAGCTATTAAAATACGAAATCAGATTTATATTAGGGAAGCTAGGAATGCATACAGAACTGCACAGAGTAAAGCTAAAAGAGCGGGATGAGAGAAGGTGGCAGGAATTGAAGGCAGCATGCACAAGAAGCAACCTGCAAAATTTTTGGGCACTTGTAAAATGGGGTAGTGGGGCACATCCTCCTCCACCAGAAAATCATGTAGCCCCCGAACAATGGATAAAATATTTTTCCAAGCAGTATTCATTAGATGACGTAGGGATCCCTGAACCTCCACTAAAGGTACCTAGCCACCAGAGGAGCCTAGTATTTGAACCCTCAGAAGTAATGGTTGCTCTACATGCCATCACGTGGAGGAAGAGCCCAGGGTATCGATAGTACTCCCGCAGATGTCTTTTTATATGATAGGGAAAAGTGGTGCAGGTATGTAATACTGCTAGTAAATGGTCTGGCCCAGGGTGCCCCCATTCCTGATTCGTGGAAGGGGGCTGAGATCATACCAGTCTACAAGTAGGGGGATAGATCACAGCCTGCAAATTAATCGGCCCATTTAGCCTTATTGATTCGATCCAGAAGGTGGTGGCACGCCTCGTGGAAGGTTCAGGAATGGGTCGATGAGAACAGTATCTTAACTCATCAGGCTGGTTTTCGGGCCCACATCAGCACAGTGGATCAAGTTTTTAGATTTATTCTGATATACTGGCAGACAGTGGTGTTAGGTAAAGGCAGTATGTACGCAGTTTGTCGATTTAAAAATCGGCTTTTGATTTAGTTTCCCGTAGTAAATTGTGGGAGGTGCTGCGGGATCTTGGCATGCCGGCCAATTTGCTAGTTTTCTTAATACGTCTGTATGAGAGCAATTTTGCTCATACGTTGGGGCGCACAGGGGGAAATCACTGACCCATTTAGGGTGGATAAGGGAGTGCGTAAAGGTTGCGTCTTGGCACCCACGTTGTTCTCCCTTTTTATTAATGAGGCTTCTAAATTCTTAGCCTAAACACCCACTGCCGCACTGACCCTTGCTGGCTCCAAGGCCCCAATTCTTGTGTTTGCAGATGACACCCTCATTATTTCCAAGACCCCCAGTGGATTACAGCGTGCATTGGCCTTGTTTGAAGATTTCTGTAACAGAGAGCTTAAGATGAACACCGACAAAACAAAACTTATGTCTTTTAACAAACATCGATCATACAGGGGGAAAATCACTATGGAGGGGGTGGCACTAGAGGAGGTAGATGTGTTTACGTACTTGGGCATCACCATGGAGAAAAGAATGAAATGGAGTCCCCATATTGGTAGGATGGCGTTAAAACATCGACAACTAGCGGGTGCCTTAAGTAAAAAAATTCGCCTGTCTTTGACAAAACCTGTAAGCCCTGTGTTACAGATTTATAATGCCAAGGTGATTAGCCAAGTTTTATATGGTCGGAGCTGTGGGGGTTCGGAAATCTTGCACAGCTAACCATTGCTGAAAACAAGTTCTTTCGTGCAATCTCCAGACTCCCCAAAAGCACACCCTCCCTCCCATTGATTAATGACATGGAAAGGCACTCTGTGGCAGACATAGTGAGGCTTCCCCCTTTACTATACTGGCGTAGAATTTGGGTTACACCCGAGCTATCTACCTACGCAAGCAGACTAGGGGATGTCCTAGATGCTGATTGCCATCATAAAATAAGCTGGCTGAGATATCAAGGGGACATTGTCCTTAATGGGCCTGAAAAATGTGGGAGAATCCGGTAAACTTACTGTTTATACCTAAAGCTGTATTGAAGAATACTGGGACATGGTGGATCAAAACTGTAGTAGATTGAGTGACATTTCAACTTTGACAGGGAGGTTTCTGCTAGTTAAACTTCGCCCCCCCCATCTTGAACCATACTGGGATACCATCTCCAAGCCCCTAGACCGTAAACTCTACTTCCAATTTAGAGTCGGTACCCTGCCTATAAAAACATACGGCAAATTGGTCAGAAGCAGGAGATAATAAGTGCCATACTGTGCTGAACACGCAGAAACGTACCAACATGTTCTCTTTGTATGCCCCGCCTACGCTACCCCACGAAAGATTTGGCTAGTGCCTATGTGTAAGAACTTGGGCACCAGGCAAAGCAGCGATGCTTTAAGAACTGAGGACTGACCCCTCGGTTCATTATGCTATCCCCCTAGCCAAATATCTAAAGTGGGTTTGGTGGATCAGAGCAAAAACCGTACCAACTGAGAATAATTTAGCAGCCTTGCTGTCAGGTTCTCCCTCCACTGAAGCATCAATTTGATCTTTATGGTGTTATTGAACCCCACTGTGTAATCTTTTATTACTTGTATTTCAAATCTGTTTTAACATCCTTTTAACCTTAATTGTATTATGTATGAAGCTTTATGAAATGTTGATTGTTTGGACTTGACATTTTATAGATTACCTATTAATTGGATAACCTTGTGTTTTGAAGTTTGTGCCCTCCCGAGCTGTGGTAGCTTACTACATCATGCTTGTATTGTATGGTGTATGATACATGAATTCTGTTGTGATACCATTGATGAAATCGCCCACTTTTTAACCTTCCAAGATGTAATGCTTAATTTTGTTTGTTTTTACCATTGTTCATATTAATATGCAGATCAATTCATTAGTCAAATTATGGACACTGTGCTGCTGCTTTTATGACAATACTGTTGAAATAAAGCTTTGTGAAGTGAAGCATATCACTGTTGTAAGTCTGACCAAGGTTGTGAAGCTATGCATGCGTGTCTAAGCTTTTACCTAGTGACATGTTAAATGAAAATAAACATACAAACACTTGAATACATGTGTTTCAAACAGCATACTCTAAATGTGTGAAAAAAGGTGCAGTTCTTTCTGCTCACAATACAGGGCACATGGGTATTCAATAGTATATTTGAAGGGCTCTATAACATATATACATAAGACATGTCTGCCTGCGCAACCAAATGACAGAGCAGAACTAAAGATTTGACCACCTATGAGAGAAGCTACCTGCTTTTTAAGCTACCATCTTCAGATGCATAACACGTGAGAATACATGTGCAAGCAGACATAACTCAGTCATGAGAGCACGCAGACCTTTAAACTGGATAGCTTGCACTTCTCATTTGAATATAGAAACAGGCGAGAGAAGTACAGAAAGGAGCAAGAGAATTGCAGAAAAAAACAGGGGGTGCAGAAAGAGGCAAGAGGGGTGCAGAAAGAGGCAAGAGGGGTGCAGAAAGAGGCAATGATAGTATGTATAGGTGTATGAGTGCATATGATAGTGCTGTATTGATGAGGAAATGTATGAGTGACTGTATGGGTGAATGAGTGGATGTGTGTACACCTAGGAATCAGCGAGTGGGTATGTAGTAACTGGTATCAGTGTGTCTATGATTTCGAAAATGGTAGTCTATTTTAGAGTGGGTGCATCAAAAGTTATATTAGGGTGTGAGGAGGTGCATCAGATCACGTGGATGATGTCATTTGAGATGTCAGTGATGTCATTTGAGATGTCAGTGATGTCATGAGTGACGTCACTGGCCATGTCATGAATGATGTAATATGTGACTGATGTAATATGTGACGTCATCAGCAGTGCATGTGAGTTATAGTTAGCTTAACTAACTAACGGCCCGGAAACCTATAGTTTTTTCAGTGCATTTCAAAGGTTTTTTAAATGCTAATAGCCAACTATAAAGTCCCAGAAACCTATGGTTTTTTCAGTGAATTTCGAAGGTTTTTTAAATGCTAATTTCTAACTTTTCCTACAGAGGTAGGACATGTGCAGAAAAAGGAAGAAAAGCGCAGAAAAAAGCAAGAGCAATGCAGAAAGAGGCAACAGAAGTCCAGAAAGACAAAGAAAGGTGCAGAAAAAAGCAAGAGATATGCAGAAAGAACCAACAGAGGTGCAGAAAGAACCTCATTGCAAAGTCATCCTGTGCCCCCAACTTTTTACTGACTGGTACTGGTGGTAACGGACTCAGACTAACCAGGCACGGAGCCAGTGCTATCCTGAAAGACACTTAGAATACAGTGAAAACACCTACATACACTAGGGTACACTATGGGTTGAGATACCCCTGTGATTGGCATGAACTCCCCTGTAAGGCCCTAGTACATGATAGAGGTAGCTTTAATCCACCTGCCCTAAGTCAGAGGTGCAGAAAGAGGCGAGAGCGGTGCAGAAAGAAGCAACAGAGGTGCAGAAAGAAGCAACAGAGGTGCAGAAAGAGGGAAGAGGGGTGGAGAAAGAGGCAAGAGGGGTGCAGAAAGAAGCAAGAGAGGCTTGCACACCATTAGTACCAATTTAACACCCACATTTAGCAATAAGTAACAGGTGAGCACTTTAGGTTTACAAAGGACCTTCCACCACGCTGTAACACTTGTCGCTGCATTTTTGGTAACGTTTGATCCGTTTGAGCTAGAAAAAAGGCTTTATGTTCAAATCTGCAGATTAGGGAGCAGATGATGGATTATGTGGCTATTGCAGAAAATGTATAATTGTGCGAAAGTCGGTGCAGCCGAACAGTCGCATAATTCCAGTGGCCCTGCTCATACCTCGGACTAGGTCTACAAGTGCTCCTCAGTGATTCCATCTTTTTTTGTCTCACTGAGTTCATAGTTGAGCTTCTATGGAAACGAGGAAGGCTAAACCTGAGGCTACCACTCCACAACACAGACTACCATACCACATACTCTCCATAACACAATCCCACTCCAATTAATTTCTGTACACTAAATACCACATATTTTCTATCCACATAGTTTCACTGCACAACTTACCACATAATTCCACTACACACAATGTTAATCCACTCCAAAAAACATTAGTAAAAAACTTACATTTACAATGCCAATAGCTCTAACTCTCGCAAATGCGAAACCTATTGCATTGCAAATGCTTCATTAACTAGTAGACGCGTTTGCAGAGTGGTGGAGAAAGGGTGCTGGGCCTCCGACCAGCGCTCAAGAATTCCGCTGCGTAGGACTTACAGGAGGGCTTCTTGGCCCCCAAAGTTCCTCAGGAGTAAAGTGGACTTCATCCCCAAACCCGTAGTGTGCTAGGAGATGCATTTGCAGAGTGGTGGAGAAAGGGGGGCGTGGCCTCCAAAGACGTATTAGCAATCCCACTGTGTGAGACTTACTGGAGGTAACAGGAGGGGTAGTTAGCCCCCCAAGGACAATCCTGGAGAATACTTTTAGAAAATTCTAGCTCGGCGTCTGCCAATTTTTTTTTTTGCCATAATGATAATGGTGCCAGACCCAAAATATCAACCACAAAACGTAGACCCACCTCCGAAAGGCAAAAGGATGTTGGCGCACTCTGCAGTACCATCATAAGCCTTCAGAGGAAGTTATTCTCGGTTATTTGGAGTTTAGAGCAATCACACAACCCCCAAACCCCTGCCCCATACATAGCTATAGAGAGGAACTTCGCGTTAAATAAAATGTTCCTCTCCTTCACTGGCTTGCGTCCTAGCAGGGCTGGAAAGTGGAAATAAAATAATAAAATTGCTTCCACCGCACTATTGATTTGTATTGTACCATCAAGAACTACCAGTTCTTGAGACAGGCGAAGGTAGCCGCAAATTATAGAAACTAATTTTGCAACTGGGGCTCTCCACAAAAAAAAGTTTCCGTTTTCTTTGGCCTACAAACCATTACAAACAACTTCTGGTTTTTCATATTCAAATCGAAGGATCCCATAAATTCCACTAAGGCATCCAGGGCTTTCTGAAAGCTCACTGCAATCCTGGCTAATAGGACAGCGATGTCTGCGTCAAGAAGTGTCAGGATGAAGCAGGTTCCTGCCTTCGGAAAATCACATTTATTTTTAAGCAAATGAGCTTTGAAACCATTAATGTAAAGAAGAAACAAAAAAAGGAGGCGAGGAGGCAACCCTGACGAACGCCTTGGTTGCAATACATAGATGGCGTGCATTCGCCAGGCCCATAACGGATCTTGTCCGATGTATTCCAGTGCAAACACTGAAGAGCAACCAGGAGTTCTTCAACCCCTAGGTAACCCAACACGTCCCATAGTTTGGACACGTTGACCATATCGAAGGCATGCGACAAGTCCATGAAGGCTGGGTGTAAAGAGCATTTCATGGGCTGGGTGCACTCGCCAATAATAAGCAAAAGGTTCAGGCACGGCTCAGCTGTACCCGTTCCTAGACCTCCATAACTTTATCACATAAGGTATCAACTCTATATTTGCAACCATTTTTCCAACATACCAGGGATTCTAAAGGAACCCAGGGTTTGTGGATTCCTCTAAAGGGGACCCATAAAACAGACAAAATATAGCTAAATGGGGATTTTTTGTAGTAAAATGGGGGGGAAATTGCTCTGCAAAAGATTTCCCCCACTAAAATTGGCAACAACGAAATAAAGAAATAGGTTGAAAAAAAGTATGAAAAAAACAGCCATTTGTGAGAACATTTTAATCTGTAAGTTCTTGTCATGATGGCAGATTTACAAAAGCAATATACCATAATGTCCACTACACCCGCCTGGTTGTGGGGCATATCTGGTTTGTAGGTTTGTCCACGAACCCTAGGTTCCCAGAGCCAACAATAAAATGGTTTTTCATTGTGTACAAAGTATAGAACAATCCATATGGTGAAATATGTAGGCTGAAAATAGGTCTTAAGGTAACCGGCGTATTTCTGAAATGGCAACAAGATATGAGATTTAGGAGCCGAGGTTATTGTACATCTCAGCATTGGTGGGTACCCGGACTTGTATGTGAATGAGAACATTTTTCTAAAGGTCTACTTTACTACACACTGGCTTAGAATTGGAAGAATCAAACAGAGGAATCCAATTTGTAATTTATTCTACGTTCCCACTTGCCTCTCGATAAAATGGTACTACACTTGTGTGGGTAGGCCTAGTGCCTGTGACAAGAAAGGGCCCAGAACACAACATGGACACATCACATTTTTTCAACTGAAAACTGAGCCGCCCCCCCCCCAAATGTGCCTAGCAGTGGATTTTGAGATCTCGTTCAGCAGGCACCGAGGGAAACCCAGCAAACCTTCACATTTTTGAAAGCTAAACACAGAGGGAATCCAGGGTGGGGGATTTGTATGGCTCTCACAAGGTTCTCTTTCACAGAAGCCCTTGCAAACTTCAGCAAAAAACACGCATTTTACTCACATATCTGTGTTGCAAAGTTCCAGAATCTGTGGAGATCCATAAATTTCATAGCACCCAGAGTTCCCACATGTTGTCCGATAACAGCAGTACCCCATTTGTGGTGGGAGGGCCAAAAGACAGCAACATAAATGGTCCTAAAGTGCTACAGGGAAGAAATCTGCGATATGGGTAGCTGCTGTATTTGGGAAAACTAGACACCCAGGGGATTCCAGGGTGTGTGCCATGCCTGGATCTCAAAAGGTCTCATTACCCACAATGCCCTACAAATCGCAAACTTTGCCTAAAACCATGCATTTTTTACATTTCAGTAATGGAAACTTATAGGATCAGCAGGAATCCATAAAATTCCTACCACCCAGCAATACCCTTTGTGAGAAGTTGGCCTGGTATATGCTGTCCGCTAATTAAAGTGGGCACCTTGCACCAGTCCAAACAACCCTTATTGATGATTAGGTTAAAGACAACCTTTATTGAAAGCTATCCTAGTGGTAGCTGTGGAGAGCACCCTTCAGGCTAAGTCTTGAAGGAATGTAAAGCAGCTTGGTTTACCAGATTATAACCTCTTGAATGACCAAATGAAAGGAGAACCCCACCAGGTATATATAAAATATATGTATTTATTACTAAACTCTCTACTAACCTCTTTATGAGATTAGAGAACAAGGCACACAATATTACAGTACTAGAACGACAGTAAATAGCACAATACACAGTGGGCTCCAGGGGGAGACCAAACCATATACTAAGAAAGTGGTATAACAACCATGACTTGACTAGACAGTGCCTAGAGCACGTAGAATCACTGGGACCCCAAGGAACCACCCAAGGTAGTGACACAGGGGACCCACGGAGGACGGGTGCAGTGTGGTAACACAGACGCGAGCTCCGTACAACTCTATGGGAAAGTCGCGGTTGGAATTTTAAAGATTAAGGACACTTCGGAGAGGACTTCAAGCAAACCCAGCTAAACATAGAAGGTTCTAAGGCCAGCACCCTTGTGAGTACCGAGGTACCCCTGTTACCTAGCCCAGGGAATCCAGGTGCATAGGGGTCAAGTGGTGTCAGAAACCCTCGTCGTTTTCAAAGGCGTGATGCGAAGAAGTGCTGCTGCCGTGGAGAAGAAAAGTGTCCGGTGCGACCCAAGCCTGGATCGAAGATGAGAAAACCTGAAAGCAGAGGGGAAAAAAGTCTGGGTCACTTCACGTGACCATGATCGGAGCAATCAAATGCCCACCGATGTCAGGTGCGAAGAGGTGAAGCTTGACTCTGCAGCCACGGGGACCAGGAGACGACGATGACCAGGATCCGCAGGCAAGCTGTCCCACGAAGGATGTCGAGAGCTGAGGGGTCAGTTTCCGGATTGGAGACCAACAAGCCTTGGCAACTGCAACCCACGCGGTCAGAGAAAAGATGCTTCGGTGAGGACCAGCAAGGTCCTGGGGGCTCCCCAAGCAATGGAGAGTCAGGGCACATCTGGAGCAACCAGGGAAGCCCGTTGAAAGTTAAAGTTGCCTGCTCTGGGACCCACAGGTCAACGGACCAGGGATCGCGAAGGGACCTCGAGAGGAATCACACAATACCAGCCCACGGAACACTCGTGGAGTGTAGGCCAGTAATCTTCGATGGAAACACTGCTCGGGGCTTGGACTACAAGTAGCCCAAAGCACAGCCTCAGGGATCGCCTAAAAGCATATGCTGCTGCAAATGTGCACGGTGTCCAGGGGTTCGGGTTGCATGGTCCCCACGAGGGATGCGAGTCTCAGGATTGCTGAGAGCACTAGTCGGCCTTGGGGAAGCTTGGGTACCCACCTTCTGTGTTGCAAAATCTTCAGAGTCCGTCGGGAGCTGCGTAGTTGCAAACCGGTCAGATGCGTTGAGGTGCCTGCCTTGCAGGGGAGTAACTCCTTTACTCCAAGGGAGATTCTTCAGTCGTCCAGCAAAGCGTAGATCGTCGAAGTTTACTTGGTTTCTGTAGCAGAGTTTAGTCCAGGTAATATCTAAAGTCCTGTAGCCAGGGGTTCCTACTTTATACCCAAGGAAGGGGTGGGACAAACTCTGGGGACCCACCTATGGGAGGGTCAGGACAGAGGGGTGGCTACATCCATGTCCTTTGTCCAGTTTCACGCCAGAGCAGGGGCTGATAGCCCAGCTCAAACCGGTTGCAGGGGCTATGCAAAGGACACCAAATGTGCCCCCAGTGCAGACAAAGCACTCCGAGTGCACCCACCCTTCCCCAATACACTAAAGCTTGTCTGGGAGGTGGTCACACCTCCCTGTGACAGGAAACCTATTGTCCAGCCTCCCGTGCCGGAGTTTCATCCAGCAGCAGGAGGGCAGACTCGTGTCTGTGGCTGGCAGCATCCATTTTGTGATGCCAGGGCTCTGAAGCTGGTACCCGGTGTACCGGTGCTGTCATATTTCTCCCTCTAGGAGGGAGGAATCATACCTCCCACACCAGTTACTGGTGTGGAGCTATGATTCCAAGGTGTTTGATACCAAACACGACATAATTCCTTGCAGCAATTTTAAAGTTAGCATTCACTGCGAGGTTATAATGCACTTAAGAGTATATGGTTGGCTGCATCACAGACAACCCTGGAATAGTGGTTCCAAAGGCTGCAGAGGGGCTCTGCTCATGCATGGGCACCCTCTCACATAAAACCCAGCACCCTGCCTTCAGGATTGATAAGGCCTGCCATAGGGGTGACGGATAGGCTTATATGTGCAGTGATTAGGATAGCTATAGTGAACCTATATCTAAGTAAGGGGTGCATGCACCACCTTACACAGGCTGCAGTAGCAGACCTGTTGTGTCATTTTGAATGGCCTCTCAGGGGTGGCATAATACATGCTGCAGCCCCTAGGAGGCCTCTGGGGTACCTATGCCCTGGGTACATAGTATACCATATACTAGGGACTTATAAGGGTACCCCAGAATCCAATCTGGAGTGTACCTAAAGTACATGAACAACCAATTTAGGGAGAAAGCAGATAGACTGGGGTCCTGAATAGCAGGATCCCAGTCAGACTAGTCAAAAACCAGCAAAACACCAGAAGAAAAGTGGGGGTAACCATGCAGTCAGATTCCACCTTCCTACACCCCTCTTGTCTGACCCTGTGCCTCATGGGAACAGTCCAACTTTTACCACTGGATTCAAGATAGCCTGGCTGATTACGGCTGATTAGCCAGAAACCGGTCCCAGGATGCTGGTTACCGGTCCAGGGAAGACATGGCTTGGCAGTTCGGGCTGGACTGTTCCCATGAGGCACAGGGTCAGACTGATTTGCATATGGCCATGTCTGAACTGGGGTGGCGGAGTGAGCTAAAGAATGATGATGGATTAAACCCAGATCAGTTGACTGGGGGTGAGTGCTTGCAATGTTCAACACTCCGTCCATCATCCCCTTTGGTTTTGAAAAGAAGAAAAGAACATACGAGGTGGACGCTTACCTAAGAACAGGTGAGGTTCAAAAGAGGGGGATTACTAAAAAGTTATGCGTTGACAAAAACGTGGGAACTGAAGAAAAAAATAAAAATGAGCAATCTTCAAAGGATACAACAAAGCAGGCGGTTAAAGAAGGTGTGACTAATGATGAGGATAATGTTGAACGCCCTGAAAAGGTTAACAAAATTGAAAGTGAGAAAACAATTTCATTGAGTTTAAAACGTTTACCTTACATGGGGTTATCAATGCCCTTAGGTTCTCATTTAAATAAGGCTACCAAAGAAAAAATTTGGAAAGGGGAATTTGTAGATGTTTTTAAATTACTTCAGAGAAATTCAGTCCAAGGAAAGTTCAAGAGAGGAAGCGTGGGAATTAGCAAAGAGGCCAAGGGCACCTACTAATAGTGATTCAATGACGTCAGCTTTCCTTATTTTTGCTAGCGTATATTGCAAAAAGTTCCAACAGATCAGTGGCGATATTTAAATATTTAGACACAATAAGGAAAGCTTATACTGAATTTGGAGGTTATGCTTGGCTCCATTACAATGAGGAGTTCCGAGCCAGATTAGTCCTAATTCCTGAAAAACTATGGGGAGAAGTAGATGATGAGCTCTGGGTCCAGTGGATGTACCCTCAGAGGCCTCCACCTTCTTTGCATACCGCAAGTGGCCTGGCTATTGCTCATCGGCCTTTTCAGGGCAGACCCACCTCGGGGGGGGGGGGGGGGGGAGAGATTGGAACAAATCACACAAACAGTCGTGTCAGGTGCCTGCTGGAATTTTAACAGGGGCTACTGCCAGAAGAACCCTTGTAAATATAAACATGAGTGCTCCAGGTGTGGTGAAAAACATGCCATATTGCAATGCTTTGGAGATCAGTCCAGTTGGGGAGGTTTAGGCAAAACGGAGGGAGAGGCTATGGATTTCAACCTGGCAACAAGGGCTTTTACACCAATTGATGTGGAGGTTTTGTGCTTCTGGTTGAAATTTTACCCAGAGACAAACGAGGCAGCGATGTTAGAATGGGGGTTCAAAGAGGGGTTTAGGCTAGGTTATCAAGGGCCTAGATGCCGCAGATTTGCTAGAAATTTAAAATCTCTAAATGAATTCCGTCAGCTAGTGAGAAAGAAATTGATGGAAGTGAAAGATGGGAGGATGGCAGGCCCTTTTGATTCATGGCCATTGCAAGACCTCATTGTTTCTCCCCTAGGCGCAATTCCTAAGAAAACTGAAGGGGAATTTAGAATGATCCAGCATTTATCATGGCCTCAAAGTCTCTGTCAACGATTTCATTGCGATTTTTCGTGGATAAAGCACTTACGATGGGTTATGCAAGTTGTTCGAGACTTTTAGCACCTTCTTACAGTGGTGTTTTTCGTTCAGGACTGGACACATGGACGTTGTGCATTATCTAGATGATTTTTTATTTATAGGAGCGGCTGGCTCAGTGTGAAAAAGCATTAAGAGATTTTGAAATGGTGGCTAAAGAGTTGGGAGTGCCATTGGCAGAAGAAAAAAACTGAAGGTCCTAATTGTTGCTTGACATATCTTGGGATTGAAATAGATACAGAAAAAATGGAAGCTAGGCTTCCGAACAAGAAAATACTGGAGATGACAAATATGTTAGAGCATGCAAGAAAGTCTCATAAGTTGATGCGGTCTGAAGTTCAATGCCTATTGTGTCATCTGAATTTCGCTTGCCGTGTTGTGAGGGTAGGTAGAAATTTTTGTAGAAGACAGAATTAGGATATCTGCCAGCATGAGCCGACTTGGAAGTTTGGCTGATGTTCCTCCGAGCATTTAATGGTGTCACGATTCGGTCATTGAACGAGGAGATTTTGTTTGGCAGATGCAATTATTTTCAGATGCTTCTGGTGCAAACGGATTTGGTCTGTTTTGGGACAGGAAATGGTGTGCGGAGCAGTGGCTATCTAAATGGGTAACAAAAGAAAAGCATTGCCTTTCTTGAACTTTTTCCCTTGATAGTTGCATTGGCATGTTTTTTTTTGGGGGGGGGGGAAGAGGGGTGGAAGAGTCTAGATAACAGGACAGTGTTGTTTCGTGTAGATAATAGAACAGTAGTGAATTTGGTGAATGGTCAGAGGGCCAAAGAGAAAATTATTGAAACTACTGCAAAGATTCATGTTGGTCTGCTTAATGTATAACAGTGTTCAAAGTTAGGCACATACCCGGAGCTGACAATAACATTGCAGATGCGCTCTCATTTTCAGTGGCAGAGATTCCATGGTTTGGCGCCTGGAGTGGATCTGCAGAAGATTCAGGTTCCCAAGGAGGTATGGGATTTAGCAAATTGAAAGCTAAGCAACTTATTGAGAACTCTCTGGCAAAAAGCACCAAATTGGCCTATAGGAGAGCATGGTTAGAATTCCTAGATTTAGGCGCTTATAGAACTAGTAGCACCAGAGGGATGGAGAAACGTAGGGATGAGATAACTAAATTTCAAAATGTCCAACATAGAAAGGAATATTTCAACAACAATAGCAGGGAAAGTAGCAGGTGTGTCCTATGGGAAGTTCTTTTGGGGATACGAACTATCAGCAGGTGAAATGGAAAGAGGAATTCTCCAAGGATGGGCAAAAATAAAAGGACAATTTATGTGAGAGCCAATTTCCCTGAAACTTTTATACAATACAACAAGAGGTTTGCAATTGGTTTGTTTCTCTGAATTTGAATGCCGTTTATTCAAGTTATGCATGATCTGGTTATTTTTGGAGCCTTCAGAATATCTGAATTGCTAGGCAAAGCAAAAAATGATGATCTTAAAGTTAGAAATGTTTCTGTTCAAAAATTCAATAGGTATTTTTCTTGAAAGTTCCAAAACGGATCAAGTTGGTAAAGGTTCAAAAAAAAAATTGCAAAAATTAGGAGGACCGTTATGTCCTATAAAAGCTTGGTTAGAATTTGTAGAGTTGGGAGGCGCTGCTTTTCAATTTGTATTTAGGCACCAGGATGGCTCTCCTCTCAAGGCTCCACAAATGCTGGCAATTCTGAGGAAGACTAAGAAATTTGGATAAAAATTGGTTTAATTTTGGTACCCACTTTTAGAATTGGTGTGGCTTCAGAAGCTGCCAGGTGGGGGTTCTCAGTCAACGATGTAAAGAAGTTGGGGCGTTGGTCTTCGGACTGCTGCCCAAGATACATTAGAGATTTAGATTCATAAGTTTAATTACCAAGTATATTAACTGTTATTTATTTTCAGGTTTAGCGGTGGGTTTAACATTTCCGCAAAAGCCCGTTTGGATAGTTGGACATTCTTTCGTTAAGTGGGCTGCAAAGCAAGCAGAAAAAGAGACATTTTGGGAAAAATTGGGGTTTTCGTTCAGATGAAGTTTCTGATGTTTGGTTGGGGGAAAAGTGGCATGAAATGGGGTCAGTTAATGCATTTGATGAGTGAACTGTCATCTAAGAATCACCCTGAAGTTATAGTGATTCACCTGGGGGAAAATGATCTTGTGCAGTTATCGGGCCTGGGGTTGCTTATAGAAATAAAGGCTGATCTGGAATGGTTAGCAAAAATATGGGCCAATACAAAAGTTATCATGACAGTGCTGATGCCAAGAAGGGTTTGGAGGGGTGCAGAGATATTCACTGCTGTAGAAAGAGCAAGTAGGAAAGTGAACAGGGAACTACACCGCTTTTGTTCCATTAATGACATATATTGGTTGGCGCACAGTGATATTACAAAAGAGGACTATCAATTTTTTCATCACAATGGGGTGCACCTTTCTTTCATAGTTAATGAGATTTACATTCTGAATATAAGAGAACATTGCAAAAACCCTTGAATTAAAAGCTTGGTGTTAACGAAAAGCTGTTGGGCGACAGCTTTCTTATATCTATATTCACCCCTCGCCTCCCCCCCCCCCTTCCCAATGCCCCCCCCCCACCAATTTTTTTTTCTTTTGATCAAAGACCTGCTATTTGCATTAACCAGAAAAATTTGGCATCATTTGTCTAGCTAATTTAATAAAGCGTTTTACCTGTTTTGGCGACTTTCTACAACAAAAAAATGTTCATAACAAATTTGGTTTTGAAGTAAAAGGGGGTGGGGGGGGACAGGAAAAACACCTATGTCAGGGTTTTTCCTGGTGGCAGAATTGGAGGAGCTCAAGACAGGCAGGAAGGGTTGGGGGCATTCAGAATAGCTTCGGACAGAGGGAAACAGGGGTGCGAGGAATGAGGCAAGAGGTAGGCAGGGGACGTAGATAGCGGTTGGGGAGGAGGATTAGTTAGAACAATGTTGGGGAAGTTTGTTGTGGGGAATTTTTAATGGGCGGGGGGGTGATAGAATATGAATATGTATTAGTGAGGCCTTATTTGCATATATGTATTAAATGAAACTGCTTACCTGGCCAATAAAGCGGCCTTTTACCCCAGTTTGGCCTGTGGATGTGCTTATTGGCCGATGAGGGCTCCTGGGTGTGGCATTTGCAGAATGTCCACCCCCGGACAGGTAGGTTGTCCTGATTGGCTGGCTCTTCGCGCGAGCCGTCTAGCGCGCAATTTTCCTATTGCGCAGTGAGCCAGGTTCGAGGAAGGCGCCAATCTTTTGGTCCTGCCCGCCCACCCTTAGAGGATTCTTTATTCAGCGATGGTATTATTTGCACAAATATTGAGTTTAGATTCTTAACGTCGCTTGGACAGGTTGCAGAATTGGAGGAGATCAAGACAGGTGGGAAGGGTTGGGGCATTCAGAATAGCTTCGGACAGAGGGAAACAGGGGAGCGAGGAATGAGGCAAGAGGTAGGCAGGGGATGTAGATGGGCGTTGGGAAGGAGGATTAGTTAGAACAATGTTGGGGAAGTTTGTTGTGGGGAATTGTTTATTGGGGGGGGGTGATAGAATATGAATATGTATTAGTGAGGCCTTATTTGCATTCATGTATTAAATGAAACTGCTTACCTGGCCAATAAAGCGGCCTTTTACCCCAGTTTGGCCTTTTACCCCAGTTATTGCCCGAAGGCTCCCTTTTATTTTCTTAGTCTTTTAAACACAATTGTAACACCAGGTAGTATTTGAAAGAAACCGAATGAAAAACATATATATTCTGTCATATTAATGATTCTAATTAAAGTCCCAACCGTTCAAAGCAGTCCAGTCCCTAATCCCAGGTAACTACTTCCTTAAGCAGAGAGTGTTGTGGGCGCTGCAGGCCTTGTTGTACTGTGAAGTGCAGGTGTCTGCTTTGGGTTGATTCGATGCACTCTTGGGTCTTGTAACTGCCAGAGTCCAGGAGTCTGCATCTCCCATGGGTAGCGCCCCCAAGCTCTGTGCACTTTCCTAGACCCATATTCTATGAGGGTCAAACACTGTATATACACAGACCACTCCATAGGTGACTTGTGTGGCCTCTTATCCACATACTTCTCTCCTACACCCAAGCGTAAGTGCAGCCACATGCTTGTTTACGACACCTTCCAGCCATATCCACACACCAAAACCCTTCAAAGGACAGACTGCGCTCACATATTTCAATTCATCGATTAGAACTGGGACGTTCACACCACCCGTCTCACTTGTCTCTTCAAGTTCCTGCAGAGGCACAGTACAAGAACTTTAGAGGATCACTCTGGTCCCGACTCATGACCAAACTCCCCAGATAGATGGTACAACAAACAGGCACAGTTCCATCCCAAGGGCACTCCGTAGAGTAGCGTGCTATCCCTCTGCAAGTGCACTTTGATGCTTTGTTAATTACAGCACAAACCGACATACTCCCACCTAAAGGAATAGGAGGCCGCAATAAGGGCAACACAGAGCTAGGCAAATCTTTATTGATATAACCTATCATATCTGCTTACTATAAGAGTACAGACCTTACTTACACCTTGAGATTCTAACTGGTGTTTTAAATCCAATCCTGTTTGAACACAGATCAGAATTCTAAGTTGTGAACTGAATATCACATTCTGCAATTTAGTCCTCTCATACCGACCACGATTTTTCTGGTGACATTTATCTGGATAACATACTCAAACATAAGTGTAGTAACTGATGTGGTAAACACAGATTCTGTGTGTTTGGCTTCGTTCAGAGGTGAGGAATTCAGGAGAAGTAAATTATGTTACTGGTTACACTTCCCACATCAGGGTAGCGGTTATTGTGTGCACTATCACCTGAATTCTACCTAACTTGGGATTGTGGCCGTAGTCTTCAAAACAGACTGTGCTTCTCTAATGATGAGATCCACCCAGCCACATGTCTTTGTGCTTCTCTAATGATGAGCCACATGTCTTTGTGCTTCTCTAATGAGGAGATCCACCCGGCCACATGTCTTTGTGCTTCTCTAATGATGAGATCCACCCAGCCACATGTCTTTGTGCTTCTGTAATGATGAGATCCACCCAGCCACATGTCTTTGTGCTTCTGTAATGATGAGATCCACCCGGCCACATGTCTTTGTGCTCCTCTAATGATGAGATCCACCCGGCCACATGTCTTTGTGCTTCTCTAATGATGAGATCCACCCAGCCACATGTCTTTGTGCTTCTCTAATGATGAGATCCACCCAGCCACATGTCTTTGTGCTTCTGTAATGATGAGATCCACCCGGCCACATGTCTTTGTGCTTCTCTAATGATGAGATCCACCCGGCCACATGTCTTTGTGCTTCTCTAATGAGGAGATCCACCCGGCCACATGTCTTTGTGCTTCTGTAATGAGGAGATCCATCTGGCTATATGTCTTTGTGCTTCTGTAATGAGATCCATCCGGCCACATGTCTTTGTGCTTCTGTAATGAGATCCATCCAGCCACATGTCTGTGCTTCTGTAATGAGATCCACCCAGCCACATGTCTTTGTGCTTCTGTGATGAGATCCACCCGGCCACATGTCTGTGCTTCTGTAATGATGAGATCCACCCGGCCACATGTCTTTGTGCTCCTCTAATGATGAGATCCACCCGGCCACATGTCTTTGTGCTTCTCTAATGATGAGATCCACCCAGCCACATGTCTTTGTGCTTCTGTAATGATGAGATCCACCCGGCCACATGTCTTTGTGCTTCTGTAATGAGGAGATCCACCCAGCCACATGTCTTTGTGCTTCTGTAATGATGAGATCCACCCGGCCACATGTCTTTGTGCTTCTCTAATGATGAGATCCACCCGGCCACATGTCTTTGTGCTTCTCTAATGATGAGATCCACCCGGCCACATGTCTTTGTGCTTCTGTAATGAGGAGATCCATCTGGCTATATGTCTTTGTGCTTCTGTAATGAGATCCATCCAGCCACATGTCTTTGTGCTTCTGTAATGAGATCCATCCAGCCACATGTCTTTGTGCTTCTGTAATGAGATCCATCTGGCTATATGTCTTTGTGCTTCTGTAATGAGATCGATCCAGCCACATGTCTGTGCTTCTGTAATGAGGAGATCCATCCAGCCACATGTCTTTGTGCTTCTCTAATGATGAGATCCACCCGGCCACATGTCTTTGTGCTTCTGTAATGAGGAGATCCACCCGGCCACATGTCTTTGTGCTTCTCTAATGATGAGATCCACCCAGCCACATGTCTTTGTGCTTCTCTAATGATGAGATCCACCCAGCCACATGTCTTTGTGCTTCTGTAATGATGAGATCCACCCGGCCACATGTCTTTGTGCTTCTCTAATGATGAGATCCACCCGGCCACATGTCTTTGTGCTTCTCTAATGAGGAGATCCACCCGGCCACATGTCTTTGTGCTTCTGTAATGAGGAGATCCACCCGGCCACATGTCTTTGTGCTTCTCTAATGAGGAGATCCACCCGGCCACATGTCTTTGTGCTTCTGTAATGAGGAGATCCATCTGGCTATATGTCTTTGTGCTTCTGTAATGAGATCCATCCGGCCACATGTCTTTGTGCTTCTGTAATGAGATCCATCCAGCCACATGTCTTTGTGCTTCTGTAATGAGATCCACCCAGCCACATGTCTTTGTGCTTCTGTGATGAGATCCACCCGGCCACATGTCTGTGCTTCTGTAATGATGAGATCCACCCGGCCACATGTCTTTGTGCTCCTCTAATGATGAGATCCACCCGGCCACATGTCTTTGTGCTTCTCTAATGATGAGATCCACCCAGCCACATGTCTTTGTGCTTCTGTAATGATGAGATCCACCCGGCCACATGTCTTTGTGCTTCTGTAATGAGGAGATCCACCCAGCCACATGTCTTTGTGCTTCTGTAATGATGAGATCCACCCGGCCACATGTCTTTGTGCTTCTCTAATGATGAGATCCACCCGGCCACATGTCTTTGTGCTTCTCTAATGATGAGATCCACCCGGCCACATGTCTTTGTGCTTCTGTAATGAGGAGATCCATCTGGCTATATGTCTTTGTGCTTCTGTAATGAGATCCATCCAGCCACATGTCTTTGTGCTTCTGTAATGAGATCCATCCAGCCACATGTCTTTGTGCTTCTGTAATGAGATCCATCTGGCTATATGTCTTTGTGCTTCTGTAATGAGATCGATCCAGCCACATGTCTGTGCTTCTGTAATGAGGAGATCCATCCAGCCACATGTCTTTGTGCTTCTCTAATGATGAGATCCACCCGGCCACATGTCTTTGTGCTTCTGTAATGAGGAGATCCACCCGGCCACATGTCTTTGTGCTTCTCTAATGATGAGATCCACCCGGCCACATGTCTGTGCTTCTGTAATGAGGAGATCCATCTGGCTATATGTCTTTGTGCTTCTGTAATGAGATCCATCCAGCCACATGTCTTTGTGCTTCTGTAATGAGATCCATCTGGCTATATGTCTTTGTGCTTCTGTAATGAGATCGATCCAGCCACATGTCTGTGCTTCTGTAATGAGGAGATCCATCCAGCCACATGTCTTTGTGCTTCTCTAATGATGAGATCCACCCGGCCACATGTCTTTGTGCTTCTGTAATGAGGAGATCCACCCGGCCACATGTCTTTGTGCTTCTCTAATGAGATCCACCCGGCCACATGTCTGTGCTTCTGTAATGAGGAGATCCATCTGGCTATATGTCTTTGTGCTTCTGTAATGAGATCCATCCAGCCACATGTCTTTGTGCTTCTGTAATGAGATCCATCCAGCCACATGTCTTTGTGCTTCTGTAATGAGATCCATCCAGCCACATGTCTGTGCTTCTGTAATGAGGAGATCCATCCAGCCACATGTCTGTGCTTCTTTGATGAGATCCATCCAGCCAAGTCTTTGTGCTTCTCTAATGATGAGATCCATCCAGCCACATGTCTGTGCTTCTGTAATGAGATCGATCCGGCCACATGTCTGCTTCTATAATGATGAGATCCATCTGGCTATATGTCTTTGTGCTTCTCTAATGATGAGATCCACCCAGCCACATGTCTTTGTGCTTCTCTAATGATGAGATCCACCCGGCCACATGTCTTTGTGCTTCTCTAATGATGAGATCCACCCGGCCACATGTCTTTGTGCTTCTGTAATGAGGAGATCCATCTGGCTATATGTCTGTGCTTCTGTAATGAGATCCATCCAGCCACATGTCTTTGTGCTTCTGTAATGAGATCGATCTGGCCACATGTCTGTGCTTCTGTAATGAGATCGATCCGGCCACATGTCTGTGCTTCTGTAATGAGATCGATCCGGCCACATGTCTGTGCTTCTGTAATGAGATCGATCCGGCCACATGTCTGTGCTTCTGTAATGAGATCGATCCGGCCACATGTCTGTGCTTCTGTAATGAGATCCATCCAGCCACATGTCTGTGCTTCTGTAATGAGGAGATCCATCTGGTTACAGGTCTTTGAGCTTCTATAATGATGAGATCCACTCGGCCACATGGCTTTGTTCATCTGTAATGAGATTCACCCGGCTACAGGTCTTTGTGCTTCTGCAATGACGACATCCATACGGTGACGTCTTTGTGCTTCTGTAATGAGATCCACCTGGCTACAGGTCTGTACTTCTGCAATGAGTAAATCCATACTGCTACATTTCTAGACCACTTGTTACTAAAGCTATACTGGTACCCAAGGACCACAAGATAGCACCACTGTTTTTATTTAGTCCTGGGGCCCATATCTGATTAAATAGGTTTCTTATGGGCTCCTGTGCCTATTTTAAGCCACTTTTTATACACTAGAACTCACCGCTCATATCGCCCACTTGCACACAGTATTTACGGTGTCCTCATATCAAAAGAAGTCCGCTAAAGCAGCCACCAGGCCAGTTAGACACTGCAGCGACGGCCTGACTAGAAGCGCCCGATGATGAAGCATGACACCCCAACAGGTGTGTGAGGGCATTACGATCTGAATTACAGATCTCCCAGCAACACTTACTCCGGCCCAATAGCACCAATATGTGCGTCTGCCCGACAGAGGAACTACCTCTTATATTTGATAATTCTGATGCTAGTCCTTGGAGCTCAGGAGTAGAACCTCTGTAAAGATAAGCTCTTCCGTCCCCCGTTTTGATTTAAGGATATCCATCCAGCCACATGTCTTTGTGCTTCTCTAATGAAGAGATCCATCCAGCCACATGTCTTTGTGCTTCTCTAATGAAGAGATCCATCCAGCCACATGTCTTTGTGCTTCTCTAATGAAGAGATCCATCCAGCCACATGTCTTTGTGCTTCTGTAATGATGAGATCCACCCAGCCACATGTCTTTGTGCTTCTGTAATGAAGAGATCCATCCAGCCACATGTCTTTGTGCTTCTGTAATGATGAGATCCACCCAGCCACATGTCTTTGTGCTTCTGTAATGATGAGATCCACCCAGCCACATGTCTTTGTGCTTCTGTGATGAAGAGATCCATCCAGCCACATGTCTTTGTGCTTCTGTAATGAGATCCATCCAGCCACATGTCTGTGCTTCTGTAATGATGAGATCCATCCAGCCACATGTCTTTGTGCTTCTGTAATGAGATCCACCCAGCCACATGTCTGTGCTTCTGTAATGATGAGATCCATCCAGCCACATGTCTTTGTGCTTCTGTAATGAGATCCAAGCGTCTACATCTTTGTGCTTCTATGTATTACACCGAAATGAAGTACACCATGCAGGGAGTCCAGGCAAACCCCAAACGAATTACAGAGGCACAAATGACACCACAAATGCTCTTTTGTGGTAATGTGGGTGAGCAGTTAGACATATCACAAAGTAGTGCTAAGCATTTATTACACAAAAAGGCAGTAAATGAGACACAAAGAAATCCAACACCAATTTATAAAAATAGCCCATACTTTTATATAAATTTAGACACCAAGAACATCAGAATCAGGAAAATACTTTTCAGGTTATTAAACTTTACAGTTTTTAGAAATGGACCGGCAACGTTATCCTATGGAGGAAAACCATGTATTGCATTTGGACACTTTTCTGCAACTTATGGGGCTGTTCTTCTGGACTGGAGGTGAGTATGGGGCAAGGTACAAATCCACACCAACAGGTCACCACAAGAGGCTCTGGGGCCTCCGGGTGCAGAGGTGTGTCAAGGCATACCGTGTCCCTTTCACTTCAATGCGAGAACAGTCCGGTTACAAAGAGCCTCCAAGCAAGGAATGGGGCACCAGTCCAAGGGAACCCACAGGAGGGCTTGACCCTTGAGATCTGTGGGGACGAATTTGGTCCACTTCTCCTCAGGCTGTGGGGCTCTGTTGATGCCATGTTATGGTACAGGAGTCTCACGGTTGGAGAGGGCCTGCAGAAAGTCTGCAAATGGTGACCGGTAATACCGACTGGGCAAACCAAAGTGTGGGCTTGTCTATTATGGATCTGGGGACCCCGTTGGCATCATCACCTCCCTTGGACTCGGGAGCGCGGGTGCATAGGTACTTTGAGGTGTTGAGTCACAGTAGTCCGACTCAAGTATTGGTTTTGCAGAAGAGGGCGAAACAGGCCACTCGAAGTGGGTCTGTCCCTTAAGTCCTTCGACATGCAGGTTGGTCTTCCTTGGCATTGGTGTCTGGTCACAACAAGCCTTGGCTGCTGCAAGGGGTCTGGATTCTGGGTATTGGTCCTTTGCGGCTCTAGTTGGTCCTGGTGTCCTCCCACCTGGTGGAGAGACCGCTCTGACCTTCAGGAGCTCATGGTCGATTTCCTGGGTAGCTGCTGCTCTACTCCAAGGAAGTTTCTTCGGGCAATTGGCGAAGCACTGGTAGCTCTCCGGGTTTACTGGAATCTGCACAGCAGCAAAACGAGTCTGCTTCTTCCACGATTATTGGGTGAGCAGTCAGGCTGGCACCAAGTCAGTCGCTGCTCCTCTTTTCTCGTGATAGTACTCTTCTTTGTCCACTCCTTCCTTCTGTTAATCCATCAGAATCTGATGTTTTGGTATCAGGGGGTCCCCTAAATACTCAATTTAGGGGCATAAAGGGGCATGAGGGGTTGTAGCCAATGGGCTACTTACCCCTGGGGTCACTACACCCCCTAGATGACCACTTCATGTGGTGAGTGGGCATAACCCGGTCCCAGAATTCCTAATCCCACCACACACAATGTGGTGGAATTTCTACGGTTTTGTTCATGTCAGATTTGGTCACTCTCTAGGTGTGCCCAGCCTGGCAGTGCAACACGCCTCCTGCGTGGCCAATTTTGCCATCTGTCCTGGTGCCAGGTGGCTCAGGGCAGGGGGGCAGAATGCTCTCCTCCGAGAGAAGTCAGACTTGCATATCGAAAGGCAGTGAGCTCTATAAAGCCCCCTGCCTTGGAATTCTAATTTTACCAGTCTTCCTGAGGGAGAAGGTGATGACACCTCTCCAGAGCAAGCATTGTTCCAGACCTCCGGAGAGTGAAGGGTCTCATCCCTCGGGGGGGGGGGTCAGAAACTCATCTGTGGTGGCATATTGGACCAGACCAGTCAGCTAGCAGACTAGAGAGCTGGTAGGTTTCGAGGAGGGGGGTAACCTTTAAGGTACTCTCTGGGTGCATCCATTATTAAATCCATCACTGGAATCACTGTGGGTTTATTACTACAAGGTGTTCAATACCAAACATCCCCATTTTCAGTGAACCCATCGTGTAGCTGGGGAACTCGTTCTCACCAGTGTCCAGCACATGCTTTTAAAATTGCTCCCCTGCTCACTTGCAATATCTAGTAATAGAACTAGACACCACAGGGGCATCTTTGCTCATGCAGATACATGTCCTCACATAAAATATAATATGCCCTGCCATAGGGCGCAAATGCCTGCTGTATGGGTGACTTACACATATTAGATACGGTGACTTTGGCATGGCACACAGGAGTAGGTCATGTGTTTTCACTCATGGTTGGCACCAAGTCGCTCAGCCTTTAATGGCAGTCTGTGGGAAATTTGTATGTGGGCCTCTTAGGGTGGCATAAGATATGCTGCAGCCCCTTGGGACCCTCTTTAGTACCCCTGCCCTAGGGGCCTAGAGTACCATGTACTAGGGACTCAGAGGGGTGCTAAAGTCATTTGCCAATTGTAGGCAACACCTTGTTTTAGAGAAGGCGCACTGGCACGGAGCCCAGTTCTCACATTCTATGAGATCCACCAGGCAACGCCTTTGAGCTTCTATAATGATGAGATCCATCCAGCTACAAGGCTCACAGTATTTTAGTCTGTTTGGGGTCACCAAGCCCATCTTGTTTGCCCATTTACTACCTGCTGCAACCTCACAGGCTCTCAATCAATCAATCATGTCACTTATAAAGCGCACTACATACCCGCGAGGGTCTCAAGGCGCTGGGGGAAGAGGGGGGTGGTGCTGCTACTGATCGAAGAGCCAGGTCTTGAGGAGTCTTCTGAAGGCCAGTAGGTCTTGGGTCTGTCGGAGGTTGGTGGGGAGGGTGTTCCAGGTCTTGGCGGCGAGGTGGGAGAAGGATCTGCCGCCGGCAGTCGTTTTCCGGATGCGGGGGACTGTGGCGAGGGCGAGGCTGGTCGAGCGGAGCTGGCGGGTGGGGGTGTAGAAGCTGAGTCTTCTGTTGAGGTAGGCTGGTCCGGAGTTGGAGTGCTTTGTGTGCGTGGGTGAGGAGCTTGAAGGTTATCCTCTTGTTGACAGGGAGCCAGTGCAGGTCTCAGGTGGGGTGTGATGTGTCTGCGTCGGGGGATGTCGAGGACAAGACGTGCAGAGGCTTTCTGGATGCGTTGCAGCCATCTCAGGAGCTTAGCCGTCGTTCCTGCGTAGAGGGCGTTTCCGTAGTCCAGCCTGCTGGTGACGAGGGCCTGGGTGACTGTTTTTCTTGTTTCTGTGGGGATCCACTTGAAGATCCTGCGGAGCATTCGGAGGATGTTGAAGCAGGATGAGGAAACGGCGTTGACCTGCTTAGTCATGGAGAGGGTGGGGTCGAGGATGACCCCTAGGTTGCGTACGTGGTCGGTGGGTGGCAGGGCTGTTCCCAGTGATGTTGGCCACCAGGAGTCGTCCCAGGCTGAAGGGTTGGAACCAAGGATGAGGACCTCCGTCTTGTCCGAGTTCAGCTTCAGGCGGCTGGTCCTCATCCATTCGGCGACGGCCTTCATTCCTTCGTGGAGGTGGGCTTTGGCGGTGTGAGGGTCTTTGGTGAGGGAGAGGATCAGCTGGGTGTCATCGGCGTAGGAGATGATGTTGAGGTTGTGCTGTCGGGCGCGTGGGTGAGGGGTGCCATGTAGATGTTGAACAGCGTTGGGCTGAGGGAGGAGCCTTGGGGTACGCCGCAGATGATCTTGGTGGCCTTGGATCGGAAGGGGGCGAGGCGGACGCTTTGTGTTCTGCTGGAAAGGAAGGATGTGGTCCAGTCCAGGGCCTTCTCTTGGATCCCGGCGTCGTGAAGGCGTGTTCGTAGTGTGTGGTGGCAGACCGTGTCGAAGGCGGCTGATAGGTCCAGGAGGATGAGGGCTGCTGTTTCTCCGTTGTCTAGCAGGGTCCTGATGTCATCGGTGGCGGCGATGAGGGCGGTTTCGGTGCTGTGGTTGCTGCGGAAGCCGGACTGGGAAGGGTCCAGGATGTTGTTCTCCTCGAGGTAGCTGGTCAGTTGTTTGTTGACGATTTTCTCGGTGACCTTCGCGGGGAACGGGAGCAGAGAGATGGGTCGGAAGTTCTTGAGGTCCTTGGGGTCTGCCTTGGGTTTCTTGAGTAAGGCGGTGATCTCGGCGTGCTTCCAGCTTTCCGGGAAGGTTGCTGTCTCGAAGGAGATGTTGATTATTTTCCGGAGATGGGGCGCGATGGCTGTACTGGCTTTGTTGAAGATGTGGTGAGGGCACGGGTCTAGCGGTGAACCGGAGTGGATGGTGTTCATGATCTCGCTGGTGTCCTAGTCGTTGATGTTGGTCCAGGAGAGCAGGCGGTTGGTGGTTGTGGGGGCAGTGGTCTCGGTGGTTGCCGGGGCAGTCGTGGTGTTGAAGCTGTCGTGGATGTCGGCGATTTTGCGGTGGAAGAAGGTGGCCAGTGAGTCGCACAGGTCTCGCGATGGCTGGATGTCGTTGGTGTTGGAGCTGGGGTTGGAGAGTTCCTTCACGGTGTTGAAGAGCTCTTTGCTGTTGTGTGCGTTGTCTAGGCGGTCTTTGAGTGAGGCCCTTTTGGCGGATCTGATGAGGTGATGGTGACTGCGGGTGGCACTCTTGTGGGCGGCGTAGCTGTCCGCTCGTGGAGCCAGATCTTCTCCAGTTTTCGGCATGTTCGTTTGGAGGCCTGGAGGTCTTCGGTGAACCAGGTGGCTTTCTTGCTGGTGTGGCTGTTGGGCGGATTCTTGAGCGGGGCGAGGGTGTTGGCGCAGTCGTCGATCCACTGTCTGAGGTTGCGGGCGGCGGTGTCGGGGTCGGAGGGTTCGGCGGGTGGGCTCAGGGCGAGGGTTGTGGTTAGCTGGTCTTCCGTGACTCTGCTCCAGCAGCGGCGAGGCATTTGTTCGGTGCGGTGGTGCGTGGTGGGCTTCCTGTAGGTGAAGTGGATGCAGTGGTGGTCAGTCCAGTGGGGTTCGGAGGTGTGGTTGAAGGAGACGTGTGGGCTTGCGGAAAAGATGGAGTCTAGCGTGTGGCCGGCGGCGTGGGTGGGTGTAGTCACGAGCTGTCTGAGTCCGAGGGTGGCGAGGTTGTCGATCAGGGTGGTGGAGTTGGTGTCCTTGTTGTTCTCGAGGTGGAAGTTCAGGTCCCCGAGGAGGATATAGTCCGTGGAGGCGATGGCGTGTGTGCTGACGAAGTCAGCGATGGACTCGCTGAACTGTGGTCGGGGTCCGGGGGGTCTGTAGATGAGGGTTCCTCTGAGGGTGGTGTTGGGATCGGTGTGGATCTGGAAGTGCATGTGTTCGGCGGTGCTGAGGGTGTCGTCGGTGTTGGTTGAGACTCTGAGGGTGTTCCTGTGGACGATGGCGATGCCTCCTCCGACTCCGTTGGTGCGGTCCCTGCGGGTGATCTTGTATCCGTCCGGGATGGCAATGGCGATGTCGGGGGCTGAAGCGGGATTCAGCCAGGTCTCCGTCAGGAATGCGACGTCTGGGGAGGTTGAGTCGAGAAGGTCCCAGAGTTCGATGGCGTGTTTGCGGGCGGAGCGGGTGTTGAGGAGGATGCATCTGAGGTAGTTGGGTTCTTTCCTGGGCGGTGGTTTGGCGGGGCGGGTGCTGGCGAAGCTGCAGTTCCGGCAGGTGAAGGGCCCTTGGGTGCGCTTCGGGGTGGCCTGGTAGCAGGCGTGATCTTTTCCGGGGTTGAGTGCGTGGAGGGTGCTGGCGTCGTATCGGCGTCTGTTGATGTGGCGGGCGCGGGGGATGCCCGGACCAGGGGGTCTGGCGCTGGGCGCGGTCACGGCGCGGGCGCAGACGGGCTTGCCTTAGGCGCGCCTTCGGTGCACCAGCGGCGCGGCTGCCATAAATGGGGAGGTGGGAGGGAGGAGCAGGGAATGGGGCAGCGGCGGGAAACAGGCACAGAAGGAAAAACGAGCACAATCAGGGGCAGCAAGGGGGCACAGAAAGGGAAAAAAACGAGCACAATCAGGGGCAGCAAGGGGGCACAGAAAGGAAAAAAAAACGAGCACAATCAGGGGCAGCAAGGGGGCACAGAAAGGAAAAAAGGAGCACAATCAGGGGCAGCAAGGGGGCACAGAAAGGAAAAAACGAGCACAATCAGGGGCAGCAAGGGGGCACAGAAAGGGAAAAACGAGCACAATCAGGGGCAGCAAGGGGGCACAGAAAGGAAAAAGCGAGCACAATCAGGGGCAGCAAGGGGGCACAGAAAGGAAAACGAGCACAATCAGGGGCAGCAGCAGGGCACACAGACGGAGCTGTGTGGTGGGGAGCGACCTACCAGTCAAGGTCAGGGGTCGCTCTCTTCACCACGCAGCGGCCGCCATAAATGGGGAGGTGGGAGGGAGGAGCAGGGAATGGGGCAGCGAATGGGCAGTGAGGGGGCGGGGCCGCAGCGGCGGGAAACAGGCACAGAAGGGAAAACGAGCACAATCAGGGGCAGCAGCAGGGCACACAGACGGAGCTGTGTGATGGGGGAGCGACCTACCAGTCAAGGCTCTAATAACTCAGCCTTTTGCCCCGACAATATAATTACATATTCTCAACAGCGGAGTGTGCTGTGTCCGTGTGTGGAGGGGAGTGATGGACTCCATCTATTCTGCCCATTTTCCTGCTGCCACCAGCTCTTTCTTTGCATTTACACTATGGTAACATAGAGTATAGAAAAATGTGCAATCACAATCATTCCCAAATATTGATGACACAAAGACCACCATACCCGTCTGATACAAGAAATGCCCTGCCTACAGTAACACTGCCGACCTTAAAGGCATATTAGGTATGAGAGTTACATAACTAATTCAAAGTAACTTTGGAAATAGGAGAATTAATGGTCGCAATATTTGGCTTTGTTGTTTTTGTGGGACCAGGCTTTTGCAGTAATCCACTGTCGAGAGGTGGGGTGGTGGGTCACGATGGGTGCAATTCCATGGCACCCTCAAAGTTAGTAGGGGTGAGGCGGAGGTGGGTAGCGTGGGGGGGGGGGACACACCTCCTTGGAGGGTGGGTGGAGTTGAAGTTAAAGCAGAAGCAGGGGTACTAGCGCATAATTTCTTTTTCCAGGATGGGAAATGTTCATAGTTGTCGTATGCAGTCTGTGTATTGTTATATAAGTTGCTATGAAGAGTACTTGTGATACTGTTTCCATCAATGTCAATGGGATATTAAATAAATCTAAATATGGAGCCTTAATAAGGTGGCTAGTGTCCTCCTCCCCTCAGGTCGTATTTCTGCAGGAGACCCATTTAAAAACCAACTACCCCAAGCTGTATGTTCCTAGGTTTTTTTTGCATGTCTTTTTTGCTTCAGCCGGGTTGGCCAAAAGGGGTGTCGCTATATATTTTTGTTGCAGTCTTCCGTGGGAATTTGGCCAAATTCGGAGAGATCCATTGGGACGCTGGTTGTGGGTGGAGGCTAGATTAAATGGGATAAAACTAAATTTTATAAATTATTATGGTCTGATAGTAGATGATTCTACATCCTTAAAAAAGATTGCGGAGCTTCTTAGGGGTACCCCGGGACAAATAATTCTTGGCGGCGATTTTAATTTTATCCAGGATCTCAAAAAAGATACGTCAAATTAAAAAAATAATGAACTGAAACCCCAAACAAAGAAAGTTTTGGAAGCCATAAGGCAGGAATATTTACTAGTTGATCCATGGCGTAAATCTAACCCTAGGTTAATGAAATTTACTTGCTATTCTAAACAATTTCATACGGCCTCCCGGATTGATTTTTTTTTATTTCACGCTCTTTGAGAATACTAGATACCACGATAGGGGTTAACCCATTTTCAGATCATTCCCTTATTTCGATAAAGCTGCAAATTGAAGGGGAGACTAAGACTGAATCCAGGTGGCAGATGGATCGTCTACTCCTGCAAGATCCTAATTGGGTTACCCAAACTAAAAAGTGGATACAGGAGTTTAGCATAAATGAAGAGACAGCAGATATTTTTTCAGTTTGGGGTGGGTTTAAGGCAGCTATGCGGGGGCAGATAATCGCCCGTTCAGCTGCTCAGTTGAGAAAAAGGCGGATAAAGATTAACCAACTCCAACAGGCTGTTAATGATGCCATGAGTTTAAAAGACACTCAGCCACAGGGGAGTCGAGATGCTGCTATTCAGCTAGAAAAAGCAAAATTAGCCCTTGAGGAATTTTTTTTACTTGAAGAAATTAATAGTTCCAGAACGTTTCAGCAGAAAGTTTATGAGGAGAGCCAAATGGTGGGAAAAATGTTGGCAGGGCAGACAAGATCAAAGCAGGAAAACGCCTTAATCTCTGAAATTATTGACCCTAAGACCCAAAACATCAGCAGAAAGAAGGGCGATATAGCACAAGTCTTTTTGGAACATTATGCCCAGTTGTATTCTACAAATGTGGTAGGCTTAGATCTTATCCGTAAATACTTTGATGAAGTTAATGTTCCGATTTTATCCGACCCAATGGTAGATAAACTTGAACGTGAAATTGTGGTGGTAGAAATTGCGGACACAATTAAATCGATAGCAGGGGCGAAGGCCTGTGGAACAGACGGGTTCCCAATTGAATTTTATAAAAATTTTGTGAACAAGCTGACTCCCTTTTTGGCAAAACTATTTAATGTTGTTAGAATGGGTGGTAATGTTCCTCCGAGTTTTAAGGAGTCCATCATTGTTAGTTTTGTCAAAAAGGGAAAGAATCATAAGGATGTCAATTCCTATAGGCCGATTAGCTTGCTCAATACTGATTTTAAAATTCTTATGAAAATATGGGCCCAACGTTTGACTCCAATTGCTCAGACACTAATACACCCGGAACAGGCTGGTTTTGTGGCAGGGAGGACAATGGCCTCGAATACTGGATTTTTAATACAGGCTCTTGATTATGTCACTAGCAATAAAATTCCAACTTTAGTTACAATGGTCTATGCCGAGAAGGCATTTGACCTGGTCAACTGGGAGGCTCTTTTTTTTGGGATGCAAAGATTTGGCTTCCCGGTCCGGGTGATTAATATGTTGAAAAATATTTACCAAGGCGCCCAAGCTAGAGTGGTGATTAACGCTAACACGGTAGGGGTAATTGATATAAATCGAGGCACCAGGCAAGGATGTCCATTGTCCCCTATTTTGTTTACTTTCATTATTGAGCAGCTCGCATTAAGAATCCGTGGTAATCCGGAAATTAAACCACCAATAGAAGGAATGGCGAAAATAAAACTATTCGCTGACGATATAATTTTATATCTGCAACCAGATAAATCAAATCTTGATCTAGTCTTGTTCGAATTTAGCAAATATGAAATGATAGGCGGATATAAAATTAATCAAAATAAAACCGAGGTTCTGGCCTTGAATGTGGACTGCAATTTTCTACTAGCTAATTTAAAATCTCAAGCTCTAAAAAATAGAACCTATTAGATATTTAGGTATTTATGTTTCTAGTCAATTTGAGCAACTATTTAATCTAAATTATTTAGCAATGCGAGATAAAATTAAGGGCTTGCTGGATAGATGGATCTTTTTACCATTGACTTTGATTGGTCGTGTAGCACTTATTAAAATGTCGATTCTTCCTTTATTGGTTTTTCTATTTATTAACGTACCGCTAAAAATAAATTCCCATTTTTTTTTAAAGATAGAGTCCATGATCAGAGAATTTGTTTGGAACCGAAAAGCACCTAGGGTCAGGCTACCTATATTGCAGTTAGAAATAAGCCAAGGGGGACCAGCGCTACCAGATATTCGTACTTATTATTCGGCGGCAGTCCTCGATCTTTCAGCACGACTACTAGATCCTAATGGTTGGTCGGACAGGTTTTTTTATGATAGAATGATTCAGGAGTCGGGTTCGCAAGTTTCTATTTTTCTAAAAACAGCTAAACTACCCAAAAAGACCCGTAACAAGACTATTCAGGATTTTTCTGCTAGACTCCAGACCTTCTTTAAACAAGCTGGGTTTTATTATCTCAATCTGGAAGAATCTAAGGTTCTAGGGCTCCAAATCCATTCCACTAAATGTAAAAGATGGAAGGACTGTGGTCTAGGTGAATTGGGTTCCTTTTTTGCCTCAGGGAAATTCATTACTTGGCAGGAGGTCTTAGTGAGATACGATAATCGTTTAGCAACGGGTTTCTTGGAGTACCTCCAGATATTAAACTTTATAAATAAATACAATATGGCAACATGTGGGACATTATCTGCTCTGGCCAACGCCTTATATAAAATTAAATTAAAAGGCGTGGGAAATTGGTATACTCTACTAAGAAAAGGCCAAGAGTCCCCTCTGGTCGAAGAAATTCTCAGTAAAATAACTCGTGAAACTAATCGCTCCTTCACGAGACAGGAGTGGGAACAAATTGCTCAGTTAGGAAGTAAGGCTCTTAGAGCAGCCGATTTCAAAAGGATGTCTTTTTTATCTCGCTGGCTGGCTTACTACACTCCGATGGTTCTTAATAGACGCTTTTCTGAAGTAGATAAATGTTTTCGTTGCCAGCTTCAAAATGGGGGAGATCGGCTTCATATATTTTATACATGCCCGAAGCTTGAAGCTTTTTGGCGTGAGATTTTCGCGGCAATGAGCTTAGTAATTAGAAAAGAGCTTGAACCTGAAACTGAGGTGGCTCTTTTTGGCTTGTCGAGAAAAAGAACTGATTTGTCTAACGCCGAAGAGTCTTACGTGGCGATTTGTTCGTTAGTAGCCCGCTCCTTAATTCTTCAAAATTGGAGATCTGAGGATATACCATCATACGCGAAGTGGGTGAATAAAATGCAAAAGATAAAAAGGTGTGAAGAGGCCTATGCCAAAAGAGTCGGGGCAATAAAAAGGTTTACTAATACCTGGAAATTTTGGGATAGTGATCCATCTATGTATGCCACATAGCACTTGGTTTTTATTATTGTTATTAATTAGCTACATTTTTAATATAGGTATTTTTAGCACTTTAAAAATCTGTCAGCACCTTATTGAATTAGCGATTGTAGGAAGCACTAAGCACTTTTTTTTCTTTTAGGCCCGTGGCCATGTGAAGCTGAGATTGTAGCATTGTAGGGACTTTTGTAAAGTATATCGATGTATATAGGTAATTAATGTCCTATGTATTGGGAGGCCAGGCCAAATAATATAACTAGTATAGGCCTCTGGTTATCTTGCTTATTTTGCACTATTTGCACAATTAAAATTGTATATTTAGGTAATCAATGTCCTATGTATTGAGAGGTCAGGTCGAATAATATAACTTATAGGCCTCTGGTTATCTATTTTGCACAACTGAAATTGTATATATATATATATAGGTAATCAATGTCCTATGTATTGGGAGGTTTGGTTGAATAATGTAATTATAGGCTTCGGGTTACTTTGCGTATTTTGCACTATTTGCACAACTGAAATTATGGATATGCATACTTTTGTCTAAAGTTTGATGGTTTATAATTATTTTCGATTTACTGCTCATGGATTATTGTTTGTTTACTGTGTTTGTTGTGTATTGGTTTTGTTGCTCTCCTGCTCAAAAAAAAAACAAAAAAAAACACTGCCGACCATGCTTAGGGAGACATTTAGAACCTGGTGACATTCAGAAGATCTGTGGGGGGAGGGGGGGTGATAAGCCCACAGCCTCCGATACTCGAGCAGAGGGCACTCCGCCTTATTCAGAGGCCCTCACCTGCTTGGTGGGAGTTCTGTTCTGTGAGGGCAGCTGCCATGGTGGCACATCCTTCGGAGCACTGCAGGATGCCGAGCAGACACCGCCTTTAAGCCACCCACTCTGTAAACTTCTTTGTATTAAGAAAATAAACTCTGAAAGTGGGAGTTTGTTTTCTGAATACAAAACATAGATGGCCTGATGCACAGGGAGCTCTCTTCTTGGGTGTGGCTACCTTGTACATCCGCCCCGACAGGATTCCCCATGTCACGGCTCCCTTACGTTCTTACTCTAGACGGAACACACTCAGCCTTGGCCTGTGCGACACACAGGACCATTCTATGCGCAGGAAGGCTCTTAAAATAGGTCTGTTTTCTCGAGTCCCGTCACATCCTCTCTGCTCCTAGCCAGTTCAGTGCCCGGATGCCTCAGGGCGCTCTTGCATTCTATAAGTAACCGCTCGCGTGTACAGGATTTCAGTATATTTAGTGCTTTGCCCTCAGGCAGTAAACGCAGCGCTGGTGGTAATTTTAGATGAAAGGTAGCAGAAATTATGGGTTGCGGCTGCTGCCCTCTGGTGATGGAGCATTGTCACCCGAGAGATAGGTCGGGCGCCTGGAGCCTTACCCAAGGGTAGATTGAGAGATAGGTCAGCTGTGCGAAGCCTGAACACATAATTTATATCTAAACAGAGGCATACCTCTCCCACCCACAGCAAAGTTTCTATCATCAGTTTGTCAAAGTGCTTTTAGAAATAGGCTTCGCTTGAATGTATGCCTCGTGTGTTTTTTGTCCTGGATGCTGTGTTGTGTAGAGGCAGTACACCCGCAGTCCCCTTGTGTAGGCATTGCTGTGTCCTTTCCAGGGATGGATAGGCCTTTTATTTCACTGTGCATGTACCCGGTGAATTGGAGCCCTTGAAACCAGGGTTTTAAAAGCAACGGGCAGTTCCCAGAGCCTCTGTCACTTTCCGCAGCTCCCTGACGGAGAGGGAAAGAAAAACAAGCATTGGCAATGCCAATAGGTCTCGCCGATGGGACAACTATTGGCTTTGTCATTGGGGCGTGGTGGCTATAGGGGGTAACAAATGCATGTACATAACATGCGTACTGAGGCACTAGACATTTTTAATTTACCAATCTAACATGGTGGGCAGCTATGTTAGATCATGTAATACGAAAAGTAAAAAAAAATGTGCACAAATGTAAATAAATTAAGTGAACAGTCCAGCAGAAAGAAAGATGAAAAGCTGAGTGGACCCACCGGTCGAACACAGGCTCCTACTGTGGACGGACTAGTCCACTGAGCCACCGACTACAGAGTTTGGACCAGTGAGCCGGGTGGAGCGGGGGTGGAGGGGTGACATTGGTACTTGATGCAGAAACCGAAGGCAGCAGGGAACACTGTATTGCTTCTGAAATATACTGCCGTAGGGTGGGGATATGTTCTGGGAGAGTGGCAGCGCCTGCGAACGTCGGTGGCAATGCTGAGTGTGACAGACTGTCTGGGTGAGAGGCATGGGCGTGGCCATCACTGTGAGGGCCCAGAGCTAACAGGGACCATCTGCAGCCCCACTGTGGCTCCGTTTCACTTCCTGACTGTGCGGCATGGGATCCTTTTCGTTGGTTACATTAGGGCCCATTGTGTTCTTGCTGCGCCACTAGAGAGAGCGAGACGCCGACACTACGTTTCGATAACGTGCGCTGTGCGGGTGATGTCAGTCATTTAGTGAGTCACACAGAGTGCGTGGATGTGTGACGAAATCATTGTGTAACTTTCTTTGAATGAGACAACATGTTTGTGACAAGGGTACATGTTGCTCTTCTGCGTAAATCAGCTACACTGCGTGTGAGAGAAAGTGTGTCTCGTCACAGTACTTCAAAGTGTAAGAATTTGCATATTATTGGGATGGGGTGTGTGAATGTGGGGCGATATGGCAAAGGACGTATTTGGGGACATAGGCACAGTGATTGATAGCTGTAATAAATTGGTGTGCTTATGTTCTTTCAAGAGAGCCCTTCCAGACAACAAGCACATACATATACATACATACAAGTATGCAGACCAGAAAGAGATGGAGCGAAAAGAAGTGACGGAAAGAAGAAGGGGAGGAAAGAATAAAGTGGGGAGAGGGTGAAGATTCTAGTAGTCACGGGTTACTCACTTCACCAGATCTTCTGATCAAGGGCTGTGGTGCGTCAAGGAGCGGGCGGTGGCCCAAGTGCAAGCAGATAAATGTAAACCTTATAAAATGTGTGATCAGAGAAAACTATCATTAGTTCGTGTGAGACGTCCACCTAGAAAATATGAGAAGCAGAGGGTCCCTCACCACAGATGAAACATGTAGGAACAAGCCCACGAGTGGTGCGCGCGCGTTGCAAGGAATTTAAAGAATGCAGCTGGCACACTGCGCGCCGCTGCACGCTCCGCTCCCGAGACCCATAGGCCATGGGAGTGAACGTTCACAAAAAAGGCGGGACATACCCCCACCTTTGGCCAATTGCGGGCTTTCAATTTTTGAAAGCCACACGCAAAGGCCAATGGAATGTGTGGGAGGAGGCCGACCCACACGGAGAAGTCTCTTGGAAGCTGAAGTGATTCCAAGAGGCCCTGTCCTAGGGCAGCGCATGCGCGCTGCGCTAGGCGAGACCTAAAAAACATGGAGGGAGAGGGGCTGGTTTGGGTATTTTTGCCAGGACTGCTTCTGGTTCCCCAGCCTGAAAGGTCAGGGGTGCCGTTTGGCACCAGAATGTTCATGAAACCTTATTCTGCTGTTGAACCAAGCCTGGGCCTGCCAAAAGCATAACTCAGATATTGGGTGTTAAAGGTCACTAATGTTGTCTGCCTGGTGTCCCTGCTCAGAACAGCCATTATAGAGAATACTGTCAGTTTTCTTAAAGTAAACGTGGAGAAATTTGCAACTAATGTTGCATTTTAAAATGCACGTTGCCCCTGCAAGATTTAAAAGTAATACAGATATTTCAGCAGATTTGACACTTTGGGTCTGAATACAATTTGGCCCTGCGGCGCCGGGTCCGACCCGCCAAATCTGTTTGGACCACCTGCCAGATTAGGAGTTTCCTTCTGTCTGACAGGCTTTTTTGGCGTTCCCACAGCGGTGCCTCTAAAAATAGCCACCGCATTTGGAACGCCAAAAATAGCTCCTGCACTGCATGGACTGAAAAGTCCATGCTGTGCAAAACTAGTGTGCATGCACACGGGGGGCGCACATGTGCCCACGTGTGCATTCACAGGGTGTGAGGCACCAGGGGGCCCTGTAGGGCCCTTTTTGTTTTCTCTCCGCCACAGCATTCATGGAGTAGGAATCTCCATGACACCGCCAGCGGAGAAGAAACTTGTAATATGCTTGATGAGACTACGACAGTCCTGCGAAGCATATTGCGGCCTCCTGACCAACGGCGGTTCCCTGGCAGCTGCGGGGCAAAGGTGAGCCAACCGTCCGAATTGTGATAGGGCAGTTGGGATACCACCGCTGCGTCGCCATGAGCCCAATGGTCTGTGGACCGCCAGGCTCATCATCTGCCCCGTAGTGTACTAGAGGCAGATGAACAGAATTGAAAGCATGGTGTTATGACAAACGCTATTTTATTGAGAAGCACAGTTTCTGTTCCTCTCGGAGTGACGTCTTTTCAAGACATTGCTCATCAGCCGTACCTTTGTTGTGATTGAGTGAAGGAATATGTGTATCCATCGCTTGCTGGAACATTGTACTTGCAAAGTTAATTCAGACAGGTAACTTTTAAGCCAGAGCTTTAGGCCTGGTGGCTTCTGGTTTGATGCGGCTCAGTCACACGAGTCCTGCTCAATGTCGGGTGCTAATGACAACTATTTTAATTTAATTTGGGGAGAGAATGTGGCCTAATGGCTAGGGTGGTCGAACTAGGAGCTGGGGAACCAGGTTAGAGTATATGGCACCGACGCTCAACATTCTGTGATTCTGGGCAAAGCACAATCTCTTCATGCCTAACAAAAATGAATGTGTCCGTTTGTAACGTAACTGCTGCTCATGTAAAGCGCTCCGATACCTTCAGGTCAAGTTCGCGCTATATAAAACTCCACACAAAAATTAGAGTAGTGCGTATTCTGGTAAAGTAATATTGTCAACCGATTGGCACTTGTTCAGTTTCAGGAGGAATAGAAGATGCATTAGAATCAGTCGTGCATCTGATAAGCAGGTGTGTCCAAGCCTAAACCCCAATCCTCTGAGCCCTGTGCGCGGCCTCAAACAAGCATACGACAACCTCCCGATGAGCAGGTAGAAACGCACCTTTGTTCAGACAGGACCATCTTTCACGCTCATTCCACCGATGGAATCTATGAAAAGGGTCGTCCTGAAATAGCTTTGAAAAAAATATGTCCTAAAGTGCTTGGAATTACAATCTAATGATTGCTTTTAATTGTCAAATCACTCATTCCGTTTTCTAAGATCTGACAGCCGCCTGTAAATATTGTCAAATTCAGTAAAGCGCCTTCGTTCCAAGGACAATGGGTTTCATCAGTATATTTAAAATGCATCATTTATCAACATTTTTTTTTCCATTAGCTCCAAGGATAGCTCTGCCCCGTTGTTTCAAGTGTGAGCCTCGCTCCCATTGGTTGATCTGTTAACATTATGCCCCCGCCCCCCAAAAGTTCATGCCTATTTGCATGAACTGGTTTTGCTTCAAGTTCGGAGTCGTGCTACAGAGATCTTGGGTGAGGGTCAGATTGGGGGCTTCTTTATGTAGAGTTAATGACCAGCCACAGAATAGTCTCTTTTTAATATTTCTTTACATGCAATACAGCTGAAGACGCCACTGCCCTGCGGGATGTACAACCGTGACCCCTCACCTGCTGTCTGGGCCCACAGCCTCACCGATGACCTTGTGACACCGCTCGGCGGGGGGTTCACCACAGACCCCTGGTGCAGCATCTGAGAGGGGGAAATAAAGTTGCATCAAAAACAGAATAAAAAAAAGAAACAAGCGTTTGCAATGCAATCAGTCTCGCCTTTGGGACCTTATATGTATTTAGCCATGCAGCACATTAGCCTGGGCGCTGAAACATCTACTGTTCTTTAACATGGAGGGAAAGTAAGCACCAAACTGCGTGACACGCCAGGTATGGGAACACATGGAGAGAAATATTGCCTTTCAGCTGGAAATGGTATAGTCCAAAGCTCTGCTTTTAATATAAAATCAGGGCCTTCGGTGGTCATATCACTGAAAATACATGATTTTGAAAAAAAATATTGTCTACGGGTGCTCGTAGAAGACCATTTCTATGGACTGGAATCTAGAGAATGCTAAAGTGATTCTGGTATTTTACTGGCCTCTGCTGGTCGTTTTCTATCAAGACAGTTAAGTAGAGGCAGTTGCCAGAAAAAAAGTCCCTAAGTGGAAGCAGACAAGACCTAGGGCTGATCTCCAGAGCCCACAAAGTACATACACATAAGTATATACTAAAGTATATACAAGAGGTCTCGAATGCTCGACCTAAAAAGGCACCTAAAGGTACGGTGGTACATATGCCCCAGTTGTGCAGCCAGTCGGGTTTAGAAACAGACATGGGCTAGAAGTTTAGGTTTGGCAGTGGGGCCTTTAGGAGGGGGGGGGGGGGTCACCATGTGTTTCGCACTAGGCAGGTACAAGCTGCCACTACACCTCTGATTGAAGCTTCCTGGCTCCCTCTCGGAGCCTCTTTTAATTGGTGGGGGTTAAACCGGCCCCACTACCTGAAGGGCCAATACCTGCTTCGGGGGTCACATGGGAATTACCCGGTGCAGTTTGGTTAGCCCCCCCCCCCCCCATGTCAGCAGCTAAAACCCGCTGTGTGTAACAGGTCAGAAAGGCCCCATTAACACCAGCCCTTGCAGGTGTTTGCACAGAAAGCACCAGTTTGAATCGGCGCTCTCCATCGCACCCAATCACTTCCGAGTCCCAGCTCTCGGACTCGGAGAGGTGTGATATAAGGCACATGCCACCCCGAGCGGACTTGCAGTTAGGGACATAGGACTTCCTGTCGAGATGTCCCCCCCTGGGTCCGCAGTAACAAGCCTTGTGACAGAACCGTGACCCCTCCTTCCCCCTCAAGTGGGCCGCGTGCTTGCCTTTAGTGGTACCTTTGGCCTCTAGTTTTCTAAACCACGGCTCGATACTTTCTTTCCAGATGACTTTTTTGCCGTCAACATAAACCTCTAAACATAATACAATTTAGTCGGTGGAAAAGGCTGCGTGACGGTGTCTTGTGCCCTCGCATTTGCATCGTCTCTTTGGTTTTTTCTTTGTCTCAACGTCTTCCTTGTCCTGTTCTTTGTTCTCCCCTCTAACCTGGCCTTTCCCTTCCTGTGTCCCTCTCCGGCTGGGTTTCCTTCCACCTTATTCCCCACCCCGGATTCTCATTATTTTGTACTTTCTTATAGTATTTCTTTCTGATTCCCTCTTCTACCCCTTTATCTTTCTCCTTATGCCTACACTCTGGCTCTCAGTTGTCCCCGCTGGCTGTGTGCGCGCTATCGGCTCTCCAGCTATTAATACCACTAGTAACATGTAGGTTTTGCGCTTGGAGTGACCATCTCGCGGTGGATTAAAGCGCCTCTGGGGGAGTCTAGGCGGCAGGGGCCCGTCTCCGCGTCCCAAGGTACAAGTACAGGCGGTGCAAGCGCTTAGAGGTGGGCGCTGGGAGGGAGGCGCTGCTAAGGAGAGGGCGGGTAGGTCAGGCACCCGGGTCTCTCGGCACCTTCTCCTAACTAACGTCCTTCCGAGCAGAGCCCCGGACCCCGCCTGAAGCCCCCACCCGCCCTCTAGCTCCTCTGTGACTCAAGGCGCCAACCCTTGTGTTCAAGACTTATTTGGAATTGTTAAAGGAAGGGCTGCGTGATCCCGATAATTACCCCGAGTGCCCCCCATCCCGGCCGAGACTCACCTCCAGCTCTGCGCCTTGAGACGCCTTCAAACCTCCCACGAGGAGCTACAGCCAAGGTTTGGAAGACGCACCTGGATGGGGTAATCACATGGATCATAAAGCTCCTACGTCGGCTCTTGGGCGCCCCGCCCACCCAGGAGAGAACGCCTCACCTGTGGGGCTTCGGCAGGTAGATGAGGGGAGGGGACAGGCTGCCCCGCCCACCCCAGGAGAGAACCCCTCACCGGTGGGGCTTCGGCAGGTAGATGAGGGGAGGGGGCAGGCTGCCCCGCCCACCCAGGAGAGAACCCCTCAACTGTGGGGCTTCGGCAGGTAGATGAGCTGAGGGGCTCCCCCGCCCACCCAGGAGAGAACCCCTCACCTGTGGGGCTTCGGCAGGTAGATGAGCTGAGGGGCTCCCCCGCCCACCCAGGAGAGAACCCCTCACCTGTGGGGCTTCGGCAGGTAGATGAGCTGAGGGGAGGGGCTTCCCCGCCCACCCAGGAGAGAACCCCTCACCTGTGGGGCTTCGGAAGATAGATTAGGGGAGGGGACGGGCTGCCCCTCTCACCTGTGGGGCTTTGGAGGGGAGGGGCTGCCCAGCCCACCCCACCAGAGAACCCCTCACCTGTGGGGCTCCGGCAGGTACGTGAGCCGGGGGAACAAGAAAGGGAGCTCTGGGGTCTGCAATAAACACCAGAGGGGAAAGACGAGGAAATAAATGACTGAACACGAGGAGGGTGATGGGAGGGAGTAACGCCACTAGAGGGGGGAGCGAGGTAAGGGTATGATTAAAGGGAGGGCTGCGTGATCCCCGATAATTGCTCAGCCTCACCTCCAGGCAGCTCTGCTCCGTGCGCCTCGAGGCACATTCAAATCTCCCAGCAGGAGCTGCAGCCAAGTTTGAAAGTCGCGCCCGGATGGTTTAATCTCCTTGGATTCAAAAAGCTCCTACGTCAGCTCTTCAGCGCCCGCCTATCGGAGGGCTCCGATGGCTGCAGTGCAGGCCCCGCCCACCCAGGTGAGAACCCTCAGTCACCTGTGAGGCTCCGGCAGGTAGATGAGCCGGGTGGGCATCGAGCCCTCCTCTGTGGGACAAGATCTGGAATCTGCAAGAAACACCCGAGATTCCCGGGCGGGGGGCGGGGTCTCTTCTGTGATCCGAGGGAGGGGCCGACAGATAAGAAACAGGCCTTCTCACTCGGATTCCTGCTAGAAATGCAAATGTGCGTAACTGGCGAATCTGAAAATGACCCGTGGAGTCACTAATTTGTGGAGTCACTGGAAGCTCCGGTGCCGAAGATACTTTCTTTGTGAGAGGCACTGTAAGGGTGTCCAGCTGAGCTCTGGAGGGCCTGCTTCTGATGGACAGTTGTAAACAATGTTTGCCCTGGGTATTGTAGTGCCCCCCCCCCCCCCAGCCCTGGCATGCACAGAACCAGGCCACACTGGGAGCTCTGTAGTGCCCGTCTTCATCCTCCAGAGTGCAGCCCTTAACTGTACACACTGTGTCATGAACTTTGTGAACCCCTCCCAGACACACCCAAACCTTTACTTATTCTCCTACTGAGTCCACCAGTGACCAGAAAGGTCCGCTATACAAGGCTTTAAGTGGGCCGGGTCATGCCGGTACTGAGCACCGGCCCTTCTGAAAAGCAGGTGCTGAGACGGGTCCCTATCGGGCTCCCCATCTATCTTTGCCCCCACACCCTGGGATGGGCACCTCCATTTTGTGTGACTCCTGTGTTTGCTGCAATGTCTGCTCTGATCCCGGAAAAGGTTTATTGCTGAAGGGGGGCGTGTTTCTTTTAACAGTGCGTCACAATGTACAGAACAGAAAGGCACTTTGTAATATAACACGGAGTACATTAGCACCGTGTTCACTACAAATGACATTCACTTTCATTGTCCTGTACGAGAGAAGGCTTCTGCCCTTCATGTGCCTGTAGACTTCTACAATCTGAGCAATGATGGAGTTTACATGCTGCTGTTGCACAAAAGGACATATGACCCAGCCGGGGCACGCCAAGTGCCCCCCAGCTGGGGCATGCCAAGGGCCCCGCAGTCCCGGCATGCCAAGGCCACCCAGCCTGGGCACGCTAAGGGCCCCGCAGTCCCGGCATGCCAAGGCCACCCAGCCAGGGCACGCCAAGGGCCCCCCAGCTGGGGTACGCCAAGGGCCCCCCAGCCAGGGTACTCCAAGGGCCCACTAGCCGGGGCACGCCAAGGGCCCCCTAGCCAGGGCACGTCAAGGGCCCCCCAGCCGGGGCACGCCAAGGGACCCCCAGCCGGGGCACGCCAAGGGCCCCCCAGCTGGGGTACGCCAAGGGCCCCCCAGCCAGGGTACTCCAAGGGCCCACTAGCCGGGGCACGCCAAGGGCCCCGCAGTCCCGGCATGCCAAGGCCCCCTAGCCTGGGCACGCTAAGGGCCCCACCAGTCCCGGCACGCCAAGGGCCCCCCAGCCAGGGTACTCCAAGGGCCCTCTAGCCGGGGCACGCCAAGGACCCCCTAGCCAGGGCACGTCAAGGGCCCCCCAGCCGGGGCACGCCAAGGGACCCCCAGCCGGGGCACGCCAAGGACCCCCCAGCCAGGGCACGCCAAGGGCCCCCCAGTCAGGGCACGCCAAGGGCCCCCCAGTCGGGGCACGCCAAGGGCCCCCCAGCCGGGGCACACCAAGGACCCCCCAGCCAGGGCACACCAAGGACCCCCCAGCCAGGGCACGCCAAGGGCACCTTTAGCGCAAACTTGGCCCAAGGGCACTAAAGCGCTTTACATGAAACCATAAGTTTTTACATGAGAACTGTTCTGTGGAAACAAATGTTTCAAGTGCGTAATCGAGGTATTGGAGCATATATTTTGTTAAACACCAACGTTGTTAAAAAGACGTTGTGTGAAAAATCAGCACCTCTGGAGAGAGAAAAGACTTAAAAGGAAGCAAGCTATTTGAAAAAGACCTGCAGGTTCACGCTTTCCATTGACAAATCCAATAGTCCTGACTTCTTGTAGGTATGATGTTACTTGTTGTATGATATATATCTGGATGCATGGACAGAAGCAGCAAAATACCAGTGGGGCGGCACACTATGCTAAGCAGAGATTTTTAAATTACATGTTTTTAAGCTACGCCCTTAATTACATCGGTCACGCCCCGCTGAGTAACCCCCCCGCCCCCCAAGTTTTTTTCATTCCGCTTAAAGCCCTGCCCCAATACATATCTATAAGACACTACAGGTATAATCTGCACACCACTGAACTCTTTACTTCAAAAGCACTTTTAATCTTTAACCTATATTTTTATGCATATTTTGTGGCAGCCTATTTATACTGTGTGTAACGCACGTTTAAGATAATGACACATACACAACGCTTTCAGGAAGGTCGTGACCTTGTAGCACTAAAAACACACACGCATTGGCAAAGCCAATAGCTCTCGCCTCTGAGACCTATTGTCTCTGCTAATGCCCTGTGTTTATGCTACACAGCATCAGAAACAAGTATTTGCAATGCAATAGGTCTCGCATTCACGCAAGTTTGAGCTATTGGCATTGTAAATGACAATGCCTTTTATTTATGTTTTGGGTTTTAAAACATAAATAAAAGGCATTGTCATTTACAATACTAATAGCTTAAACTCTCGCAAATGTGAGTTCTATTGCATTGCAATAAAGGGCCTTCTCGACCGCTTGTTAGATTGTAAATATAACAGGAAGAGACTGTGAGAAGTTGGCCTGGTATATGCTGTCCACTAATTATAGTGGGCACCTTGCACCAGTCCAAATCGACTCTTATGGTAGGTAGGTTAAAGACAACCTTTATTGAAAGCTATCCTAGTGGTAGCTATGGAGAGCAGCCTTCAGGCTAAGTCTTGAAGGAGTGTAAAGCAGCTTGTTTTACCAGCCTATAATCTCTTGAGTGACCAAATGAAAGAGGACCACACCAGGTATATATTCAAAATATATGTATTTATTGCTAAACACACCCCTCTAGTCTCTTTATGAGGCTAGAGTTCGAAGTACATAAGTTATAAGTTAGTTATTAACAGTAATAGCACAAATACACGTTTGAGCCCTAGGGGCGTACCAAACCATATACCAATAAAGTGGTATAAGAACCACGACTGAGCTAGACACAAGGCCTAGAGCCTGTAGAAGTGCTTGGACCACAAGGAACCACCCAAGGTAGTGACACAGGGGACCCACGGGGGACACGTGCAATGTGCCTTATACAGCCGCGAATCGCCGTTGACTTCTATGGGGAAAGTCGCGGTGGGAATTTTAAAGAAAAGGGACACTTAGAGGAGGACTTGGAGCAAACCCCTTTAGAACTGGGTCGTTCTAGAGTCTATACCCACGGGAGCACCGGAGTACTCGAGTTACCTCACCCAGGAAAGCCGGGTGCATAGGTGTCTTTCGGGGTCGGGTTTCGTCGTCGTTTTCAGTGGCGATCTGCTGCAAAGTGCTGCTGGCGGCCAAGTCGAAAGTGTTCGGGTGGATCCAAAGGTGGATCGGAGATCTGAAGAACCTGAAAGCAGAGGGGACAGAGTCTGGGTCACTAGCCAGTGACCAGGAAGGCGATGAGCGGATGGCCACCGATGTCGGGTGCTTCAGGTAGGTTGACGGTCGTCTTGACTCTTCAGCCACGAGGTCCAGGAGGCGTCGACGACAACCAGGAGCTGGATTCGAGCTGTCCCACGACGTCTGTGGATTGCTGAGGTGTCGGCGACCGGATTGGACCCAACAAGCCTTGGCAACGGCAAGTCTCGTGGAAATAGAAGAAGGACGGTGGTGCAGACCAGCAAGGTCTGAGGGACTCACCCAGCGAGGGTAAGTCAGGGCACACCTGGAGCAAGCAGGGAAGCCCAAGCAGAAGAAGATTGGCCTTCGGGAGGGCCTACTAGCCAACGGACTAGCGACCGCGAAGAAGCCTCGAGTGGACGCACTTGGAGCTGGCTCACGGGACACTCGTGGAGTGGAGGCCAGTGATCTTTGGTGCAGTCGGTGCTGGAGGCGGGGGCTACTCGGAGCCCAAAGCACAACTTCGTGGGAGCCCAGGAAGAGGATGCACTTGCAAATGTGCTCGGTGTCACGGTTCCACGTTACCCACGACAGCTACGGGCCTCAGCTTTGCTGGGGACTCAGGGCAGCCTCGGGGAAGTCTGGAAATCCACCTCTGGTGATGCAAAGACTTTGGCGTCCGGCGGGAGCTTCGGCGATGCAGACCGGACAATTGCTTCTTTGGTGCCTGCCAAGCAGGGGAGTCACTCCTTGACCCCAAGGGAGATTCTTCAGTCCTCTAATCTTAATGTAGAGCGTCGAAGGTCCAGGATTCTGTGTCAGAGTTTAGTCCAGGTAAATCTAAAGTCCTAAGGACTGGGGTCCCATACTTATACTAAGATAGGGGGTTGGACATACTCTGGGGACCCACCTATGGGAGGGTCAGGGCAGAGGGGTGGTTACACCCCTTTCCCTTTGTCCAGTTTCGCGCCAGAGCAGGGGCTGGAAGCCCCTGATCTGGTTTGAACTGGGGTATGCACAGGGACACCAAATGTGCCCCCAGTGCAGGACTTCAAAGCACCAGAGAGTGCTCCCGCCCAGCCCCAATACACACTATCCTGTCTGGGGAGGTGGTTACACCTCCCTGGGACAGGAAACCTATTGTCCAGGCCTCCCCTGCCGGAGTTTCGGTCAGCAGCAGGAGGCCAGACTCGTGTCTGTGGCAGCGGCATCCATTTTGTGATGCCAGGGCTTGGAAAGAAGTTACCGGGCAGGCCGGTGTGTACATGTCTCTCCCTCTAGAAGGGTGGAATGCTACCCCCGCCGCCAGAACTGGTGGGGGGGGGGTAGTATTCCAAGATGTTTGACACAAAACTCGACATGTTTCCGTGCAGCCATCCCAAAGTTAGCATTTTAACGCGAGGTTATAATGCGCTTAAGAGTATATGGTCAGGCTGCACTACAAACAGCATCAGAGAAGGGTCTCCGAACGCTGCAGAGGGGCCCTGCTCATGCAGGGGCACCCTCTCACATAGGAACCACGCACTCTGCCTTCAGGATTGATAAGGCCTGCCATAGGAGTGACTTATAGGTTTATATGTGTGTATGTATGTAGTGATATAGGTAACCTATATCACAGTAAGGAGTGCATGCACCACCTTACCCAGGCTGCAGTAGCAGACCTGTGGTGTCCTTGGCTGGCCTTCCAGGGGTGGCACAATACATGCTGCAGCCCCTGGTAGGCCTCTGAGGCTAGCTATGCCCTGGGTACATAGTATACCATATACTAGGGACTTACAAGGGCACTCCAGATTCCAATCAGAGATGTGCCTAAGGCACATGGAAACCATTTTAGAGAGGAAGCAGCTAGGCTGGGGTTCTGATTAGCAGGGCCCCAGCCAGACTAAAGTCGAAAAACAGTGAAGCATCAGCAAAAAGTGGGGGTACCCATGTGAAGCAGATCCTACTCTCCTACACAACCCCCCCCCAAACGTAGGGACATTAAACTAACCTTGCCCAGTTAAGTCTTCATGTTCTAAGTGGAAGTACCTAGAGAGTCCATCTGCATTGGCATGGTTACTCCCAGGTCTATGTTCCACTGTGAAGTCCATCCCCTGTAGGGAAATGGACCACCTAAGCAGTTTGGGGTTTTCACCCTTCATTTGTTTTAGCCATAAGAGGGGCTTATGGTCTGTTTGAACAAGGAAGTGAGTACCAAACAAGTATGGCCTCAACTTCTTCAGAGCCCAGACCACAGCAAAGGCCTCCCTCTCAATGGCTGACCAACGTTTCTCTCTAGGGGTCAGCCTTCTGCTAATAAAAGCTACTGGCTGATCCTGACCTTCATCATTCAATTGTGACAGTACAGCCCCTACCCCCAATTCAGATGCATCTGTTTGGACAATGAACTTCTTGGAGTAATCAGGACTCTGTAGAATGGGAGCAGTGCACATGGCCTGCTTTAGGTCATCAAATGCCTTTTGACAGCTAACTGTCCACTGAACCTTTTTGGGCATTTTCTTGGAAGTTAAGTCATTCAGGGGTGTCACTATTGATCCATACCCCCTTGACAAATCTCATATAGTACCCAGTCAGGCCTAAAAAGGCTCTCACCTGAGTCTGGGTAGTTGGAGCAGTCCAGTCCATGATGGTCTGGATCTTGCTCTGCAAGGGTTGAACCTGGCCTCCACCCACAAGGTGGCCCAGGTATACAACCTGACTCTGCCCTATCTGGCACTTGGTGGCCTTGATAGTCAGGCCTGCTTTCTGCAGGGCCTGTAAAACATTTCTGAGGTGGACCAGGTGATCCTCCCAGGTGGAGCTAAAGACAGCAATATCATCTAGATATGCTGCACTATAGGCTTCCAGACCTGTAAGGACTGTATTCACCAACCTCTGAAAAGTGGCAGGTGCATTCTTCAGACCAAAGGGCATCACCACAAATTGATAATGCCCACTAGGGGTTGAGAATGCTGTTTTTGGCTTTGCATCATCAGCTAGTCTGATCTGCCAGTAGCCAGCTGTCAGGTCAAATGTGCTTAGATACTTGGCTGAGGCCAAAGTGTCTATTAGCTCATCTGCCCTTCGTATTGGATGGGCATCAGTCCTAGTGACTGCATTGAGACCCCTGTAGTCCACACAAAATCTCATCTCTCTTTTCCCACCATTGCTGTGAGGTTTTGGCACAAGGACCACTGGACTTGCCCAAGGGCTATCTGAGGGTTCAATAACTCCCAAATCCAACATTTTCTGGACTTCTGTCCTGAAACAGTCCCTGACATGGTCAGGTTGCCTATAAATCTTATTTTTAATAGGCAGACTGTCCCCAGTGTCCACTTCATGAGTGCACCAGGTGGTCTGACTGGGTGTCAGTGAGAATATGTGTCTGAACTGATTGAGCACCTGTCTGCAATCAGTTTGCTGCTGGGCAGTGAGGCTGCCTGCCAAGGCTACACCATCCACTGACCCATCATCAGGGTTCTGTGAGAGCAGGTCAGGGAGTGGGTCACTCTCTTCCTCCTGTCCCTCATCAGTAGCCATGAGCAAGCCCATGTCTGCCCTGTCCACATATGGTTTTAACCTGTTGACATGGAGAACCCTGTGGGGACTCCTGGGTGTTCCTAGGTCTACTAAGTAGGTAACCTCACCCTTCTGTTCAACAATGGTATGGGGTCCACTCCATTTGTCTTGGAGAGCTGCTGGGGCCACTGGCTCCAACACCCACACCTTCTGTCCTGGCTGGTAAACAGTCAGTACAGCTTTTTGGTCATGCCAGGCTTTTTGAAGTTCCAGCTAGCCTCAAGGTTTTTAGTAAGGGTGGGCGGCAAATTCCGTTCCGCTCGCGGAACTTGCGAAATTTCGGCATTTCCGCGTTCCGCGCGGAACGCGGAAATGTTGAAATTTCCGTGATCCGCGGCGGAACGGAATTCGGGTGCAAGAAAGCACTGAAGCAGGTGCCCGAGTTGATAAATATGCAGGGCAGGTGTGCAGAATTCGTGAGTGTGGTTAAGCAGATGTGCCTTCTCTCCATTTCCAACGTGAAAAGTTAGCTGTAATCCCCGATGGAGGTCTTTGCATCCTTGATTTTCCCGAGCGCAATCCTCGTGCATAATTCGTGAGCGTGGTTAAGCAGATGTGCCTTCTCTCCATTTCCAATGTGAAAAGTTAGCTGTTATCCTTGATAGAGGTCTTTGCATCCTTGATTTTCCGAGCTCAATCCTCGTGTAGAATTCGTGAGCGTGGTTAAGCAGGTGTGCCTTCTCTCCATTTCCAACGTGAAAAGTTAGCTGTAATCCCCGATGGAGGTCTTTGCAGCCTTGATTTTCTCGAGCGCAATCCCCGTGTAGCATGATGGACAGCTTAATCAAAGGGCCCCGGCGCTTTCGGCGCGGTGGCAAAGTTACAGACACACAGGTCACTGGGGTCAATTCTTCTGGACCTTTACGCAGCTGTAGTGTAGGAAAGGCACTACATTTACCCAACGAGGTAGCACTTACTGATTAGCCTGTAGAAAGTACTCCAGTTGAGTAGAGGTATTGCACAAAACGGTGGCATCTTCGTGGATAAATATGCAGGGCAGGTGTGCAGAATTCGTGAGCGTGGTTAAGCAGATGTGCCTTCTCTCCATTTCCAACGTGAAAATTTAGCTGTAATCCCCGATGGAGGTCTTTGCATCCTTGCTTTTCTCGAGCGCAATCCTCGTGTAGAATTCGTGAGCGTGGTTAAGCAGATTTGCCTTCTCTCCATTTCCAACGTTAAAAGTTAGCTGTTATCCTCGAAGGAGGTCTTTGCATCCTTGATTTTCCCGAGCGCAATCCTCGTGCAGAATTCGTGAGCGTGGTTAAGCAGGTGTGCCTTCTCTCCATTTCCAACGTGAAAAGTTAGCTGTAATCCCCGATGGAGGTCTTTGCATCCTTGATTTTCTCGAGCGCAATCCTCGTGTAGTTCCTGTGACCAGGAGGTTCCTTCTCCTCGTCTGCCGCTGAGATCCTGCTCTGACCCTTTTTAAACAAGAGACATGTGAACTGGCCTAGAAGCCCCGCCTGTTTGGTCCCGCCCCACATACACTAGCGGTATGCAACGTCTTCCCGCCCTTTCCCCACTATGATGGAAAGCTTAATCAAAGGACCCCGGCGCTTTCGGCGCGGTGGCAAAGTTACAGACACCCAGGTCACTGGGGACAATTCTTCTGGTCCCTTACGCAGCTGTAGTGTAGGGAAGGCACTATACATTTACCCAACGAGGTAGCACTTACTGATTAGCCAGTAGAAAGTACTCCAGTTGAGTAGAGGTATTGCACAAAACGGTGGCATCTTCGTGGATAAATATGCAGGGCAGGATTCAACGGGCGCAGCAAAATCTCCGCGAGCACGCGAAATTCCGCGTGCTTGCGGAGATTTCTTGCCGTTTCGCGGAATTTCGCGGAACACAACTCCGCAAATTCCGCCCACCCTTAGTTTTTAGTTGCCTTTTTCATGTACTCAGCCATCCTGGAGTGGAGACCAAGTACATAGTCCACTGTGTCTTGCTTTGGGGGCTTGAGAGGTAACTCCCATCCTTCCTTCACCAAGCACAATGGACCCCTGACAGGGTGACCAAACAAAAGTTCAAAGGGCTGTAGCCAACCCCCTTTGAGGCACCTCCTGTATGCAAATAAAAGGCAGGGCAAGAGTATGTCCCATCTTCGCCTAAGCTTTTCTGGGAGCCCTTTAATCATGCCCTTCAAGGATTTGTTGAATCTCTCAACTAAACCATTGCATTGTGGGTGATAGGGTGTGGTGAACTTGTAAGTCACTCCACACTCCTTCCACATTGCTTTCAAGTATCCAGACATAAAGTTAGCACCCCTGTCTGATACAACCTCCTTAGGGAAGCCCACTCTTGAGAAAATTCCCAGGAGGGCCCTTGCCACCACAGGTGCTGTAGTGGTCCTAAGGGGAATAGCCTCTGGGTACCTGGTGGAATGATCCACTACCACCAGGATAAACCTGTGCCCAGATGCTGTTTGGGGATCCATGGGACCAACAATGTCAATCCCCACCCTTTCAAAGGGAACCCCCACCACAGGTAGTGGTATCATGGGGGCCTTTGTAGTGCCACCTGCCTTGCCACTGGCCTGGCAGGTTACACAGGAGCGACAAAACTCCTTGGTGTCTTCAGACATGTGGGGCCAGTGAAAGTGAGGGACAATTCTGTCCCAAGTCTTGTTCTGGCCCAGGTGACCTGCTAAGGTAATGTCATGGGCTAGGGTCAATAGGAAGCCCCTGAACTTCAGAGGTATAACCAACCTCCTGGTGGCACCAGGCTTGGGGTCTCTACACTCTGAGTACAAGAGTCCATCATCCCAATACACTGTATGGGGACCACTAGCTTTCCCAGCTGCCTCAGCAGCAGCTTGCTGTCTGAGGGGTTCAAGAGAGGGGCAGCTCTGCTGCTCCTGGCTCAGATCTGCCCTGGAAGGGCCCCTGTCCCCAAGAACTCAACCTGGTCAGGTTCAAGCTCCTCTGGGACAGTTCCTTCCTCAGGACTGAGATCATCCCCTCAAGAGACTGATCTTCCTCCTGACCAAGGGGAAGGCACTGCCTTTACCCTACTACTCCTCTTCTTGGAGGGCACTTGGTCCATTATTCCAGAATCCAAGGCCTGTTCAGTGTTAGACATTTTGGCTTGTGACCTGGTCACAGCAAACACATCTCCAGGGATGCCCAGCATTTCTGCATGGGTCCTGAGCTCCACTTCTGCCCAAGCTGAAGTTTCTAAATCATTGCCAAGCAAGCATTCAACTGGTAGGTCTGCACTTACCACAACCTTCTTAAGGCCAGTTACCCCTCCCCAGGAGAAGTTAACAACTGCCAGAGTATGGTCTGTTCTGACATTGCTAGCATTGGTCACTTGGTACATTTCACCAAGTATAATCTGCCCAGGATTCACAAGGTCTTGTGTCACCATGGTGGTCACTTGGTACATCTCACCAAGCATAACTTGCCCAGGTAGCACAAGGTCTTGTGTCACCATTGTGACACTTGCCCCTGTGTCCCTAAATGCCAAAGCCTCTTTTCCATTGATTAAGGGCTGTTGCCTGTACTTTCCCAGATTACTGGGACTCACAGAGGAGGTCACATCCATGCCTCCATCACAGACTAGGACAGCCTGAGTGAGTTCTCTGACTAGGTCAGAGCTCATCTCCTTACCCAGGGTCAACCCTACTAAACCCTTGGCTTGTGTAGTCCCACCACCAACTGTAACTGCACTAGGGGAGCAGGTGCCTTAGGGGCATTGGTGGGGGCTGGAGTAGAGTCTTTGGACTTGGTGCAATCACTGGTCCAGTGGGTCTTTTGCTTACAGACCTTGCACCATGGTTTCTTTTGGCCTTTCCCTTTGTTAGACTGTGAATCCCCACCTGAAGAAGATTTTTGGGGGCCTTGTGAAGACTTCTGGTCTTTACCCTTCTCCCCACCCTTATCAGAGTTCTTAGAATCTTGCTTCTTTGGGTCACCACCTTGGTTCTGTACCTTCTGCCTCACCCTGGTTCTGACCCATTTGTCTGCCTTCTTTCCCAATTCTTGGGGAGAGGTCAGATCATAGTCCACCAGGTACTGATGCAAGAGCTGATTTTGACAGTTATTAAGAATCTGCTCCCTCATGATAAGATTGTACAATCCTGTGAAGTCACACACCTTACTGCCCATCAACCAGCCCTCCAGAGCCTTAGCAGAACAATCCACATAGTCTCCCCAGTCTTGAGTCTGTGCTTTTTGGGTGTCTCTGAACTTTAACCTGTATTGTTCAGTTGTTAGGCCAAACCCATCAATCAGAGCACTCTTCAAGACTTTGTAATTGTCAGCATCCTCTTCTCTTACAGTGAGGAGCTTGTCTCTACCTTTGTCTGCAAAGGAGAGCCACAAGATTGCTGCCCACTGCTCCTGGGGGACCCTCTGTACTTTACAGGCCCTCTCCAGTTCAGTTATCCATTTGTGGATGTCATCCCCACTCTGGTAGGGAGGGACAATCTTGCTCAGGTTTCTATGGTCATAAGACCTTTCCCTATCTCTGGGAAATTGCTGCCACCATGGGACTCTAGTCCCATCTTTTTCTCTCTTTGTAGAGATCTAGGGACTCCCTGTCTATAGCCAACTGCTGTTTTCTGAGCTCAAGCTGGGCTTGCTCATACTGAATCAGTCTCTTTCTCCTGTCATGAGAGGATTCTCTCCTATGAGAAGAGACAGAGGTCCCTATTGAGGTGTCAGAGTGGTTAGACTCCTGAGAAGGAGATCTAGACCTTCTGGGCACACTCACAATTCTTCCTGGGGGGACAAAGGGGAGGTCATTCTGATCCTCCTCCTCCACAGGAGGAATTGGGTTCTCCAGGTCAAGGTCATTTTCACCTTCCTGGCCAGTTTCAGAGGGGGGGGGGGGACCGGGTTTCTTCACCCCTGCCCCCTTCCTCATTTTCTGCCCCACCCTCTCTGCCTACCCCTTCAGACCCTAGGGGTCTGCTGAGATCATCAGCCAGTAACACCTCCTTCAGGTGTTGGGTGCTGGCACTTTTGCCTGCCTTCAACTTCCTAGTATTGCATAATGCTCTCAATTCCAAGAATGGGAGTTTATCATACTTGGAGGGAAGAAGCCCACTGGCTTCTGGCAAGGACTCACTGGGTCCTGGCTTTGAAGACATTACTAGTGAGGTGTGGTGTATGCACTACCTACTCTAGTGTGGCCTACTAAACTCTCTTGAGTTGTAGAAGAGTGTGTGCTATCCCTTAACACACAACTCTAAGTTCAGTAGAACTTACTGTATCCTAAGCTTGATTTATATGTACCTAAGGTACCCTTAGTGGTTTTCAGTTGATCAATTCAATTGAGATTATCTGGTAAAACAATAGCAAGCTGGAATCCCACGCTGCACACCAATGTGAGAAGTTGGCCTGGTATATGCTGTCCACTAATTATAGTGGGCACCTTGCACCAGTCCAAACAACCCCTTATTGGAGATAGGTTAAAGACAACCTTATTGAAAGCTATCCTAGTGGTAGCTATGGAGAGCAGCCTTCAGGCTAAGTCTTGAAGGAATGTAAAGCAGCTTGTTTTACCAGCCTATAATCTCTTGAGTGACCAAATGAAAGAGGACCACACCAGGTATATATTCAAAATATATGTATTTATTGCTAAACACACCCCTCTAGTCTCTTTATGAGGCTAGAGTTCGAAGTACATAAGTTATAAGTTAGTTATTAACAGTAATAGCACAAATACACGTTTGAGCCCTAGGGGCGTACCAAACCATATACCAATTAAGTGGTATAAGAACCACGACTGAGCTAGACACAAGGCCTAGAGCCTGTAGAAGTGCTTGGACCACAAGGAACCACCCAAGGTAGTGACACAGGGGACCCACGGGGGACACGTGCAGTGTGCTAACACAGCCGTGAATCGCCGTTGACTTCTATGGGGAAAGTCGCGGTGGGAATTTTAAAGAAAAGGGACACTTAGAGGAGGACTTGGAGCAAACCCCTTTAGAACTGGGTCGTTCTAGAGTCTATACCCACGGGAGCACTGGAGTACTCGAGAGTTACCTCACCCAGGAAAGCCGGGTGCATAGGTGTCTTTCGGGGTCGGGTTTCGTCGTCGTTTTCAATGGCGATCTGCTGCAAAGTGCTGCTGGCGGCCAAGTCGAAAGTGTTCGGGTGGATCCAAAGGTGGATCGGAGATCTGAAGAACCTGAAAGCAGAGGGGACAGAGTCTGGGTCACTAGCCAGTGACCAGGAAGGCGATGAGCGGATGCCCACCGATGTCGGGTGCTTCAGGTAGGTTGACGGTCGTCTTGACTCTTCAGCCACGAGGTCCAGGAGGCGTCAACGACAACTAGGAGCTGGATTCGAGCTGTCTCACGACGTCTGTGGATTGCTGAAGTGTCGGCGACCGGATTGGACCCAACAAGCCTTGGCAACGGCAAGTCTCATGGAAATAGAAGAAGGACGGTGGTGGAGACCAGCAAGGTCTGAGGGACTCACCCAGCGAAGGTAAGTCAGGGCACGCCTGGAGCAACCAGGGAAGCCCAAGCAGAAGACGATTGGCCTTCGGGAGGGCCTACTAGCCAACGGACTAGCAACTGCGAAGGAGCCTCGAGTGGACGCACTTGGAGCTGGCTCACGGGACACTCGTGGAGTGGAGGCCAGTGATCTTTGGTGCAGTCGGTGCTGGAGGCGGGGGCTACTCGGAGCCCAAAGCACAACTTCGTGGGAGCCCAGGAAGAGGATGCACTTGCAAATGTTCTCGGTGTCCAGGGGCCACGGTTCCACGTTACCCACGACAGCTACGGGCCTCAGCTTTGCTGGGGACTCAGGGCAGCCTGGGGGAAGTCTGGAAATCCACCTCTGGTGATGCAAAGACTTCGGCATCCGGCGGGAGCTTCGGCGATGCAGACCGGACAATTGCTTCTTTGGTGCCTGCCAAGCAGGGGAGTCACTCCTTGACCCCAAGGGAGATTCTTCAGTCCTCTAATCTTAATGTAGAGCGTCGAAGGTCCAGGATTCTGTGTCAGAGTTTCGTCCAGGTAAATCTAAAGTCCTAAGGACTGGGGTCCCATACTTATACTAAGATAGGGGGTTGGACATACTCTGGGGACCCACCTATGGGAGGGTCAGGGCAGAGGGGTGGTTCCACCCCTTTCCCTTTGTCCAGTTTCACGCCAGAGCAGGGGCTGGAAGCCCCTGAGCCGGTTTGAACTGGGGTATGCACAGGGACACCAAATGTGCCCCCAGTGCAGGACTTCAAAGCACCAGAGAGTGCTCCCACCCAGCCCCAATACACACTATCCTGTCTGGGAGGTGGTTACACCTCCCTGGGACAGGAAACCTATTGTCCAGGCCTCCACTGCCGGAGTTTCGGTCAGCAGCAGGAGGCCAGACTCGTGTCTGTGGCAGCGGCATCCATTTTGTGATGCCAGGGCTTGGAAAGAAGTTACCGGGCAGGCCGGTGTGTACATGTCTCTCCCTCTAGAAGGGTGGAATGCTACCCCCGCCACCAGAACTGGCGGGGGGTAGTATTCCAAGATGTTTGACACCAAACACGACATGTTTCCGTGCAGCCATCCCAAAGTTAGCATTTTAACGCGAGGTTATAATGCGCTTAAGAGTATATGGTCAGGCTGCACTACAAACAGCATCAGAGAAGGGTCTCCGAACGCTGCAGAGGGGCCCTGCTCATGCAGGGGCACTCTCTCACATAGGAACCACGCACTCTGCCTTCAGGATTGATAAGGCCTGCCATAGGAGTGACTTATAGGTTTATATGTGTGTATGTATGTAGTGATATTGGTAACCTATATCACAGTAAGGGTGCATGCACCACCTTACCCAGGCTGCAGTAGCAGACCTGTGGTGTCCTTTTGGCTGGCCTTCCAGGGGTGGCACAATACATGCTGCAGCCCCTGGTAGGCCTCTGAGGTACCTATGCCCTGGGTACATAGTATACCATTGTTGGAAACGGGGTAGCGTGGTGCGGAGCGGGAAGGCTAAACCAGGAGGAATTGTGTAAAGCATCCGCGCAGCACACACAGGCGACACACCAGGCACACTACAAAAAGGAGACTACACCAGTTTGAGTAGGAAAAATAACATATGTATTATGCCATCAGCATAGCACAGCGTAACCACAGGAAAACATGGCACCAACCGGCACCCGGCAGATATAACAGTAGGGACTATTTACAGTGCAGCGCCATTCGGGTCGCTGCCAGGATCACTATGCACAGTTAGGATAAATGTAAGGGCATCAGTAATAAGGGTGCAACAGCCAGTAGTGATAGCCAGTACCTACTGGTGAATGAAGGACCTCAGCACCATTCCTTTAGCAAAAGAAAATCACATTAGGATTAGGCATACATCACCTTTGCATGAGGCCTAAACATGTGCATGTGGCATCTCAATAGGCCTAAACCTCATTAGCAGAAACCCTACAGTGCAGCCTCAGGGGGGGCATTGGGCATCAATACATTAGGTATACCTCTCAGTATCGTCACTGGGGCCCAGAGCCGCAATGCCAACCTTAGGGAAAAGCATTAGGTCACTTTAGGCGTAGAATCATTGGGCATAAGGCACAGTAACCTGTGAAACCTATGCTGCATAACATTAGGCGTAAAACATTATCAGGAAGGCCGTCAGCAGGCCTTTCCCCTTTGTAGTGTCCTCCTTGCTAGGCCACCCAATGCTTCCCACGTTACGGCAGTACAGAAATGGGACCCACTAATTACTGGCCCAGCTGGAGCCCCACGCTGAACGTTGGAGTCCCTCTCCTGGACTCAAGTCCACTCATGCCCAGAAAGAGTACTGGCCCCGGGGGCGGGCACCGGCAATGTGCCCCGACACACCCCCTAACAGAGTACTGGCACAGCGGTGCCCAAGGTGAGCCCTGGTCCGGTGGAGCCCCACGGGGACTTCCCACTTAACTGGCTGCAGGTTGCAGCTGCCCACTGCCAGGCGGGGCAGCTGGAGAACCGAGGCCACACGGCCTTCTGAGCAGGGCCACAGGGGGGCGGGCACCGACAATGTGCCCCGCTGCCCCCTCGACAATCAGTCCCCCAATGAGCCCCACACTCACCGGGACTCTAGGTTGGCCTCCTTCTAGCAGGGGACAGGCACCGGTCTGTGCCTCGACCGTCCCCTGCTCTCCTCACTGACGCTGGTCACAAGGCGGCTTCTCCTCTTCACCTGTAAGAATATAGTCATAAGATTGACCATTCAACGATTTTTTAAAGCATTTAGAACCATGAATTAAAATCACAGTTTTTGCCCTTAGGTCTTTGAAATGGTATTTAAAAGAAACTCTGTCATCAAACACCACCCCTAAATATCTATAAGTTTTAACAACTTCAATTGGACGTGCTCTGGCCCTCCATATATTGAACTTCTGCTTTACAGATCCAATTTTCATAATTTTAGTTTTTTAACATTCAGTTCAAGGCCTTTTATTTGTATGTAGTCATCAAAAGCATTTATAAGCCTTGTAGCCCAATAGGAGTGTGGCTCAGGAGGACAGTAACGTCAGCATATTGAAGGTAGCTGATTTGCACCCCTCCCAACCTTGGGGCATGAGCATTAATAGAATCAAGGTGCCGAGAGAGATCTGATAGAACACAACTTTGCTTTAGGCCATTATATTAACACAGGTGTCCGTATACAAACGGATGATAGCCTCCAACAATTTCTCTGGGATACCCCATCCAAGCAGTTTTTTCCATAGTAAATTTCGAGGCACTGAGTCAAAGGCTGCCTTTAAATCAATGAAAGCAATATATAAGTTTTGTTTTTTCAAGACAGCTCGCTCAGCAAGTAAGGTGAGTGCACGCAGGTTGGTTGTGGTAGACTGGCCCTTCCGAAAACCGGTTTGGTTAAACGGAATGATGCTCTCCTGTGTTGCCCACTTTTCCAGTTCTTTCAACAAGATGGAGGCAAAGACTTTTGCATCAACATCAGTCAATGCAATTAGACGATAATTAGTGGGATTATCTACTGAACCACTTTTATAAATAGGCTGCAATATGCTACCTTGCCATGATGCTGGTACAATTTCCAATTTCAATACTTCATTGAACAATTCATTCAATATTCCAGCCCACATATCAACAATGCGATACAAAAGGGGATGATGGACGGAACGTTTGAGCCAATCAAACACTCACCCCCAGTCAACTGATCTGGGTTTAATCCATCATCATTCTTTAGCTCACTCCACCACCCCAGTTCAGACATGGCCATATGCAAATCAGTCTGACCCTGTGCCTCATGGGAACAGTCCAGCCCGAACTGCCAAGCCATGTCTTCCCTGGACCGGAAACAAGCATCCTAGGACCGGTTTCTGGCATTCCAGCCGTCATCAGCCAGGCTTGCTTGAATCCAGTGGCAAAGTGAGCAACGGACCCACGTCTGGGCATACCCCCGCCAACTTAGGGCGAACAAAGCGATACAAAAGGGGATGATGGACGGAACGTTTGAGCCAATCAAACACTCACCCCCAGTCAACTGATCTGGGTTTAATCCATCATCATTCTTTAGCTCACTCCACCACCCCAGTTCAGACATGGCCATATGCAAATCAGTCTGACCCTGTGCCTCATGGGAACAGTCCAGCCCGAACTGCTGGATTTAACCCAGATCTTTGTGACTGGGGTGAATGTTTGCATTGTCCAGCATTCCGTCCATCAATTGTTTCTTTTGCATTTGTCGCCCTCAGTGGGAAGGGTATGCCCAGACGTGGGTCCCTTGCTCACTACACCACTGGATTCAAGCTAGCCTGGCTGAAGAAGGGTGATGCCCTGAAACCGGTCCCAGGATGCTTATTTCCGGTCCAGGGAGGACCTGGCTTGGCAGTTCGGGCTGGACTGTTCCCACAAGGAACAGGGTCAAGACTGATTTGCATATGGCTGGGTCCAAACTGGGGTGGTGTGGTGAGCAAAAGAATGATGGATTTAACCCAGATCTTTGTGACTGGGGGTGAATGTTTGCATTGTCCAGCATTCCGTCCATCAATTGTTTCTTTTGCACATATCAACAATGGCACGGAACAGGGCATTAGGCAGCCCATTAGGACCAGGAGCACCATTTGCGCGAAGCTCACGTAGCGAAGTCAATATTTGATTACAACTTATGCGTTCTAATTTAAAATTCAAGTCAAGGCTAGAATCACTAGGATTGGCTATGGTATTCATCCTCTGGCACTCACCACTCTCCCTATCGATAGTTATTATACTGTTTTCCCCGTAACCAATGCACATATTTGGTTGATTTATCGCCTGATCCGTTGTACCATACAGATTGGTAATAAAAGTTGCCCAGCTGATTTCCAAAATATTTACATAAAATGCCCTGCAGCCGCCCCTTTCCAGCTTGTTAATTACTGCCCAGAATCTTTTTGCATTATTTTGTTTAGAAGCAAATAATAAACTATTCCAAAGTCCTATTTGATAGCTAGATTTCGCCTTCCAGACTTCTTGTCCATAAGCTTTTCTAAGTTCCTTCAAATATTCTTTATATGCAGATAGGACTGATGGAATCTATGAGCATACGCCTCCCGAATAGCTCTATTAGTGATTTCTTTATCTTAAATAACTTTGAAGTATACCATATGTTCGAGGATTTTAATGGCTTACATACTTTTCTAACCCGTTGGCCCGCATATTTCCCCACCAGAGACGTTGTAATAAAATTCTATTTATTAATCATATTGGCGTCCCCCTGCTCACACTGGTCACCTTCCATTATTAATATTTTAGCTGCTTGTATGATTTCCCCTTCTTTAGCGATATGCCAGACTAACCTCTTCAGATTATATGATAAATGAACCATGTTCGGAAGTTCCTCTGCTCTGGGGTAGCACATCACTAAAAAGTTAAATGTAACAATCAGGGGTTATGGTCACTTTCGAGCCGAGGGATTACCGTATATTCAGACAGTTTTGGCCTTAAATTATCTGAAATAAACGTGTAGTCAATAATTGAACCCGGTTTAGAATTTTTAAGCGTGGGGATGAACCTAGATTTTTATTGTAACTGACTAAGCCCTGCCTCGAGCATAATGTCACAACACTCTTTTTCAATTCTGTTAGTCTTACCATTTACTGAGGAAAACAGAATTAAATGCAAATGAAAATCTCCAGAAACTATAAGGCCTGCTTCAGGGTGTTGGATTATTAATGTATTAAGGATATCTCGCAAGATGTACAGCTGCACCAACTTATTTTTTCTGGTACTTAGATACACATTAAGTATAATTAGACTAGATTCAGTGTTATTTAATACAAGACATTGTAACCAACCCAGATCAAAATCCACCACTTCCACTACAAGGTTTAAGTCAGCTGCAACGTTCCACGAGAGACCACACTTTGCACGGCCTGGTTTATTAGTTCGCACTGACAGGAGACTATATTCATGAAACCCAAGCAAGGGAGTAATTTGTTTGCACCAAGTTTCTTGAAATAATAAAATTGTAAAAGAGTTAAAAAATAATATTGTATCGGGGTCAGACAGTAGATGGTTCAGCCCATGAACATTCCAGGCGCATAGTCGTATTTGCATAGAATTAAGCTTTGTTGTTAAGGACATTCAATTTCTATCTCCTTGGGGCGCCTTCGCCAGAGTAGCTGGAAGCCAGGACCAATCCTCCATTCGTATATTATTTTTAGGTAGCCACTCACAAAATCGACCCCCTGTTTGTGAATTGGTCATCAACAAGCCAGAACTGCAAGATTGATTAACTGATGGTCCTGACGCGCCCCTAAGCACTGGATTTGGCTTCTTACTATCGGCCGTTGTTCTTTCCTCTGCCACCGAGAGCGCCAATACCTCCAGAATCGGGGGATAATGTAGACGGGACCAATTCTCAACCTTAATGCCACATTGCATAAAATACAGACTCGATTCTAATATTTTGGTCACAATATCATTTGAGGACCAGGTTGTAAAAGTAGATTCTCGAAGAGTGTTTGGCTGTATTTGTTTAAACTGCACTGACACCAAGTCTGTGGTTTTAATAAATGATAATTCAGGAATGGTTGACGTTATTTTCAGTATTAAGCTCCGGTTAAGACTATCATGGGACCCCTGAGATTCATACACAGGATGCATTACTAGTATTTTATCATAATCATTAGAACTATTATCCTGTCTGTAACACAGGGAGTTTGATGGGCCAGGTTTACTATCGTTAGCTAAAGTGGTGTTTGAAAATATTTCTGGTGAAGACAGACTCTGGGTGACAATGGGCTTTAACATTACTGCGGAACTTGGCCTATTCGGGGTATGAGTTGTTTGATCTTCAGACTGGAGCCTAATCTCCTGAGGCTTACTGTCATATTCAATCACCTCTCCCTCACTAATGTCTACTATATCCGGCTTCATTATACCAACTGCAGGTGCCTGGGCCTTACACCTCGAAGCATCAATAAATCTGAAGAAGGTTCCTCACCTTTTTGGGCACTGTCCTGAATTGGACATTTCCTATTAGCTTGTTTAAGAATGGGATGACAATCCATAGGTTTAGCTGATGTAACTACTGATGTAGGAGAAGGTTCTTCCACCCGTTCTTGCTCTGTGGATGCGCAGGGGTACGGCGAGGGCGAGGTCGGCGGATCGGAGGTTTCTCTTGGGTATGTGGAAAGAGATTCTATCGTTGAGATATTGGGGTCCGGTGTTGTGGAGGCATTGTGGGCGTGGGTGAGTATCTTGAAAGTTACTCTCTTCTCGACGGGAAGCCAGTGGAGGTTTCGCAGGTGTTGGGTGATGTGTTTGTGTCGATGGATGCCGAGGATGAGTCTGGCTGGGGTGTTCTGTATGGTCTGGAGTTTGTGGAGAAGTGACTTGTTGATCCTGGTGTAGAGGGCGTTTCCGTAGTCCAGTCTACTGGTTATGAGAGTTTGGCATTGCGTAATGTCGTTGCCATCTCTGGCCTAATAAAAAACACTCCAGCTGTAGTAGGGCTCTGCCTTCACCTCCTGGTGCAGGGTGGGCTGCGCTTTATCGCAGGCATGGAGGGAGAGAGGGATGGTCTCAGCAACAGCTCCGGCCTCGTACAGTGCCCCTGCTATTACTAGTGAGCGAGAGGCGCTGAGGTGGTGTTATTGGTATTGGCGGTGGTGGTGGTATTGGAGGTGGTGGTGGTATTGGTGGTGGTGGTATTGGTGGTGGTATTGAGCCGGGTATGGTGGCTCAGTGGACTAATGCATCCACTGCAGGGTCTGTGTTCGACCTCATGGTCACAGGTTCAAATCCCGGCGGGTCCACTCAGCCTTTTATCCATCTGAGGTCGATAAAATGAGTACCATTGAGTTGGGTAACAATAAACATCTGTTATTCAGCACCAAGAGACCTATGGGTGAATGTGTGCTTTACAAATACACATGTGATGTTATGTTATTGGTGGTGGTGGTGGTATTGGTGGTATTTGTGATGGTGTTGGTGGTGGTGGTATTGATGGTGGTGGTATTGGTGGTATTGGTGGCGGTATTGGGATTAGTGGTGGTGGTGGTATTGATGGTGGCATCGCTATTGGTGGTGGTGGTTTTGGTGATATTGGTGGTAGTGGTGATATTGGTGGTATTGGTTGTGGTGGTATTGGTGGTGGTGGTGGTATTGGTGGTGGTGGTGATGATGGTATTGGTGTTGGTAGTGGTGGTATTGGTATTGGTGGTATTGGTGGTGGTGGTATTGGTAGAGGTGGTATTGGTGGTATTAGTGGTAGTGGTGGTGGTATTGGTGGTGATGGTGGTAGTATTGGTGGTGGTATTGGTAGTGGTGGTGGTATTGGTGGTGGGTGGTGGTATTGGTGGTAGTGGTATTGCGGGTATTGGTGGTGGGTGGTATTGGTGGTGGTAGTATTGGTGGAATTTGTGCTGGTATTAGTGGTGGTGGTGGTATTGGTGGTAGTGCTGGTATTGGTGGTGGTGGTATTGGTGGTGGTGGTATTGGTGGTATTTTGTGATGGTATTGGTGGTGGTATTGTTGGTGGTATTGGTGGAATTGGTGGTGATAGTAATGGTGGTATTGGTGGTGGTGGCATTGGTGGTGGTATTGGTGGTGGCATTGATGGTGGTGGTGGTATTGGTGTTTGTGGTGTTGGTGGTATTGGTGGTAGTGGTTTTTGTGGTGGTATTGGTGGTGGTATTGCTGGTATTGGTGTTGGTGGTATTGGGGGTATTGGTGGTGGTATTGGTGTTGGTGGTATTGGTGGAATTGGTGCTGGTATTGGTGGGGTGGTGGTGGTGGAATTGGTATTGGTGGTGGTGGTATTGGTGTTGATGGTATTGGTGGTGGTAGTAATGATGGATGGGTGGTGGCATTGGTGGTGGTATTGGCGGTGTTGGTGTATTGGTGGTGGTGGTATTGGTGGTGGTATTGGTGGTGGTGGTTGTTGTGGTGGTATTGGTGGTGGGGGTATTGGAGGTATTGGTGGTGGTATTGGTGGGGGCATTGGTGGGGGTGTTATTGGTATTGGTGGTGGTATTGGTGGTGGTGGAATTGGTGGTGGTATTGGTGGGATTAGTGGTGGTATTGGTGGTGGTGGTATTGGTATTGGTGGTGGTAGTATTGGTATTGGTGGAGGTGTCATTGGTATTTGTGGTGGTGGTATTGGTGGTGGTATTGGTGGTGGTGGTGGTATTGATATTGGTGGTGGCAGTGGTATTGGTGTTGGTGGTATTGGTGGTGGTGGTATTGATGGTGGTGGTATGTGGGGTGCTGGTTTTGGTGGTGTTGGTGGTGGTGGTGGTGGTATTGATGGTGGTATTTGTGGTGGTGGTGGTATTGGTGGTGGTATTGGTGTTGGTGGTGGTGATATTGGTGGTGGTATTGGTGTTGGTGATGTTGGTATTGGTGGTGGTATTGTTGGTGGTAATGTTGGTTGTATTGGTGGTGGTGGTATTGATATTGGTGGTGGTATTGGTGGTAGTGGTGGTATTGGTGGTGTTGGTGGAGGTGGTATTGGTGGTGGTGGTATTAGTGGTATTGGCGGTGGTGGTATTAGTATTGGCGGTGGTATTGGCATTGGTGGTGGTATTGGCATTGGTGGTGGTATTGGTATTGGGAATATTGGTGGTGGTATTGGTTTTGGCAGTGGTATTTGTATTGGTGGTGGTATTGATGGTGGTGGTATTGGTGGTGGTGATGGTATTGATGGTGGTGATATTGGTGGTGATATTGTTTGGGTGGTATTGGCGGTGGTATTGGTATTGGCGGTGGTATTGGTATTGGCGGTGGTATTGGTGGTGGTGGTGGTATTGGTGGTGGTGGTGGTATTGGTGGTGGTGATGGTATTGATGGTGGTGATGTTGGTGGTGGTATTGGTTGTGGTGGCATTGATTGGGTGGTAGTGGTGGTGGTATTGGTGTTGGTGGTGTAGGTGGTTGTATTGGTGGTGGTGGTATTGGTGTTGATGGTGGTATTGGTGCTGGTGACGGTATTGGTTGTTGTTAGACCTGGCACCATTGGCGTGGGTCTCCCTTCCATCTTTCGCTTTTTTGTCTCCTCTGTGTTTGCTGGTGTTAGATGCTCTGGGCGCTGTGCCACTGCCATTCAGTGCTACAGCGCGAATGCTCCCTATTGTAAATTGACTGGATGAATTGGTATTCCCATAATTGGCTCATTTGATTTACCTGTTAGTCCCTCGTATAGTGCACCGTGCGTGCCCAGGGCTGGTAGACCGAATGCTGCTGGTGGGCCTGCAGCGCTGATTGCGCCACCCACCTAAGCAGCGCGTAAAGTGTGTCTCAGACCTGCCATCGCAGAGTCTGTGCGCAGTCCAGAACTGCCATTCTTTGACTGTAAAGTGAACCCACTTCTCAGTCCCTCAACATTCCCTTGGCATCATGTAAGTCATCCCTATGGCAGGGTGCGTTGTATGTGAAAGGTAGGACCTGCCTTGGTCTGTGTGGCATGTCCTGATAGTGAATTACACTCCATTTCATTTTTCACTATTGCAAGGCTATGTGTTCCCTTAGGCCAGAATGGGCAGTTTTGATTATTACCTCCTATAATCCTAGCTGACCCAAGGAACACGTTTGGAAAGTCGAATTTAGTATGCCTGAGCTCAGAATATTAAAATACATCTTTTAGTGAGGATTATTTTTATATTCTGTGTTTTAAAATACCACTTCTAGGAAGTAGGTATTTTCTTGCCTAAGTCGTCCCGTGGGCTCTGCTGTTATGTGTATTGGATGTCTGGTCTTGGAGGAACAGGGCAGGCTGAGCCCGACCTGGGGTGAAGAGCGGAATCTGCAGCTGGAGTATGGGGAGGGGTGACCCTTTGGTCTGAGCAGGGCTGGGCCTGGCAAGGTGAATGATGGCTCCAGCCCCACTGTGCGTCTGATGGCAGACCCCCTCTTCCTCAAAGGCAGGATGCCGCCTCGTAAATAAAGTGCTCCAGGACCACACCGAACTGGTTCTGGCCGGGTTCAGTGACTTGTGACTTTTGAGAACAAATACCTGTGGGGTATAAATATCTGCGCCGAAACCCCTACGTGGTGTGTTACTTCTGGATGTCAAGACGAACCTCTGTCCATGTAACGAGAGGAAAAGGACTTTGAAACTTTCATCCATCTTGCTGAAGCAACTACCTAAGGGCCTGATTTGAGCTTGCCTCCTGGTGAAGTCTCAGGGACATTAGACTTCACTCATCCGCCTTCTGAATTCTTATTGAGAGGGGTTCTACTCGCAGGTGAGGCCTCTGTCGAGAATTCCAGAGCCTCTGGGTCTACTGCGGGGAACACGGGCTGAGAATCATCGCTATCGCTATTGTGGGCCGCTGCAGCTGAGGAGCTGTTGCCGCTGAGAGCCCGCATTTGTCTGTGTTATGAGAATCATCGCTATCGCTATTGTGGGCCGCTGCAGCTGAGGAGCTGTTGCCACTGAGAGCCCGCATCTGTCTGTGTTACGAGAATCATCGCTATCGCTATTGTGGGCCGCTGCAGCTGAGGAGCTGCTGCCGCTGAGAGCCCGCATCTGTCTGTGCTACGAGAATCATCGGTATCGCTATTGTGGGCCGCTGCAGCTGAGGAGCTGTTGCCGCTGAGAGCCCGCATCTGTCTGTGCTACGAGAATCATCGCTATCGCTATTGTGGCCGCCGCAGCTGAGGAGCTGTTGCCACTGAGAGCCCGCATTTGTCTGTGCTACGAGAATCATCGCTATCGCTATTGTGGGCCGCTGCAGCTGAGGAGCTGTTGCCGCTGAGAGCCCGCATCTGTCTGTGCTACGAGAATCATCGCTATCGCTATTGTGGGCCGCCGCAGCTGAGGAGCTGTTGCCACTGAGAGCCCGCATTTGTCTGTGCTACGAGAATCATCGCTATCGCTATTGTGGGCTGCTGCAGCTGAGGAGCTGTTGCCGCTGATAGCCCGCATTTGTCTGTGCTACGAGATCATCGCTATCGCTAATGTGGGCCGCTGCAGCTGAGGAGCTGTTGCCGCTGAGAGCCCGCATTTGTCTGTGCTACGAGGATCAACGCTATCGCTATTGTGGGCCGCCGCAGCTGAGGAGCTCTTGCCGCTGAGAGCCCGCATTTGTCTATGCTACGAGGATCAGCGCTATCGCTATTGTGGGCTGCTGCGGCTGAGGAGCTCTGCCGCTGAGAGCCTGCCTTTTTATCACCGCCTCAGGAGCCTCGTGAGTGCACGCCACGGACCGCTGCAGCTGGGAGCTGCGGCCGCTGCGAGTCCGCCTGTCATCATCGCGGTTTCCTCCCGAAGCTGCGTGCTGTGCCCCTTTAAACCTCAGGTACATTGTGCATCACCGGGTCGCGTAGACCCCGGCCTCGAACTAAGTTCGTTTCACACGCTTTTTGAGTGCTTTTATTGCCTTTCTTCGTGAACTTATATTTACGTGCATTGTGGCTTTTTGATCGTATTTGAGCCTTGTGTTAAACTTATATAAAGATACCTATTTTTCTATAGCTACTTGTTTGGTGTCCTTTTGTGGTGTCGTCACTGCGTTATTGTGTATGGTCATAAATGCTTCACACACTGCCTCTGAGATAGGCCTGTCTGCTCGTGCTACGTTACCACAGGGTTGAGCAGGGGTTATCAAAGGGTGTAGCCCCCTTACTCTGACTTAGGAAGAAGGGTCCCTACTTGGACATTGGCCAGCCACTGCCAACTAGAGACCCCCATTTCTAACATTGGTGGCAGCGGTGGGATCAGGACTTGCATTTGTGATCCACATACAATAACTGGTGGACACCACTAGTGAGTGCAGACCTAAACGCAACCACATACGTTGTTGATCTTGTTCTATTTTTTTATCGTAATTTCCAGTTATGTCTACAATGGGTAAGCCAGCATCTAAAGCTTCGGAGGATCTCACCTTTGAGGAAGAGAGGTTAGAAACCTACACTGCCAAACAGCTAAAGTCTTTTTGCAAGCAATTCACCGTCGCTATTGCAGGTCTCTCTAGGAAGGAGGAGTATCAGAAGGTGCTAAAGGCCTGGTGGGAGGCGAGGGAGTCCCCCGGTAATGGGGGAGAGCCTGGGGACGGGGGAGAGAATGCCGGAGGGCAGCAGGATGACGAAGTGGATTTAGGGGGAGGTAAAGCACTTTCCAGTCCAGGTACTAGTGTGTCCTCAAAGGGCCTGTCTCCAGAAGAGATGGAGGACAGGGAGAGAGATAGGAGGCATAGTTTGGAGATGGCCAAATTAGAAGGTCAGAAGGACCTAGAGAGTAAAAAGTTGGATATTGAGAATAACAGGTTGACATTTGAACTTGAGAAAATGAAACTGGAGCATGAGAGAATATTGAGGGAACTGGAGATCAAGGCTAAGAGTTTAGAGATCTACCCCTTTGGTGGCAGCATACCTTTAGTACCTACCGAGGGTAGAGTTTATATACCCAAGGATGTCATCAAGGATTTCCATAAGAGTGAGGATATTGGGCAATGGTTTGCCGCCTACGAGATAGCCATGGTGTCCCACCGGGTCCCTGAGAAGGATTGGGGAGTGGGGTTGTGGGAACGCTTTGTGAGTGATGGGAGGGATACCCTGTTGGATCTGCCTGAAGAGAGCAGGATGGTGTATGCCCACATGAAAGAGGCCTTGATGACGCGATATGGTTTGACCCCAGAAATGCACAGGCAGAGATTTAGAACCTGTAAGAAGTTAGAGGGTACCACTTGGGTTGAATATGTGTCTTTTTTTTTGCAGAGCAATGGATCGCTGGGTAAAAGGTAGCAAGGTGGAAACTTTTGAACAACTGTATGATTTGTTTGCGTGGGAGCATTTAGCTAGTAACTGTTTTCCAGAGCTACTCCAGCACCTTGTTGATAGCAAGCTAACTAACCCTAGGAAGCTTGCTGAGGAGGCGGACCGCTGGGTGAGCACCAGCGTTCGCAAGGGTCAGGTGGGAGACTTCGCCAAAGGTGGGCAGGGTCCCCAGCAGAGAAGTGGGGGGGACAAGGGTAAACAGAGGGAGTTCCAGAGAGGGCCCCAAAGTAATTCCCAAGGGAACACAGGAGTGGTGTCCCAGTCTCCCCCTGAGAAGAAGCCAGTGCCCCCGACCGGTAGGCCTGTTCATAGGGGGCCCCTTACTTGTTTTAAATGTGGCCAAGTGGGCCACCGGTATTATGATCCCCAGTGTCCCCAGAGGGACGTCAATGCACCACCCCGTGCACCACCCCGCCAGCTTGCTAGTGTAGCCCTGGGAGGGGAGGAGATGGGTGCCCCAGGTGGGTGGGATCCCATAGAATTGACTCTTGTCTCGCTAGGAGACTTTGAGAAGGTCCCTAACCCCACGCTTCCTGATAACACTAAGAAGTACAGGCAGTGGGTGACCATCAATGGCCATAGGGTGGAGGCTCTGAGGGACACCGGAGCAAGTGTGACTGCTGTCAGCTCCCGGTTGGTGTCCCCAGAGCAGGTTGTCCCCCATGCATTCTGCCCAGTATTGTCAGCAGACAACTCTGAGAGCCAGTGTGGGGTGGCTCAAGTTCCCTTTGAGTGGGGGGGGGGTCTCAGGAACTCTTCAAGTAGCTGTGAGGCCAGCCATGCCGGTAGACTGTCTGTTGGGCAACGATTTAGAGAACTCCCCGTGGGCTACGGTGGAGAGGAAATCTCACTTGGAAATGTTGGGTCTGCCTGAGTGGGCGTGCGCGACCACTCGGTCCATGGCAGCCAGTAAGGACGTTCAGAAGGACCTGGAGCCTGAAAGTATGGCCCAGGCCCCTGCCTTAAGGAGAAGGGCTAGGGGGCGCGGAAAACCGGCCTCCATAGTTCCCACGGCCCAGGAGGGAGCAGACCTTGAGGGGGATGCCCTGGAGCCTACCGGGGAACAAGTAGCCGAACTGGGGGACCTGCCTGGGCTGACCCATTGGCAGCAGGAAGGAGGGCCCACCAGGGAGGAATTTTGTGATCAGCAGAGAACGTGCCCTTCTCTTGAGGGGCCGCGGCGACAGGCTGCAGCCCAGGCAGCAGGTGATTAGTCAGGGTCACATCTGATCTATTGGGAGAATGACCTCCGTTACAGCGAGCCTAAGGTTGCTGAGCCTGGGTCAGGCCGTGTGCTGGTGGTACCCCAGTGCTTCAGAGCCTTCCTACTGGGGTTGGCTCATGATGTGCCATTGGCAGGACATCTGGGGCAGACCAAGACCTTCGAGAGGCTGGTCACCCACTTTTATTGGCCCCAGATGCGCAGGAGCTCAGATGCTTACTGCAGGACATGTGAAACTTACCAGGCAAGTGGGAAGAGTGGGGGGGCGATCAAAGCCCCCCTCCAGCCCTTTCCAGTTGTCAGTACCCCATTCGAGCGAGTGGGCATTGACATTGTGGGGCCTCTGGACCCCAAGACAGCCATGGGCAACAGGTTCATCCTGGTCTTGGTGGACCATGCCACCCGGTAACCTGAAGCCACCCCGCTCCGGACAGTGACGGTCCCCGTGGTGGGACGTGCACTGATGGGGATTTTCTCCTGTGTGGGGTTCCCCAGAGAGGTGGTGTCCGATAGGGGTACTAACTTCATTTCCAAATATATGAAGTCTCTGTGGGAGGAGTGTGGGGTAACTTGTAAGTTTACCACCCCTTACCACCCCCAAGGGAATGGGCTGGTTGAGCGATTCAACCGGACCCTCAAAGGCATGATTATGGGCCTAGAAGAGACCATGAGGCACAAGTGGGACGTCGTCTTGCCATGCCTGTTTGCTTACCGTGAGGTGCCACAGAAGTCCCTAGGGATCAGCCCCTTTGAACTACTCTATGGTCGCCCGGTAAGAGGGCCTCTGAGTCTGGTCAAGGAAGGCTGGGAGCAATCTCCCAGGAAACCTCCCCAGGATGTGTTTAGTTACATGCTGGCCTTCAGGAACCAGACTCTGTGTTTCAGAGAGCTTGCTGAGGCAAATCTGGAAGCCAGCCAGGAAGAGATGAAACGTTGGCACGATCAGAATGCCACTCTGAGTTTCAGCCTGGTCAAAAGGTTTGGGTCATGGCCCCAGTGGAGCCTTGTGCACTCCAAGATAAGTGGACCAGACCATTTGAGGTGGTGGAGCGCAAGAGTCCTGTTACCTACTTGGTGGACTTGCAGTCTCCCCGGAACCCCTTGCGGGTCCTGCATGTCAACCGCCTGAAGCCCCACTTTGAGAGGTCCGAAGTGGGCATGCTCCTGGCCACAGATGCTGGGATAGAGGAGGAGAGTGAGCCCCTTCCTGACCTCCTCCTGTGTGCAAAGGAGCAAGACGGGTCAGTGGAGGGTGTGGTCCTCTCCGCCACACTGACCCCTGAGCAACAGAGTGATTGTCGCCAACTGTTGGGACAATTCAGTGATCTGTTCTCCCTGGTGCCTAGTGTCACTGATTGGTGTGTCCATGAAGAGGACACTGGGGACAGTCCTCCTGTTAAGCAAAAGGCTTACCGAGTGACTGACCGGGTTAGGGCATCCATTAAGGAAGAGGTTTCCAAAATGTTTGCTTTAGGGGTCATTGAGTCCTCTAGCAGCCCTTGGTCCAGCCCAGTGGTCTTGGTACCAAAAGCTGCAGCGCCTGGTGCCACCCCAGAACTTCGGTTCTGCGTGGACTACCAAGGTCTCAATTCAGTCACAAAGACTGACGCGCACCCCATCCCCAGAGCTGATGAGCTCATAGATCGGCTAGGGGCTGCACGGTACCTCAGCACATTTGATTTGACGTCTGGGTATTGGCAGATCGCCTTGACTGATGGGGCAAAGGAGAGGTCCGCATTCTCCACACCAGATGGGCACTACCAGTTCAGGGTGATGCCCTTTGGGATGAAGAATGCCCCTGCCACCTTCCAGAGGTTGGTCAACAGGGTGTTGGATGGGCTGGAAGATTTCAGTGCCGCCTACCTGGATGACATTGCAGTGTTTAGTTCCTCATGGGAGGACCACCTGCGCCACCTCTGGGAAGTGTTGATGGCACTGCGAAGGGCACGCCTCACAATCAAGGCAAGTAAGTGCCAGATTGGGCAGGGTTCTGTGGTGTACTTGGGACACCAGGTTGGGAGCGACCAGGTGGCGCCCCTACAGCCCAAGATTGAAACCATCCTGGCTTGGGAGTGCCCCTAGACCCAGACACAGGTGAGAGCCTTTTTAGGACTCACGGGTTATTACAGGAGGTTTGTCAAGGGGTATGGCAACATTGATGCCCCCTTGACCGAGTGGACTTCTAAGAAGCAGCCCAAGATGGTGAACTAGACTGACACCTGTCAGAACGCTTTTGACACCCTAAAGACGGCCATGTGCACAGCACCTGTACTTCAGGCGCCCAACTTTTCAAAAGAATTTGTTGTCCAGACAGACGCTTCCGAGCATGGTGTGGGGGCCGTTTTGTCACAGATCAATGAAGAGGGCCTAGACCAACCTGTAGCCTTCATTAGTAGGAGGTTACTACCACGGGAACGGAGGTGGAGTGCAATTGAGCGTGAGGCATTTTCTGTGGTCTGGGCACTGGAGAAGCTGAGACCATACCTGTTTGGGACTCACTTTCGAGTCCCAAACAGAGAGGAAAAGGACTTTGAAACTTTCATCCATCTTGCTGAAGCAACTACCCAAGGGCCTGATTTGAGCTTGCCTCCTGCTGAAGTCTCAGGGACATTAGACTTCACCCATCTGCCTTCTGAATTCCTATTGAGAGGGGTTCTACTCGCAGGTGAGGCCTCTGTCGAGAATTCCAGAGCCTCTGGGTCTACTGCGGGGAACGCGGGCTGAGAATCATCGCTATCGCTATTGTGGGCCGCTGCAGCTGAGGAGCTGTTGCCGCTGAGAGCCCGCATTTGTCTGTGTTATGAGAATCATCGCTATCGCTATTGTGGGCCGCTGCAGCTGAGGAGCTGTTGCCGCTGAGAGCCCGCATCTGTCTGTTCTACGAGAATCATCGGTATCGCTATTGTGGGCCGCTGCAGCTGAGGAGCTGTTGCCGCTGAGAGCCCGCATCTGTCTGTGCTACGAGAATCATCGCTATTGTGGGCCGCCGCAGCTGAGGAGCTGTTGCCACTGAGAGCCCGCATTTGTCTGTGCTACGAGAATCATCGCTATCGCTATTGTGGGCCGCTGCAGCTGAGGAGCTGTTGCCGCTGAGAGCCCGCATTTGTCTGTGCTACGAGAATCATTGGTATCGCTATTGTGGGCCGCTGCAGCTGAGGAGCTGTTGCCGCTGAGAGCCCGCATTTGTCTATGCTACGAGGATCAGCGCTATCGCTATTGTGGGCCGCTGCGGCTGAGGAGCTGCTGCCGCTGAGAGCCTGCCTTTTTATCACCACCTCAGGAGCCTCGTGAGTGCACGCCGTGGACTGCTGCAGCTGGGAGCTGCGGCCGCTGCAAGTCCGCCTTTCATCATCGCGGCTTCCTCCCGAAGCTGCATGCCGTGCCCCTTTAAACCTCAGGTACATTGTGCATTTATTTATTTATTTATTTATTTATTTATTTATTTATTAAACTTGTAAGGCGCAACAGCTACCCAAAAAGGGTTTCCCGGCGCCGAAGCGAGACAGAAGAACAGAAGGCAGCTAAAATTACTGGCCGAAGAGCCAAGTCTTCAAAGATTTCCGAAACTGGATGTATGCCGTTTCGTTACTGATGGCTTTAGGAAGTGAGTTCCATAACAAGGGGCCGAGGTAGGAGAAAGACCTTCCTCCCATCCGGGATAACTTTATTCTAGGCACAGTAAAGTTCCCTTGAGTAGATGAGCGGAGGCACCTAGAGGGCACGTAAGGGTTGACCATGGCTTGAAGATATTTGGGGGCAACACCAGTTTTAATTTTGAACATGTAGCTCAGGGCTTTGAACTTAATACGGTTCTCCACCCTGAGCCAGTGCAGGTCTCTCAAATGGCCAGAGACCGAGGTCGTTCTTGGTACCCTGCAAAGTAGTCGTGCGGCAGAGTTCTGGACCAGCTGAAGCCTGCGCGTCACCGCCATTTTAGAACCGAGGTAGAGGACATTACAGTGGTCCAGTCTCGAGGTGATAAGGGCCTGGACCACTGTTTTCTGCGTGTACTCTGGCAGCATCCAAATGATCTTTCTTAGCCACTTCAAGATGGTAAAGCAGGTGGCTGCTACCTTGACTGTCTGATGGTGCATAGAGAGTTGGTCGTCAATGATGACGCCTAGGTTGCAGACTTTACTAGAGGGGCGGGGAAGAGCACCCATCACACTAGGCCAGTGTTGTGGGCCCCAAAGATCTTTATTTTTGCCCAAGACCAGAACCTCCGTTTTCTCTCCATTTAATTTGAGGTAATTGGTCTGCATCCAGGATGCAATATTTCCCAGACCCAGCTGAAGCTGGGAGGGCCCGGCTGCTTTGTTCGTGGAGAGAGAAAAGATAATTTGGGAGTCGTCAGCATAGGTGAACAGGGACAGCCCAGCTGCGTCCGCGACGCTGGCCAAAGGTCTAACATATAAATTAAAAAGTAGGGGGCTGAGGATGGAGCCCTGGAGCACCCCATAAGGTAGAGAATGAGAGTCAGAGCTGGCAATGGAAGAAAAGATTTGAAACGTGCGGTCAGAGAGAAAAGAGATGAGCCAATTCAGGGCTGAGCCGCCAATGCCAAGAGAGCTGAGCGTATTTACTAGTGTGATGTGGCATACCGTGTCGAATGCCGCACTAAGGTCAAGCAGGATGAGAGCGACCGTGTCGCCAGCATCCAAATGGTGTCGTAGCCTTTCCGTTACTCCTAGTAAGGTGGTCTCGGTAGAGAAACCGGCTCTAAAACCGGATTGGGAATGGTGGAGAAGCTTTTGAGCTTCAACAAATTTAGTGAGTTGGGAATGTATGTGTTTCTCCAAAATTTTGGAAAAGGCCGGCAGCAAAGAGATAGGTCGATAGTTGGATGATAAGTCAGGGTCAGCGTTGGCCTTTTTAAGGAGTGGGACCACCATGGCATGCTTCCAGTCATGTGGAACTGTAGCTTCTTTTAGGGAGGCATTTAGAAGATCCATGATGGCAAGTAGAGGTGGTGACTCTAGCTGCTTGAGCACTGAAATAGGCAAGGGGTCCTTAGGTGATCCTGATTTGATACTTCCGAGGATCTTTTTAAAAGAGGTTGAAGTAAGAGGGGACCATATGTCCAGGTTGTAAGTGGGGGAGTATTGCGTTGTATCCTGGTCAGGACGAGCAGAGTCCATTGTGCGCAGTGTGAAAACAGATTGGGAGGAATACGCAGGTTGCGAGGAAAGGGAGTTATCGCGCCCGTTACACCCTATATCAGAGTGAATTTTCTCGACTTTTTGGACGAAAAAAGAGGCGAGTTCCATTTAGTGGAGGGGGCTGGCTAGAGTGGCTTCACTGTGTTAAATAGTGTTTTGGAACAGTTTAATGCAGCAGAAATAGTGGTTGAAACAAATTCAGCGCGAGCTAGTTTACAGAGATTATGGTAGTTTTTTTTTGCCATTTTATAAGTTAATTTTGATTCAGGGGCATAGTCTCTACGCCATCTGCGTTCCAATACTTTACATTTAGATTTTTCCACTTTCAGGGTGTCAGTAAACCATAGCGCAGGCGGGCGATGGTTGTTGGCCTTTTTTTTGGAGAGAGGGAGACATGTATCTATGGCATCGAGAAGCCATTTTTGAACAGTGTCAGAAAGCATAGTTACCCTTTGTTGGGAAGTGGGTGTGGCAGTGCATAGAATATTGTTCAGGGCAATTATATCCAATTTTTTCCAATCTCTTGTTAATGTCTTTAGGATAGGAGGGGTGGTGACAGCATTGTCAGAAGAAGTCAGACTAAACCTGACAATAAAGTGGTCAGACCAGCAGAGGGGGAGTGCTGGGGGGCAATAGATACTGGGTAAATTGGACAAAATGGGGTCCAAAAGATGGCCAGCCTTATGTGTGGGGCCTGAATTGTGCAGATGAATGTTCATTGCTGCCAAGTCGGAGATGAAATTGGTACTGCTTTTACATGTAGGGTCATCCAGATGAAGATTCAAGTCACCCAAAATGGAAAAATTGGCAGTGCTCATAATTATTGAATTTATTAGACTGGGAAAGGAAGCAGCCCAAGAGGCCGAAGGCCCAGGGGGACGATACACCAGTATACCAGAGAGGGTAAATTTCGAAGTAAGGGCTAATTTAAATGTGGCCGCCTCACAGTCCATAGAGGTCAGAGGCTCAAATTTACACTGATAGAGCTTTTTAAATATAATGGCTATGCCTCCCCCAGTTTTTTGGCCCCTGTCTTTCCTGACTATCGCATAGGTAGGGGGCAGGGCTGCAGCGACGTCAGGGCCAGAGCTTTCGTGCAGCCATGTTTCAGTGAGGAACAGAGCGTCCGGTTTGTCATTCGACAACAGATCAAAAATGTCGGCATTGTGTTTTACAAGAGAGCGGCAGTTTATGCTGAGGAAAGAAAATTTGTGTAGGAGAGTAGGATCTGCCTCTTATTTTGCCCCCACTTTTTTTCTGATGTTAGCACTGGTTTCTGGCTATAGTCTGGCTGGGTCCCTGCCAATCAGGGCCCCAGCCTCTCTGTTCTCTCTAAACGACATGGAGTGCACTCTAGGTGCACTAGTGATTGGATACTGTGGTGCCTTATGAGTCCCTAGTATATGGTACCTTAGGTGCCAAGGGCATAGGTACTTCACAGGCCTACCAGGGGCTGCAGCATGTGTTATGCCACCCCTGGGAAGCAGTCTAAATCTGACACCACAGGCCTGCTACTGCAGCCTGGGTGAGGTGGTGCTAGCACCCCTCACTGAGATATAGGTTTCCTATATCTCTCCTGCACACACATCTAAACCTATCAGTCACCCCTAAGGCAGGCCCTATCAATCCTGAGGGCAGGGTGCTTGGCTTCTATATGAGGGGGTGCCTCTGCCTGAGCAGGGCCCCTCTGCAGCTCTCAGAGTCTATTCTCTGGTGCTGTTTGTGGATGCGGTTAAACCATATACTATTTAAGTGCATTATATCCTCGCGGTAAATGCTAACTTTGGAATGGCTGCATCAAAACATGTCGTGTTTGGTGTCAAACATCTTGGAATACTACCCCCCGCCAATCTTGGCGGCGGGGGTAGCATTCCACCCTTCTAGAGGGATAAGACATGTACCTGCTGTGGAAACGCGGTAGAATCCTAAAGAGCCCTGGCATCACAAAATGGATGCCACCAGTCACAGACACTGGGCTGCCCTCCTGCTGATGACCGAAACTCACAGTGGAGGAAGCCCAACAATAGGCATCCTGTCACAGGGAGGTGTAACCACCTCCCAGACAGGGTTTAGTGTATTGGGGCTGGGTGGGTGCACTCTTAGAGTGCTTTGAAGTCCTGCACTGGGGGAGCAGAAGGCTCCTCTGTGCATATGCCAGTTCAAACCAGCTCAGGGGCTACCTGCCCCTGCTCTGGCGCGAAACTGGACAAAGGGAAGTGGGTGTAGCCACCCCTCCCTTGACCCTCCCATAGGTGGGGTCATAGAGCTAGTCCATCCCCTCTTTTTAGTATAAGAGGGGGAACCTTGCCATTGCAAAGCAGATAACCCCTGGACGACGCTCTACAGAAGAATCCTGGCCCTTCGACGTTCCACTACCTTTGGAAGACAGAAGAATCTCCCTTGGAGTCAAGGAGTGACTCCCCTGCTTGGCAGGCACCAAAAACGACAACGACGGTCGCAAACTACGCCGCTCCCGCCGGAGTCCGAAGTCCCTGCAGCCCAAGAAGTGGATTTCCTGACTTCTCCCAGGCCATCATGAGTCCCCAGCGAAGCTGAGGCAAGTGGACCCCACGAGTAACGAGGAACCGCGACCCCTGGGTACCGTGCACTATTGTCGAGTGCAACCCCTTCACAACGTTCTACGAACTTGTGCTTTGGACCACGTGTGGTCCCGACCTCCAGCAGGAATCCCTCCGAAGATCAGAGGCCTACACCGTCCCGAGTGACCGTGGGCCCCTGTTGAGTGATTCCGCCCGAGGTGTCTTTGCGATCCCTTGCCCGCCGGCTTGTGGGTCCCCAGAAGACTTCTTAAAGAAACCAAAGGGCTCCCCTGGTTGCTCCAGGTCTGCCCTGACTTACCCTCGCTGGGTGAGTCCCTCAGACCTTGCTGGTCTGCGCCATCGACTTTTCTTCATCTCCCCAAGACTTGCTGCTGCCAAGGCTTGTTGGCTCCTATCGAGTTGCCGACACCGCAGTCAGCTGCAGACGTCGAGGGACCCACCGAATCCAGCTCCTGGTCATCGTCGACACCTCCTGGACCACGTGGCTGAAGAGTCAAGGCACCCGCAACCGACCTGAATCAACCGACGACGGTGGGCATCCATCTTCCTTGCCCCGGGTCACTGCCTAGTGACTTTGAACACTGTCCCCTCTGCTTTCAGGTCATCCTTCTTCAGAATCCAGGCTTGGATTCCACCGGACACTTCTTCAGCTCCCGCAAGCAGCAAGTCTTCTTTGTTCGCCATTGAAAACGACGCCGCGACCCGACACCAAAGAACACCTATGCACCCGGCTTCCCTGGGTGAGGTAACTCCAGCACTACGGTGCTCCTGTGGGTGTGGGCCCTAGAACTACTTACCCTGTAAGTGACTTGCTTGTAGGTTCTCCCGAAGTATCCTAAAACTCTTTATTTCCAACCGCGACTTGCCCCATTGAAGTTAACGGCGATTCGCGCCTGTGTATCCACACTGCACGCGTCCCCGTGGGTCCTTTACTTACCTGCCTTGGGTGGTTTTGTGAGGCCCCAGCACTTCTGAAGGCCCTAGGCCTTGTCTCCCTGCAAGTCATTGTTTCTAAGTCTCTTACTTAGTATATGGTCTGGTACGCCCCTAGGGCCCCAGCCATATTTTGTGCTTAACTTATTGTGAAACGTTGATTTGTGCATATGTTTGTCTTCTAATCTCATAAAGAGATTAGTAGAGAGTTATTTAGAAATAAATACATATATATTTGATATATATACCTGTGTGGTGTCTTTTCATTTGGTGATTCAAGAGATTATATGGTAAAACAAGCTGCTTTACATTCCTCCGAGACTTAGCCTGAAGGCTGCTCTCCACAGCTACCACTAGGATAGCTTTCTTTAAAAGGTTGTCTTAAACCTATCTACCATAAGAGTCGATTTGCCCTGGTGCAAGGTGTCCACTTTAATTAGTGAACAGCATATACCAGGCCAACTTCTCACATTGGTGGGCAGCGTGTGGGATTCCAGCTTGCCATTGTTTTACCAGAAAATCTCTATTTGAATTACTAACTGAAAACCATTATAGGTACTCAAGGTACATATAAAGTCAAGCTTAGTATCAATAAGTTCTACTGAACTTAGAGCTGTGTGCCAAGGGATCGCACACCCTTTCCACAGCTCAAGCTAGGATCAGTAGGCCACAAACTAGTGTAGGTAGTACAACACTGCACAACACTAGAATGTCCTTAAAGGGTGGACCCAGTGGATCCACTCAGCCTCAGTATAAGGACATGGCTTTCTCTGACTTGAGAGCCATGTGTGTTGACAGACACCTGAGGATAGGACAGAGTCCCTCAACCCTGCACCTGATAGATCTGCTGACAGCAGATGACCTTAGATTGGCTCTAGGAGCTAAAGGGTTTGAATCAGTGGGTGGGTCAGTCATAGTATCTGGGTCAGATGATGAAAATCAGAATGACCAAGACTCTGTGATTGAAGGGCCAGGCTCCAAGGGGCCTGAAAAGGACAGAGGAATTCTCCCTAAGAGAACTGACAGAGAGGAGGAGAGGCACAGATCCCCTTCCAGGGAATCTGACCACTCTTATCACTCTGGCAGAGAATTTGTCCAGCAGAGGAGCTCATACTTTTCCTTAAGAGAGACCTCCTCTGAGAGAAGGTGCAAACTGCTCCAGTATGAGGAAGCCAGAGTGGCCCTCAGAACCAAGCAGTTGGCACTGGATAGGGAAGCCCTGGAGATCCAGAGAGCTTCTAGAAAAGAGGGGTTAGAACCCCTGGTGGCAGCAACAGTGTCCCTAGAGGCAGAGAATATATTCCTGACCATAGGAACCTGAGCAAGGTTGTTCCTCCCTACCAGAGTGGGGATGATATCCACAAGTGGATAACTGCTATGGAGAGGGCCTGTAGAGTACAGCAGGTCCCCCAAAAGCAGTGGGCAGCAATCTTGTGGCTCTCCTTTTCAGATAAAGGAAGAGACAAGCTCCTCACTGTTAGAGAGGAGGATGCTGATGATTATGATGTCCTGAAGAGTGCACTGATAGATGGGTTTGGCTTAACCACTGAGCAGTACAGGTTGAAGATCAGAGATACCCAGAAGGCACAGACTCAGGACTGGACTGACTTTGTTGATTGTGCAACCAAGGCTCTAGAGGGTTGGCTGGTTGGCAGTAGGGTTACTGATTTCAAGGGATTGTATAATCTGATGATGAGAGAACAGATCCTAAATAATTGCCAGAACCAGTTGTTGCATCAGTACCTGGTGGACTCTGATCTGACCTCTCCCCAAGAATTGGGAAAGAAGGCAGACAAATGGGTCAGAACCAGGGTGAGGCAGAACACCCAGAACCAAGGGGGTGACACTAAGAAGCAAGATCCTAAAGGCTCTGAGAAAAGTGGGGATAAGTCAAAAGACCAGAAGTCTTCACAAGGGCCCCAAAAATCTGCATCTGGTGGGGAGTCACAGTCCAACAAGGGAAAAGGCCAAAAGAAGCCCTGGTGCAAATTCTGTAAACAGAAAGGGCACTGGACTTCTGATTGTACCAAGTCCAAAGACCATACCACCACCACTCCTGCCCCTAAGGCAACTGTGCCCCCTAGCTCAGCTACTGGTGGAGGTGGTACGCAGAATAAGGGTGTAGTAGGGTTGACCCTGGGTTCTGAAGTGGATTCTGACCTAGTCAGAGTGACCACTCAGGCAATGCTGATTTGTGAGGGAAACATTGATATGTCCTTCCTAGTAAGCCCCAGTAATCTGGGCAAGTACAAACAGCAGCCTTTGATAAATGGCAAACAGGCTTTGGCATTTAGGGACACAGGTGCTAGTGTCACCATGGTGGCAGAGGACCTAGTGGACCCTGGACAGATCATCCTGGGTGAAATGTACCAGGTGACCAATGCAAGCAATGTCCAGACCAACCATAGTCTGGCAGTTGTGAATTTCTCCTGGGGAGGGGTAACTGGCCTCAAGAAGGTTGTAGTCAGTGCAGACCTCCCTGTAGAATGTCTATTGGGCAATGATCTAGAGACTTCAGCCTGGTCTGAAGTAGAGTTATGGACTCATGCTGAGATGTTGGGCATCCCTGCAGAGGTATTTGCTGTGACCAGGTCACAAGCAAGAATGCATGACACTGAACCAGCTCTGGATCCTGGAACAATGGACCAGATGCTTCCCAAGAGGAGGAGCAGTAGGGTTAAGGCAGTGCCTTCCCCTCTGTCTCAGATCAAGGATTCACTTCCAGAGGGAGGTGAAGCAGAACCTGAAGAAGGAACTGCCCCAGAGGGACTTGAACCTGACCAGGTTGAGTTCTTGGGGGCAGGGGGCCCTTCCAGGGAAGATCTGAGTAAGGAGCAACAGTGCTGCCCCTCTCTTGAACCCCTCAGACAGCAGGCTGCTGCTGAGGCTGCTGGGAGTGCTAGTGGGTCCCATAAAGTTTATTGGGATGAGGGACTCCTATATTCTGAGGGTAGAGACCCAGCCCCTGGAGCCACCAGGAGGTTGGTAATACCTCAGAAGTTTAGGGGGTTCCTCTTGACCTTAGCACATGATATCCCTTTAGCAGGTCACTTGGGCCAAAACAAGACCTGGGACAGGCTTGTTCCACATTTTCATTGGCCACATATGTCAGAGGACACAAAGGAGTTTTGTCGCTCCTGTGTCACTTGCCAAGCCAGTGGTAAGGCAGGTGGCACAACAAAGGCCCCCTGATACCACTACCTGTGGTGGGGGTACCCTTTGAAAGGGTAGGGATTGACATTGTTGGTCCCCTTGACCCTCCGACTGCATCTGGGCACAGATTTATCCTGGTGGTAGTGGATCATGCCACCAGGTACCCAGAGGCAATTCCTCTGAGGACCACCACAGCACCTGTGGTGGCAAGAGCCCTCATTGGAGTTTTCTCCAGAGTGGGTTTTCCAAAGGAGGTCATTTCTGACAGAGGTACCAACTTCATGTCAGGATATCTGAAAGCAATGTGGAAGGAGTGTGGTGTAACTTATAAGTTCACCACCCCTATCACCCACAATGCAATGGTTTAGTTGAACGCTTCAACAAAACCTTGAAAGGAATGATTAAAGGACTCCCAGAGAAGCTTAGGCGGAAATGGTACCTTCTTCTTCCTTGCCTGTTGTTTGCCTACAGAGAGGTTCCACAGAAGGGGGTTGGTTACAGCCCATTTGAGCTTCTGTTTGGGCATCCTGTGAGAGGTCCACTATGTTTGGTAAAAGAGGGCTGGGAGTTACCTCTCAAGCCCCCCAAACAAGATGTGATGGACTATGTACTTGGTCTCCGCTCCCGGATGGCAGAGTACATGAAAAAGGCAACCAAAACCTGGAGGCCAGCCAAGAATTGCAAAAAGCTTGGCATGACCAAAGGCTGTGCTGACTGTATACCAGCCAGGACAGAAAGTGTGGGTGTTGGAGCCTGTGGCCCCAGCAGCCCTCCAGGACAAGTGGAGTGGCCCCCATACAATAGTTGAACAGAAGGGAGAAGTCACCTATCTGGTGAATCTTGGAACTCCCAGGAGCCCCCTGAGGGTGCTTCATGTCAACAGATTAAAGCCATATGTTGACAGGGCTGACATGGGCTTGCTCATGGCAACTGATGAGGACCAGGAGGAGGAGAGTGACCCTCTCCCTGACCTGCTCTCTCAGAACCCTGATGATGGGTCAGTAGATGGTGTTGCTTTGGCAAGCAGCCTCACTGACCATCAGCAAACTGAGTGCAGACAAGTTCTGCAACAGTTTAGACATATGTTTAGCCTGACCCCTAGTCAGACTACCTGGTGCACCCATGAGGTGGACACTGGGGACAGTCTGCCTGTCAAGAATAAAATCTACAGGCAACCTGACCATGTCAGGGACTGTATCAGGACTGAAGTCCAGAAAATGTTGGAGTTAGGCGTGATTGAGCCTTCAGATAGCCCTTGGGCTAGCCCAGTAGTCCTGGTACCCAAACCTCATACCCAGGGTGGTAAGAAAGAAATGAGGTTTTGTGTAGACTACAGAGGCCTCAATGCAGTCACTAGGACTGATGCCTATCCCATACCAAGGGCAGATGAGCTGATTGATACTTTGGCCTCAGCCAAGTATCTAAGCACATTTGACCTAACAGCTGGCTACTGGCAAATCAGATTAGCTGATGATGCAAAAGCCAAAACAGCATTTTCGACCCCTGGTGGGCACTACCACTTTGTGGTGATGCCCTTTGGATTGAAAAATGCACCTGCCACTTTTCAGAGGTTGGTGAATAAAGTTCTGGCAGGGATGGAAACTTATTGCTCAGCTTATCTAGATGATATTGCTGTCTTTAGTTCCTCCTGGCAGGATCACCTGGTCCACCTCAGAAATGTTTTGGAGGCCCTGCAGAAAGCAGGCCTCACTATCAAGGCCACCAAGTGCCAGATAGGGCAGAGTCAGGTTGTGTACCTGGGCCACCTTATAGGTGGAGGCCAGGTTCAGCCTTTGCAGAGCAAAATCCAAACCATACTGGAATGGGTTGCTCCAACCACCCAGACACAGGTGAGAGCCTTCTTAGGCCTGACTGGGTACTATAGGAGGTTTGTCAAGGGATATGGATCTATAGTGACCCCCTTGAATGATCTTACCTCTAAGAAAATGCCAAAAAGGTTCAGTGGACAGCTAGCTGTCAAAAGGCATTTGAAGACCTAAAGCAGGCCATGTGCACTGCCCCCATCTTACAGAGTCCAGACTACACCAAAAAGTTCATTGTCCAAACAGATGCTTCTGAGCTGGGTGTGGGAGCTGTACTGTCTCAACTGAATGATGAAGGTCAAGACCAGCCAGTAGCTTTTATTAGCAGAAGGCTGACCCCTAGAGAGAAACGTTGGTCAGCTATAGAGAGGGAGGCCTTTGCTGTGGTATGGGCCCTGAAGAAGCTGAGGCCATACTTGTTTGGTACTCACTTCATAGTTCAGACTGACCACAAGCCCCTCCTATGGCTAAAGCAGATGAAAGGTGAAAACCCAAAACTTTTGAGGTGGTCCATTTCCCTACAGGGGATGGACTATACAGTGGAACATAGGCCTGGGACCCAACATGCCAATGCGGATGGACTCTCAAGGTATTTCCACTTTGAACACGAAGACTCAACTGGTCAAGGTTAGTTTAGTGTCCCTACGTTTGGGGGGTTGTGTAGGAGAGTAGGATCTGCCTCTTATGTTGCCCCCACTTTTTTTCTGATGTTAGCACTGGTTTCTGGCTATAGTCTGGCTGGGTCCCTGCCAATCAGGGCCCCAGCCTCTCTGTTCTCTCTAAACGACATGGAGTGCACTCTAGGTGCACTAGTGATTGGATACTGTGGTGCCTTATGAGTCCCTAGTATATGGTACCTTAGGTGCCAAGGGCATAGGTACTTCACAGGCCTACCAGGGGCTGCAGCATGTGTTATGCCACCCCTGGGAAGCAGTCTAAATCTGACACCACAGGCCTGCTACTGCAGCCTGGGTGAGGTGGTGCTAGCACCCCTCACTGAGATATAGGTTTCCTATATCTCTCCTGCACACACATCTAAACCTATCAGTCACCCCTAAGGCAGGCCCTATCAATCCTGAGGGCAGGGTGCTTGGCTTCTATGTGAGGGGGTGCCTCTGCCTGAGCAGGGCCCCTCTGCAGCTCTCAGAGTCTATTCTCTGGTGCTGTTTGTGGATGCGGTTAAACCATATACTATTTAAGTGCATTATATCCTCGCGGTAAATGCTAACTTTGGAATGGCTGCATCAAAACATGTCGTGTTTGGTGTCAAACATCTTGGAATACTACCCCCCGCCAATCTTGGCGGCGGGGGTAGCATTCCACCCTTCTAGAGGGATAAGACATGTACCTGCTGTGGAAACGCGGTAGAATCCTAAAGAGCCCTGGCATCACAAAATGGATGCCACCAGTCACAGACACTGGGCTGCCCTCCTGCTGATGACCGAAACCCGCAGTGGAGGAAGCCCAACAATAGGCATCCTGTCACAGGGAGGTGTAACCACCTCCCAGACAGGGTTTAGTGTATTGGGGCTGGGTGGGTGCACTCTTAGAGTGCTTTGAAGTCCTGCACTGGGGGAGCAGAAGGCTCCTCTGTGCATATGCCAGTTCAAACCAGCTCAGGGGCTACCTGCCCCTGCTCTGGCGCGAAACTGGACAAAGGGAAGTGGGTGTAGCCACCCCCTCCCTTGACCCTCCCATAGGTGGGGTCATAGAGCTAGTCCATCCCCTCTTTTTAGTATAAGAGGGGAACCTTGCCATTGCAAAGCAGATAACCCCTGGACGACGCTCTACAGAAGAATCCTGGCCCTTCGACGTTCCACTACCTTTGGAAGACAGAAGAATCTCCCTTGGAGTCAAGGAGTGACTCCCCTGCTTGGCAGGCACCAAAAACGACAACGACGGTCGCAAACTACGCCGCTCCCGCCGGAGTCCGAAGTCCCTGCAGCCCAAGAAGTGGATTTCCTGACTTCTCCCAGGCCATCGTGAGTCCCCAGCGAAGCTGAGGCAAGTGGACCCCACGAGTAACGAGGAACCGCGACCCCTGGGTACCGTGCACTATTGTCGAGTGCAACCCCTTCACAATGTTCTACGAACTTGTGCTTTGGACCACGTGTGGTCCCGACCTCCAGCAGGAATCCCTCCGAAGATCAGAGGCCTACACCGTCCTGAGTGACCGTGGGCCCCTGTTGAGTGATTCCGCCCGAGGTGTCTTCGCAATCCCTTGCCCGCCGGCTTGTGGGTCCCCAGAAGACTTCTTAAAGAAACCAAAGGGCTCCCCTGGTTGCTCCAGGCCTGCCCTGACTTACCCTCGCTGGGTGAGTCCCTCAGACCTTGCTGGTCTGCGCCATCGACTTTTCTTCATCTCCCCAAGACTTGCTGCTGCCAAGGCTTGTTGGCTCCTATCGAGTTGCCGACACCGCAGTCAGCTGCAGACGTCGAGGGACCCACCGAATCCAGCTCCTGGTCATCGTCGACACCTCCTGGACCACGTGGCTGAAGAGTCAAGGCACCCGCAACCGACCTGAATCAACCGACGACGGTGGGCATCCATCTTCCTTGCCCCGGGTCACTGCCTAGTGACTTTGAACACTGTCCCCTCTGCTTTCAGGTCATCCTTCTTCAGAATCCAGGCTTGGATTCCACCGGACACTTCTTCAGCTCCCGCAAGCAGCAAGTCTTCTTTGTTCGCCATTGAAAACGACGCCGCGACCCGACACCAAAGAACACCTATGCACCCGGCTTCCCTGGGTGAGGTAACTCCAGCACTACGGTGCTCCTGTGGGTGTGGGCCCTAGAACTACTTACCCTGTAAGTGACTTGCTTGTAGGTTCTCCCGAAGTATCCTAAAACTCTTTATTTCCAACCGCGACTTGCCCCATTGAAGTTAACGGCGATTCGCGCCTGTGTATCCACACTGCACGCGTCCCCCGTGGGTCCTTTACTTACCTGCCTTGGGTGGTTTTGTGAGGCCCCAGCACTTCTGAAGGCCCTAGGCCTTGTCTCCCTGCAAGTCATTGTTTCTAAGTCTCTTACTTAGTATATGGTCTGGTACGCCCCTAGGGCCCCAGCCATATTTTGTGCTTAACTTATTGTGAAACGTTGATTTGTGCATATGTTTGTCTTCTAATCTCATAAAGAGATTAGTAGAGAGTTATTTAGAAATAAATACATATATATTTGATATATATACCTGTGTGGTGTCTTTTCATTTGGTGATTCAAGAGATTATATGGTAAAACAAGCTGCTTTACATTCCTCCGAGACTTAGCCTGAAGGCTGCTCTCCACAGCTACCACTAGGATAGCTTTCTTTAAAAGGTTGTCTTAAACCTATCTACCATAAGAGTCGATTTGCCCTGGTGCAAGGTGTCCACTTTAATTAGTGAACAGCATATACCAGGCCAACTTCTCACAATTTGTTTATAGTGAGTGGGGATGGTTTGTTTAATGTGATAGCTTCGCCCTTAGAGGTTGATAAAAGGGGGAAGGTAGTCCCTGAGAAACCGCAGCCCAGGCAAATTTCCTCACTATTTTCCATTACTAACAGGGTGCAGCTTTTGTGAGTTAGAGGTCGGTAATTCAATAATTGGTTGGAGGAGTAGCTAATACAATATGTCGTGCTTTGACCAGGGGTCATGGTCCCTAGGCCCGGTCGTGCGCGGACGGGCGCAGACGGGCTTGCCTTTGGCGTGCCTTTGGCGCGCCCGCTGCGCGCGTCCGCTGCGCGTCGGCGCCATCAGGGCCTAAAATAGGCAGGCTAGTTAGGGAGCCCCGGGCGACTAGAGCGTCACCCGACCCAAGATGGCGGCAGGAAGTAAGGGAAAAGCCCACAGACCGACCAATCCCCCTCCACTCAATCAGCACAACAGCTGCGGTGGACCGAGGGGCGCCGGATTAGGCAGAAGTGAGTAAAAACATGCCATACACTATAAAAAATCAAGTGAAAGTTAAAAATGACAACAAATTAAAAACGAGTGTAAGTGGTGAGACGCTTGACTCACACACGCACTTGCAGGTTAAAAAACAATTCCCCACGTATGCCCAAGAAATGACTGCCCCCGTCTTAATTCACCAGTAAAAAGGACGTGGTAATACTCAGAGCAAGTAGCAGCCTTAGGTTCGACGTCCGCTGCGCGTCGGCGCCATCAGGGCCTAAAATAGGCAGGCTAGTTAGGGAGCCCCGGGCGACTAGAGCGTCACCCGACCCAAGATGGCGGCAGGAAGTAAGGGAAAAGCCCACAGACCGACCAATCCCCCTCCACTCAATCAGCACAACAGCTGCGGTGGACCGAGGGGCGCCGGATTAGGCAGAAGTGAGTAAAAACATGCCATACACTATAAAAAATCAAGTGAAAGTTAAAAATGACAACAAATTAAACAAGCATTGGCATAGCCAATAGGTCTCGCCTTTGGGACCTTATAAGTGTTTAGCCATGCAACAATTGTGCTGCATAACTGACACCTGGTTAAACACATATACGGTCCCAAAGGCGAGACCTATTAGCCAATAGGTCTCGCCTTTGGGGCCTTATAAGTGTTTAGGCAGAGCTATTGGTTTTGCCAATGTTTTTAAGAGAATTGTGGCTGCTGTGCAGCATGTTGAAAAGTTATAATAAAAACTTTATCATAGCATTTGTGTTACTTTATATATAACTAAGACGACATTATGTACAACTGAATGACCCAATTAAAAAAGAACAAACATAAGAAAGGTCTTGTCGTTTATTTTGTCGTTGCAATGTTGGCAACTTCTTCCTGCCTATTCTAATGTTGAGGTGGTGCTTAGTGATGCTGAGGTGGTGTTGAGTGATGTTGAGGTTGTGCTTAGTGATGCTGTGGTGGTGCTGAGTGGTGTTGAGGTGGTGCTTAGTGATGCTGTGGTGGTGCTGAGTGATGCTGTGGTAGTGCTGAGTGATGCTGTGGTGGTGATGCTGTGGTGGTGCTGAGTGGTGGTGTGGTGGTGCTGTGGTGATGCTGAGTGATGCTGTGGTGGTGCTGAGTGGTGCTGTGGTGGTGCTGTGATGCTGTGGTGGTGCTGTGATGCTGTGGTGGTGCTGAGTGATGCTGTGGTGGTGCTGAGTGGTGTTGTGGTGGTGCTGAGTGGTGTTGTGGTGGTGCTTAGTGATGCTGTGGTGGTGCTTAGTGGTGTTGAGTGGTGGTGTGGTGGTGCTGAGTGGGGCTGTGGTGATGCTGAGTGATGCTGTGGTGGTGCTGAGTGATGCTGTGGTGGTGCTGTGCTGGTGCTGAGTGATGCTGTGGTGGTGCCGAGTGGTGGTGTGGTGGTGCTGAGAGATGCTGTGGTGGTGGTGCTGAGTGATGCTGTGGTGGTGCTGAGTGGTGTTGTGTTGGTGCTGAGTGATGCTGTGCTGGCTCTGATTGATGCTGTGGTTGCACTGAGTGATGCTGTGGTGTTGCCGAGTGAGAGATAGAGTGAAGATATAATGCCCAATTAGAGAGGGTGGTGAGAGAGAAAGAGGGAGAGGGAAAGGGTGTACATAGAATAAAGAGTGGAGCGGGATAGAGAGAGAGAAAGAAGGGGAGAGAGTGAATGAAGGAGTTTGAAAGAGAAACAGATAAAGGGGTGAGAGAGAATGAAAGGCTAAAAAAGATAGAGAGGGAGAGTTAATTAAGTAGAGAGAGAATTAGAGAGGGAGAGGGGAGAGAGAGAGAAGGAGAGAGACAATAAGAGTGGGGGTGTGGAGTTTAAATAGAGTGAAGAAGTGACGCGGAAAAAGTAACCTTAAATATAGCTTTGTGCTTTGCGCGAATAAATATTAAAAAAAAAACAGTGAGAGACAAAAATACTGGTAATTAGGCTGTGACTCCCAATATAAAACAAATAGCGATATAAGGTGAATTCAACCCACCGAAGCAATATTTCTAACTAGACAAAAAAAGCTTGTATTTCAATGCTAATCGCTGTTGTTTTTCATGTGACTGTAGTCCAGGGCCCTCAGTTGGTAATGTGAGCTGCTGCTGCGATTGAAACATCAGAGTCCAGAGAGTTAATGAGCCATGACGAGGAAATGAGGAAGAGATAGGAAACAACAGATGGCAGCTGCGCGTGCACGCCATCGTGAACTCAAGCTGGTCGCCAGCCGAAAGCCAGTGTTTGCACTTCCAAAACCCGCTTACTAAAACTCTCGGCTAGACCAGCGCAAGCGCTGGTGCAGGCCGAGACCTAAAACGAGTGTAAGTGGTGAGACGCTTGACTCACACACGCACTTGCAGGTTAAAAAACAATTCCCCACGTATGCCCAAGAAATGACTGCCCCCGTCTTAATTCACCAGTAAAAAGGACGTGGTAATACTCAGAGCAAGTAGCAGCCTTAGGTTCGACGTCCGTGCATCACCGGGTCGCGTAGACCCCGGCCTCGAACTAAGTTCGTTTCACACGCTTTTTGAGTGCTTTTATTGCCTTTCTTCGTGAACTTATATTTACGTGCATTGTGGCTTTTTGATCGTATTTGAGCCTTGTGTTAAGCTTATATAAAGATACCTATTTTTCTATAGCTACTTGTGTGGTGTCCCTTTGTGGTGTCGTCACTGCGTTATTGTGTATGGTCATAAATGTTTCACACACTGCCTCTGAGATAGGCCTGTCTGCTCGTGCTACGTTACCACAGGGTTGAGCAGGGGTTATCAAAGGGTGTAGCCCCCTTACTCTGACGTAGGAAGAAGGGTCCCTACTTGGACATTGGCCAGCCACTGCCAACTAGAGACCCCCATTTCTAACAGCTGTGGTGATATTGGTGGTGGTGGTGGTGGCTGTATTGGTGGTGGTGGTATTGGTGGTGGTAGTATTGGTGTTGGTGGTGGTGGTATTGGTGGTATTAGTATAGGTGGTGGTATTGGTTGTAGTGGTATTGGTGGTGGCATTGGTGGTGGTGGTATTGGTGGTGGTGGTGATGGTATTGTGGTGGTGATATTGGTGGTGGTGGTGATATTAGTGGTGGTATTGGTGCTATTTGTATTGGTGGTATTGGTATTGGTGGTGGTATTGGTATTTGTGGTGGTATTGGTGTTGGTGTTGTTGGTGTTATTGGTGTTGGTGGTATTGGTGGTGGTGGTATTGGTAGTGGTGGTGGTGTTGGTGATGGTGGTTTTGGTGATGGTGGTATTGGTGGTGTTGGTGGTATTGGTGGTGATGGTATTGGTGGTGGTGGCATTGGTGGTGTTGTTGGTGGTGGTATTGGTGGTGTTGTTGTTGTTAATAAAACAGGCTTTTGTAAATAACCCGTCCGGTGGCTTTAGTACAGATGACATGTAAAACAGATGTGCTGTTGTCAGCTTCAGCCCATTAGCACAGGATTATGTGCTACCTGGAATTTACATGACTTAATTCGCTAATCATTTCTAAATCTATTTTACTGGGGGGTTGAAACAGACACGAGATAATGCCTGGTTAAAGTGATTGATATTGGGCGTCTGTGTTACGGGGGTGGACTAGCTGCTTAAAAAAACACAAGCGGTTTCAGCTGAAGCAGCGCCTGTCCTGCCTGCAGTAAGCAAAACACAATAAAGTAAATAGTACTTACAGACTAAATAACAGGTCCCGTGTAACAACCGAAGTAAAGGGGCCAGTCTCCATGGGAGGGTAGAAATGAACACACGGCCGTACTAAGGAGGGACTAACAAGCCTATTAACAAATCCAAAGGCAGCATTTACGAAAGACAATGACGCAAGCCAGTGCAAAATGTGGGCAAAAAGTGGGCGCAGCTTCTCTCCCATACTCTACTACAGCAGCCACGCAGAGCGAGTAGCGCATGTGCGCTGCCGCTAGGCTCGACCTAAAAAGGTTGATGCTGTAGAGTAGAAACAAAAGGGAGAGGGTGTGACTTAATGGCTGGGGCGGCAGACTTTGAGGCTGACCAGCCAGGTTCGAGTCTCAGCGTCGACCCAAACATCTTGTGATCTTAACCTCCCAGTGCCTAAAACTGAATGTGTCCTCGTGTAATGCAACCGGTGCTCTTGTAAAGCACTCTGACACCTTTGGGTCGAGTTCCCGCTATATAAATTGGAAAAAAATGTAAAACAAAGCCACTTCTGGTGACCCTTTGAAGGTGGGCTCACATGCATGAAATATGTTAAGAAAGTAACACAACTATGTATACTGTAATATTTTCTGAAGCATTTGTGTTCCTTTTGATTAATAAAAAGAATCTTTAAAAAAAAAAAAGAAAAACACAAAAACACTTTTCTTTATAAAGTGGAAGGACTGGCAGCAAATGGCTGCCTCGCACTACAAAAATCACTAAATGTTTGGTAAAAATAGGATTGTGGGTGAGAACGGGTGGGTGGGGGCGCAACAGGAATGCGGATTGGGGTAACCTGTTGGGGGGGAAGGGAAAAGAAGCACACGATGGAGAGGAGACAGGGACAAAGGGAGTAGCGCAAGGACACAAGCAGGGGGGGCAGAGACATCCGGTGCAGAGAGCCACAATTGCGGCTGCCCGTGGGGCACACAGTGGGCCCTCCAAGAGGGCAGCCCCCTTAGTGCCGCTTCAGGGACCTCCCCGTGCCTTGTCGCTGGGAGTGGCCCCTCCGGCCTGGCGCCCCTGTGGCATCATTTCCAGTGCGCGGTGGGCTGGGTACAGTTATTTATACCTTCCCCCACCCAGTGGCCAACCTCTTTGTCCCCCGCTGGACACGCTGTCCAGTCGCTGGTAGTAGGCTCCGCGGTCGAGGGTCCACTTGCCCAGTTGAGGCACTGCGCGTGTCGGGTCTATGCAGTAAGTGAGACCATTCTGTTGCCTGGGGTTGTTCTGTCCTCCCGGGTATCAGGCTGGGCAATTGTGCCGGTAAAGGGCTGCGCGGTCGAGTGTGGCTAGGGTCACGGCACTATTTAGGTCTCGCTTAGGCAGCGCGCTTGCACTGCTCTAGGAGGGCCTTTAGCCATCAGTCTGCTCCTTTTCAAGCACACTCGTGCTTGTGCTGGCATCCACCTTGCGGGAGCGAGCAGCAGCGCGCGTGGTAATTGAAAACATATGGCTCTCGCGCCGCCGCTGCTCGCTCCCGCAAGGCGGATGCCAGCACAAGTGCATTTGCCTGCTCTTTCGCTACCGCGCAACTCGCCGTCCTTACATCATCTCCCGCCCATTCCTTTCTTTGATGTTTTTTTTTTTTACTTTCAGCGCGAGGCGCCCGTGCTTGTTTCTTGTTGCTGATTGTAGTAATCGTGCTCTTGCACCAAGCCTGTTTAAACGTCCGCGGGTGCTTTTCGTAGCTCCGGCGCTTGCACCTTCTTCACAGACGTATGCTGTAGCAGAGCACTTGGGAGTGAACCAACCCTTGTAAAGTTAGTTGCATCTTTATCGTAAACCAGCGCGGCATCTGCTTTAAGGACGCAGCACTTCATGTCTCAGCAAGGGGCCGGATCGGGGGACCGTGCCCATTTCTATTTGTTGCATGCATGTTAACAATGACCGCAGCGCGTTTATCTTCATAAGTACGGTGCCCACTTCATGGACACCACGCTTTATGTTTCAGCTCACTTGTTATATTAGCCGATTATCACCGTGGCCGTCGCACTTCATCTTTCAGAATCTCTTCCATTTGGCATCTTAGAAATTCCCCTTCAGTGTGCCTGCCCCAAACCTGCCACTCCCAAGGTTCCCTCTGGTACGTCCCATGCGAGGTTCATCTTGTCGCTGCCTTCCTTATGGGACGCCCACCACCACTCCAGGTTTGTGGAACTCTGGATTCACTGCAGAGACTTGGAGCACAGATTTACTGTTAGAAATTCACCAGCCTTGAAATATTGCTGTGATGTTTGGCTGGCGACAAATAGAGCATTCATTTTCAAAGCTCGGAAGGCGTGACTTTTAGCCTAATCTTACTATAGACAATGCAGGGACAGTGCTGTGCTCATGCGCATTGTAGATTTAGAAATGTTTCTGTGTGGCCTGATGCTTCCTCGAATATGGCCATAGAGAGCTAAGACAGTTCTCTTTTATCCTTTTCCACCTCTCTATCGTTTCAAAGATCTGATTCACACTGTCAGGCAGAGCAGCAGTCTGTACCAGCCTCGTTTCCTTCCAAGTTGTGACATCATGCAGGGACACCAACCTTGGGTGGTTGGCTCACAGGAGGAGAACATGGTGGAGGCGGCTGCGGCAGTGGGGGGTAATGGTGCCTCAGCACCGCTTTTTTGCTGTCGTTGCTGCAAGGGAGAGGTCAGCCTGAAGCTGCCGGTAAGAACACGTGGGGGAGGGATACTTACAATCGTCTTAGTTAGAGCGCTCTACCTTTAGTGTGTTTAGTCACTGCCCACTTCCGTCCTGTCAATCAGTTTCTTATAAGGTGATAGGGTGGAAACACTTGAGAGTGAAGAGTGTGAGACACGTTTGGCTATCAGCACTGCAGGGTTCGGTCTGTAGACAAAAAGGTAGATCTCATGACAGACTGACAACCCTGAAGGGTCAGTAGGGCTGCTACAGAGTCAGTATCATTCCACTAACTCTATACCAGCCCTTTTTGCCTCTCAGGTCTCGGGGTCCTTCAGTTGTACATAATGTTTTCTTGGTTATATATAAGGTAACAAAAATGCTTAGAACACTTTTTTATAATAACTTTTCAATATGCTGCAGAGCAGCCACAATGCTCTACAACAGAGCTTAAAGACATTGACAAGCCACTAGCTGTGGCTAAACACTTAGACGGTCCCAAAGGTGAGACCTATTGGCTATGCCAATGCTTGTTTGACTGGCGGCGGGTGGGGGGGCATAAGAGCAAAGCACGGCAGGCCCGCAGCCTGGGCACCGGAGTTTCATGGGGGTTGCGGTGTGTGCCAGAGCCCCCAGCTGTGCACAGTTACGCCTCAGCCATCATTATCTGCCAGATGCCCGATTGGTTCTAAAAAGGGGATCACCTCGCCGAGGGTCTCCTCCCTCGGGGCCGTTTCAAAGCGTGCTGTCGGGTACTCCGACACCGCCATCTGCAGTTATAAACTGAGAGCTATGCCAGCGCTTCCAGGCAGGTTCCTTACCGGAGTTCAGGGGCAGAGGCGACAGGGCCGTTGGTTAGAGGGGCACACCAGGCTCACAGTTAGCAGCAGGTGAGGCCCCCCACCATGTATGGCCTCCCCCGGGGAGACCAGTGTGTGAATGCACCCAAGTGACAAAGGCTTTCGGGAGCAGAAGATGCGAGCAGGCCCCCTGTTTGTCTCCGGTTGGTGCACTCTCTTCATCCTCAAAGTAAAAACAATAGCCTGGCAGTTATAATTTGTGCCTTGGAAATGCTAGCTTGTTCTCATCAGGTATTCGAGTACCAGCAGAGGCATTTGACTTTCTTCAACGTGCACACCGTAAAATGCGCGGGGCAGCCGCGGGGCTAACAAGTTAGTATTAGATTGGGTAGCAGGCTAGCAGCTATAGTGCAATCTGCCACAGCGGGGCAACCGGTGAGAGGCCCAACATCCTGGGATTCTGTAGTGCTACTGGGGACATAGGTACAGGTTTATTAGGAGCCTGAGGGGATGGTGATACCAGAGTACAGATGCTGCCGAGGGCGCGGCTCGATGCACGTACGGGCTAACTTTCAATTAATCCGGCAACTCCTTGAGCCAATGCATCCACGGCAGGGGCTGGTGCTTTCATCCTCCCCTCGCCCTAGCTTATCTTTGTGGAGGGGAGGCCAGCAGATCACTTCTTCCCTGTGTTCTTTAAATCAACGCCTCGGGTCGTGGGACACATTATCTCATTACACTGTCTTTGCCCGGCTGTTGCTGTCCTGTGGCTGCGGCTGCGGCTGCGGCTGCTTGCCTGGCCCGGTGCAGCGGCTCACGGGCAAAGCATGATTTACAGTCAAAGGTCGTTGTTCGAGTGCGGTGTCTGCGTAGAGTGCTTCCCCTTAGCGCGGTTTGCTTTGGCGCAGAGTATTGCGAAACTCTGAGACACACACAGCGTAGAGTCAGCGCTGCAACCTGGGTGAAACACAGCTTGTTGACGGTCAAGAAACGCATTTGATTCCACGTAATCTTTCAAGTGTAACAACACTATTTTCTCAAGCACCTTAGACAGGAAATGCGGCTGCCCGCGGCCCCCGCAGGGGGCCACCCTAAACGGGCGGCCTCTTTAGTGCCATTTGGGCACTTCCCCACCCCCCAATGATGTGCGGGACTCAAGGAGGAGTCCCCCTACCAGACGCGTCACTTCCGGCACGCAGAGGAGGTGGGGAGGTATTTATGCCTCCCCCCGGCCATCTTGGCGTCCTCTTTGCGCCGGACACGCCGTCTGTTCCTCCGCTGGACACGCTGTGGGTTCCTCCAGGTCCCGCCGTCTTGTCCCTGGTCTGGCGTCGGGTTCGTTCCGGTGAGTGTCGCCCCCCTTCAAGGTGTTTCCCCTTTCTGTTGGTGGCTCTGATCTCGTGGTTAGAGCCTGGTAGCACAGGTGGAGCTGGGCAGGAGTTCGGGGCCCAGGTCGTCACCGAGCCCCCCTGGCATGGTGGTGTGTTGCGGGGGAACAGCAGGGGCCGAGGGCCCAGACTGGGTGTGCTCATGGCTCCCTGGGATGGTTCGTGGAGGGGGCAGTCGCGGAGCAGGGGTGGCACTGGGCGTCGAGGTGGTGGACATAAGTCCCGTCGGCAATGCCAAAGGAGGTGGGCCGGTCGGTTCCTCGTGAGGTGTTGGTGGGTATCGACGGGGTCAACGAGTTTGTCCCATGCCGACCCCAGGCTGCCTCGGGGGTGGGCCTGCTCGGGGCTGGTCTTCCGCAGCTGAGCTTTAGCGGATGTCCTCATTCGTTCGTAATGTCAGCACTTCCGTGTAACATATCAACCAATCCGACGCTTCTACGTATTCTAGGTTCCGTCTGGGAGTAGTCGTACCGCCAATGTGTACGGTAACATAGGATTGGAGGTTTGGGTGTACCCGGGCCAATCATAGTGTGTCATGTCGATTTCCGAAGTGCCGATGGGCTGTTCAGCCTGCCGCTATGTTTACCTTATATACCGACTGGTTTAGAGAGGGAGTAACGACTGAGGCTAGTCAGTCATGGACCGGGGGTGATGGCCTCTGCCGCGCTGCTTGCACATGCTGGCCGCTGCCCTGAGGAAGAGAGAGGGGGAGTATGGCGGGGTAGGTCTCCCATCCCAGAGGAGTGACCGACGTTTGGACCTTGCCAATTGGTTCTTTACTGCGTGCTGAGCCCCTCTGGTGTTTTCCCGAGGGGGGGGGGAGTCCCAGCGGCAGTTAGCAGCGAGATGAGTAGAGGCAGGCATTTTCGGTCCTGTTGTTGTGGGGTGAGCTGAGCAGTCTTTGCTTTGTCCAGTTTTCTAATGCAGATATGGGTTGGATACTCTCCTCGGGGATTCCGCGCATTACTTTGGGACCCGGTGGCCTACCTGGCGGTGCCCCCTGGGGGGAAGGGCTGCCTCTGTTTCAGTTTCACGTTGCCACGACATGGAGAGGATGCGGCGTTAGGCCTTGGCTGCCCAGGGTGGTGTGTCCCGTTGCGGCTTCTCAGCTCTAAGCGCTCTGGCATGGTGCAACTGCTGCACAGGGGTGTGCTTGCAGCTCGTCACAGTTGAGTAGCGGGGACTTTGCTGAGCAGAGACGAGTTGGTGTTGCGTGTTTGTTTCCCTCCACGGCATTGGCTTCGGGGAGCTAGCCGCCAAGTAGGTCTCAGCCAGGATGATTCTACACGGGCGCCATGCTGCAGGGAACAGACAGCAGATGTTGTGCGCGCCGCGGAATGTGTCGGGCGTCGGCAGGAGTCACTGGGGGGCCGGATCAGGGTCAGTCACAGCTGCGGTGGGATCGACTGATCTCTCTTCCTGCACCGCTCGCGCGGCTACTTATCAGGAACAGAATCATACACAGGGCTGTGGTGTGAACAAAGGTTTGGCACAAGAGAAGATACGTGCAGTTGTCATGACATGTGTGATCCTGGCCCCCCCTCCTCCCCCCCTTCGTGGGGGGTGGGCGGTAAAGGGAGTTTGGGGTCGCCACAGTGAGACAGAATTTCTGTTGGGGCGCGGGCATGCCTGCAGGCATGAGTGAGTGGGCCAGGTGGCCGCGGGGCTGTTAGCAGCTTTCAGCTTTTCTTTGGATGTGAATGCAGGGAGGCCTGACTGTTGCGGGGGAGCCGTGGGTACCGAACTGGGCGGCCTTAATAAATAAAAGTGGATGGATATTACTGATGCTATGCCCATTGACCGCCTCCAGCGGAGATCGCTGTAGGGCCGAGCCTGATAGAGTAGCTCAGATAGTCATTGCAAGTGCTGCCTAGATTTGACTTACAGGTCAGCATATAACAACCTTCCTCTTTCTAAGATGAGAAAAAATAACTTAGTTGGATAATATACCTATTCTTAAAGCGCAAAGTGACAATTACAGTTGTAAAGTGCATTTTGGGAATAATCCTTATTATCAGGAGTATATTTCACTCAATATTTACAGGCATTTCGGTGTTTTTGCCAATATGGAGTTACTATTAAAAATTTCGCTGCGTGTTTTCCATTTAAGCCATCAACCCTGACTTGCTGTAGGTTGATGTTATGAATTATATCATATCTGGATACAATGAAAGAAACAGCATCTGCGTGCTTGCTCCTCAATCCGGGTTAGCAAGCTGTTTGTCCGTGATGGAAGCATTGTTAACTGTGCCCACTGCACTTTCCCTCTCCCAGTTTGAGAGCAGGGGCTTAATTTAAAAAGCAGTAAGTTGCACAAGAGTAATTCTTAATCTGGTGTCTAGTCTGCTCTTCTATGTATCTACGGAGCAGGTATTGCACTGCAGTTTGCTAGTTCCCCTGTGGTGAACCCCCCTCGATCATTGATTGTCATTGCGGCCTTGTAGATTGTGTAATATTTGGCGGGGCCCACGGCCACGTAGAGCTATCTGTGCCTGTAATGTGGCGTATGTCATGGTATTACGTGACGGGTGCTCATGCAAGGCGCCTCGATACCTTCAGCTTGAATATGTGCTAGATAGAACTGCATGAGCTGTAGCGCAGAGGCACATTGTAGATGCGCCTGCGGTGCACTTTGCCTTTTAAGTTGAGTACAGGAGCCATTCCTTTTGCGGGATGGTGCACATGCGGCAGGGGCAGTGAAGCATGAGCGGTAGCGCAGAGGCGCATTGAGCAAATACTTCCCTGGGTGGCAAACAAGGTTGCAATCAACAAAGCATTTCATCCTTCTGAGGTCGATAAAGCGAGTACCATGGAGCTGAGTAACAATATACATGTTGTGCAGCGCCAAGATACCATGGGGTGAACGTGTTACCAAGTACAGGCAGAAGCAGAAATTGTTAATGAACTTGGTTAATACAGCGGGCTCACTCAGCAGGGTAAGCGAGAGCCCAGCACAATTTCCATGGGGCTGAAGGGTGGCACAGGCAGCAAAGTTGACAGCCAAATCGACAACGTTTCATTAGTGCCGCAAGAGCAGTGGCATTGGGGCCCCAGGAGAGTAACTAGCCCACTAGATTCTTGTTTATGCACGGTGCAACCCAATCTGTTAGGAAAGGGGTATTTTACTTGTGCATTAGCGAACATGTAGCCAGGTATTCAGCGCTGGGCTCTGCTCACACTATAGTGGGCCTATATCACACAGAGCATAGGATGAGAGTGTGGTGCCAGTCAGGGCTATGTATGAAATTATGCCAGATGTTGCGAGTGACATCAGACTTTGATCGTGATAATATCATGGTTCATCCTGGTCCCAATATAGACAATAGTCACGCACAGGCCCTTAACCCACTTTTTACTGCCAGGGTGCCCAAAGTGGGAAGGCCACTTGGGGGCTGGGCCCCCCTCTTTGGTGTACATGAATGAATTATGCCTTCATTCACTAATACCGATAAGGAGCATTGCTCCACCCTTCTCAGCTAAGTAGACCTAAGCGGTTTGATATATCCTTTGACTTTGAGCGGGTCATTCAATGTTTTTCTTGCATAGAACTATTCTCGCCAATTTTAATTCGGCAGTTTGGATGGTGCATAGGTCTCTAATCCATCAATATTTCTTTGACGATCTGGTGACCCGCATTTAGGGGATGTCCATGGTTCTTGGCGGGGCTAAGTAAATGTTTCCAGTACACAAAGACACCGGTTGCTTAAGGCCTCAGGCTCCTATTGCTTCAGCCTTGGTTTGGTCATACCATATTGGGGGCCAGTCACTTACACGTATAAACCGTCGGTTGGCTACGTTAGAAAGACTTCTCACACCTAAGATTATCTGGAGCCCCTATAGCTGCGTATTACGGAGGAGAGTTGGTAAGACCACTGCCTCCAGGGGGTGTCTGCCCACTGTAGCACCAGGGGGCTAGGGCATGCGGGCATGTAGCACATTTGTTAATGGTGCAGGACAATCGTTGTTTTACTCTAGGACCCTGGGATCTCATGACCAGGTTCTGACTTGTTGGATGTCAGTTACCGGCCCAAGGGGGGGAGCACAATTTTTATTTACTCTGTGCTGTTATGCGAAGTACAGTTGCTGCCAACAACTACGGGGTTGTGCTATCTGAGCTGTAGGACGGTGGCCCGATTGACCTAGTGAGTGATGCAATACCGGTGAGGTCATGATGAGGTTTGGTAGCACAGAGTAATAGGAGCAGATGGTACTAAGTCTCTCTTGGGTGGACGATACGCAGGGTATTTAAAATTGCCTGGTATGGGGTCTCTGCTGTAGGTGCCACTGTGGGAGTGCGGATGGCACATTAAAATTACACTGCCTCTGGGATAAGCCAGTCTCTGACTAGCCACCTAAGGGGTGGGCAGGAGTCAGCATAAGGGTGCCCCCCCTTCTCCTGACTAGAGGGGTGGCTTCGGCCAGGCTTAGGTGCATACCCTAGCCTACCTGAAACTCCATTTACAACATGGGTAGAGAATGCCTAGGAGTGGTTTGCAGTCTATTCGCAACCGCCCCACAGAGGCGAATGTTTTAGGCCACAAGGTTGTGGATGGCTCTTGCGTGGGAGCCTGGCGAAGAGCCAAGGTCAGGCTAGGAAGTCTCGCGCTTTCGCCGCACTGTTGAGGCCCAGTCACGAGCGCATTGTATCAGGGCGAGCTGGCTGTGGGGCATTAGCGCCAAGGCATCAGTAGCACTGAGCGGCTTGCAGCCAGAGGCGGTATCCGTTGCACGGGGCACTTGTTAGAGTAGAGCCCCACTTTAGTGCTAGGAGGTCTGTTGGCACCGCCTTTCAATGGAAGCCATTGTCTAGCGGGCTGCTCTGAGCAGAGCATTTGCAGGCGTAAGTTACAGTATCCGCTACCATTTCAAATGTGCATCTTTCACAATTTACTCAGATAACTGGGACAGGAAGTAAGGTGGGCTGGATAACTCTTGCTTCTACCTGCATTGGCACATCTTGGCAGGAGTGTTTGTCAAAGGGATTGCACTTCAGCCAGGTAATGTTAGCACCCATCCACACCAAGCCGATCGTTTAGGTCACCCTGGGCCGCACTTACACAGCCCAGTAGGAGCCCCTTGTGGTGGTCAGTGCCAGGAATTACTAATTTGAACTGACAGGAGGCGTGACCGTGGGTTTCAACAGCAGAAGTTTGGGGAGAGCTAGACTTCACCCATGGTCAAGGTGTAGGTTTAATTAGTTGGAGTGGCACTCTTATTTGACCAGGGGTTCATTGCTACACGAGGGCATCACTGAGTTGCAGCCAGAGCACAGGCATTGTGTGTTTCCCAGGGAGCAGCAAGTGAAGGCAGGGCTCTTCCCAAATCTGGCACCAGAACACAAAGTAGTCAGGGCCTACTTGTCTGTTGGGTGACTTGTGTAGGCACAGGTGTAGTTGTCACTCCACAACTACACGAGGGGTGAGTTGTCTCCAATACAGGGCACAATGCATATATTGTTTCAAACCTGAATTGACTCCATCAATGTGTTCACCAGGGTCTAGCAATCAAAGAGGCCTGTGAAATTGTCTGGTCAACAGCGCGGATTAAGTCCGGCAAGACTCTAGAACCGAGGTTAGGTGACACAGGAGGGTGATTCAAGATACACAGGTGGTGTGACGGCAACGCGAGACTGTCCGCTTATGCTGGGTAGGAGGTTCCATATCACCAACCAGAAGGGTGCCATATGGCAAAACCGTGAAGATGTTTAAGAATGACATAGATGCCAGTCAGGAGAGGTTTGTCTAGGGCATTACACTTATTGCCAGGCATTGCTAACAACCCATCCACACCAAGCCTGTTCATAGGCTTCCTGGGCCGCACACACACAGCCCGGTATTAGGCACCTGCAGTGGTCAGCGCCAGGAGTTACTAAATTACAACTGTACCGTGGGCGTACTTGCTGACCGGGCAGTATTGCCACGGCCTCCAAGGGCCAATCAGTCAGACACCAGTAGCAGTGAGTGTGGCTTGCCCTCTGTGCAGTTGGCGGGGGAATTTAATTCCATGCACAGGCTATACTAAACTTGCTTCTAGCAGGTCTCGTGGGTGAGCGGGTTCACTGCTTTGAATAAGTAATAAAAAGGAGCTTGGCGTGACACACAGACTATTAGGAAGTAAATCAGGGACCAGGTACCTTTACACACGGATTTCGGTGGAGGGCAATTAAGTCCGGGATAACCAAGTGTACCGGGTGTAGTGCCTTGCATCTTGGGTCAAGCGGGTTGGCTCACAGGGGGTGTCTAGGATCGTCCAGGCACACCCTGCAGGGTAGAATGCTAAATAACTGCACGTTGCCACTATTTTGAGTGCAACAAATTGATCCCTCCCAAAGCAAACCAAGGTTTTATGGTCAGATGCACAACATACAACCGTTCACTCCAGCTCCTGAAGGCAGTCTGTTAGAAGAGGTGTCGATCGGGACGTCCTGCGCCAGGGTGCGGACATTGCACGGGCGACACAGCAGATAGGGTGCTGTCAGGCGAGGGTGCTTGCGGGCTAGGTGGCCAGGCAAGATGGCAGAACCAATTCTAAGGACCTCTCTCCCCCCCACCGGACTGCCCGAGAATGTGAGTGCAGGGGGATTTGCAATGTTACGGGTATTTTCCTGCCCGTACAGGGGCAGAAGGGAACATTGCAGGTATCGGCATAAATAGTGGGGGCAAGACCTACAGACTATGTGCACCAGTAGCCGCAAGAGGTTGGCGTTAAGAGCAAAATCTTGCAGCGGCAAGGTAGCCAGGTGGCATGCGCCAGCTGGTTAGGCCAGAATGTGTGCTGTGGCTCCAATAGCGGTTTGAAATGTGTTTGGAGCCCCATCACTGACAATTCCAGAGCACACTATGCACCTCGGCCCAGTAGGTGTAGGCCATAGGCTCATGTGCGGCTTGATCTTGTGGAGGGCAATATTCCCTGGAATATCAAGGTACTAGGTCATTAGCTGGGTTGAACATCAAGGGTCACAGCTGGTTAGCAGGTATGTGTGCATCTGTCATCGAGCTTTAGTTAAGCAAGCCTGGCAGGTGGCGAAGTTGTCACTCCAAATGGTTGATGTACTGCAGTAGTGTGCGCTAGGCGATCAGTCCTGTTAGCCATGGTTTATTAATCACAAAGGTCGGTGCACATGTCTGGTCAACCTCAACAAAGTAGGTGCACCCTGCTCCCTGGGCGGGTTACGGGTTGCTTCAGTTGAGCAGGAAATGCCCCGCCCGCATAGCCAGAGTATATAGCCTGGTTGTGGAAGCGGTCTTCAAGCATGTGTGCTGCTGTTCCAGGTATTGGGGAAACAGGTGTTAGGGAGCACGAACTGCTAGAAGGCCTGCAACTTCAGGTTGCAGGAGGTGGGAGCCACATCAGCTTGAAGGGTAATACAGCGATGTTTAAGGGTAGAGCTCCCTCCTGGGAGGCCATCACATTCTTGCAGCGCATGTGAGGCACTGGTACATTCCCAGAGAAGGATTAACCGCTCCATGCGCAAGTTTGCAGAACAAGGGGCTTTGGCTTCATCAGGCATGAGCTATGCCGGGCGAACACCAAAGGTTAATTTGACAATGTTGGGGTGCACTTGCACAGGTGGGCTTGGATCTGTTCCTCTGGACATGAATGAGGCCCGGGAAATTTCAGGTTGCAGTGAGAAAGGAGCTGTTTTGGTGGGGGGCTCTTTAGGCGACGGGGGCCGCCTCCAGAGCTGTGGAGGAGTTACAGGGCGATCTGGAAGCAAATGGGTACAGAAGAGTACCTCTGCAAGAGCACAATAGGGGTGCCAGAGCCAAATCCCAGGAGCCTCATGGGAGGGTCCTGGAACAATTACGTCGGCGCCCCGTTAGTCCTTCGGGCGGTTGTGGGCCTGAACAACCGGGGGCTTGCCTTGCTACGCTCCGCCCTGAAAGGGGCGTGAGTAATAGGGACCAATGTGTCACGTGATCCAGTAAGGGGATCACCCCCATAAGGGTAGCGCTGATTGGTTACTCCACAGTGCTTGGCTCATCAGGCGGGCAGGGCAGCATAGGTTGGTACAGCTGCCTGCCCTTGGATCGCCCGTAAGATAACCCACCATATTGCATACTTTTGTATGGAATAAACCTGCAGCACTAATTTTCCCAAACAAAAGTTGTGTTGTGTATTTATTTATGCATGCATACTCTGTTGTGGTGTGGGTGGGGTGTGTTGCCAATAATGGGACTATGCGGCTGCCCGCGGCCCCGCAGGGGGCCACCCTAAACGGGCGGCCTCTTTAGTGCCATTTGGGCACTTCCCCACCCCCAATGATGTGCGGGACTCAAGGAGGAGTCCCCCTACCAGACGCGTCACTTCCGGCACGCAGAGGAGGTGGGGAGGTATTTATGCCTCCCCCGGCCATCTTGGCGTCCTCTTTGCGCCGGACACGCCGTCTCCCACCCTACCGCTTACCCGGCGTGGGGTTGGCAGGCGAAATACATAGAACGTTGTAATGTTTTCTTTCTTGTTGCAGGAGGAGTTACAGGGCGATCTGGAAGCAAATGGGTACAGAAGAGTACCTCTGCAAGAGCACAATAGGGGTGCCAGAGCCAAATCCCAGGAGCCTCATGGGAGGGTCCTGGAACAATTACGTCGGCGCCCCGTTAGTCATTCGGGCGGTTGTGGGCCTGAACAACCGGGGGCTTGCCTTGCTACGCTCCGCCCTGAAAGGGGCGTGAGTAATAGGGACCAATGTGTCACGTGATCCAGTAAGGGGATCACCCCCATAAGGGTAGCGCTGATTGGTTACTCCACAGTGCTTGGCTCATCAGGCGGGCAGGGCAGCATAGGTTGGTACAGCTGCCTGCCCTTGGATCGCCCGTAAGATAACCCACCATATTGCATACTTTTGTATGGAATAAACCTGCAGCACTAATTTTCCCAAACAAAAGTTGTGTTGTGTATTTATTTATGCATGCATACTCTGTTGTGATGTGGGTGGGGTGTGTTGCCAATAATGGGACTAAGCAAAACGCCGTCAAGACGAGTGAGGAGTACTCTCTGCCACTCGGGTTAGAGAAATCGTATTTTGATTTCTGGATATCCTGGATGGAGGCCTATATAAGACTATTGACTGTATAGAAGTCTATGTCAAGCAGTGGATGTCTGGATTAGAGAGATATTGTACAAGCCCTGATGAAGTCAGAGATGCGGATGCATCAGACCTGACGAAACACGTGTTGGCTATTTTTCTACCTGGAATAAACATCGGAGTTACAAGAAGACGGACTGGACTTTGATTTTATAATACATACTGAGTAGTGCTCAGGATAATTTGTTGTTTATTGTAGGTCCGGATTTTTCTGGTCCAGTTTTGTGGGTACGAGTGGCTGCCCTCTTCCTTGGAGCACACAATTTGATATTTCTGCATATGACTGTGGGGATTACTGTGAACTATTTTGCGCATAGAGCCTTGCCACATTCAGTTTTTGTTATTCAGGAAAAGCAAAAGGTAAGCCGGGAAAAGCTACGTAGCTTGGAGCGACCAAAAGAAGGTCTCTTCAGTGGAGAATTGATGCTGTTTCTTGTCAAGTCAAAAGCTTTTTATTGTTTCAGTTAATTAAAACCATAACAATACAATTTACTAAAACAGAAGACTGCAATCAAAAATGTGTTTCTTAAAAGTCATAAAAGTCTTTTGTTCAACTAGAATTACATATATAGAAAAATCATTGTTAAAAAAAAATGCAGACGTTTTCAACGTGCGTAGTTTACAGTTAGTGAGTCTGGAGCGTCGATTAACCCCTAGACCGCTATGTAAGATTGAAGAATGTTCCTCCCAGTGTTCTAGTATTATTCTGCGTTGTGTTCAGGAGTACGATCTGCTTCTGAGCTGACCGTCTTATTTGATGTTAGCAGGCGGGGCACAGGGTTCCTTTTTAATGCTTGCACGTGAACCGAGAGGAGCTTTATTAGTTGGCAGTTCAATGAAGTGTCTGTAGGTTCCAAGGCCGCTATAATTGCCGATCTACATGTCCTTATGCCTCTAATGTTCATGGCTTGTTTTAATAAAGTGACTCGTGCTTGAGATAATTTAGGACAAATGCAGACAAGGTGAACACGGTCCTCTTTACTGCTCCCACATAGTCTAAATTCTTTCGGCCCATCATGGACCCAAGTCGGCTGGTCCATAATGGACGGAAATTTACCTAGACGCAAGGCCATTAATTGTAGCTTTCTGTAGGCCGAGAACGTGATGTTTAGATACAGTGCTGGGGTGAGTGACTTGTAGTTGGACATTACCATCCAGGCATGTTTTCTCGTGCTGAAGGTGTTTTTGTCGACTAGCAGCGAGTGAAGCTTTGCTAATTTGTTTATAGCTTGCTTAAAGACGGAGTAGGGCAAGTTGGTTTCCCACAGTTCTCCTGTACAGGTTTCTAGTAATGCCTTTTTTAGGTATTGGTTGTATGGGGACTTTGCGTCTTTCTCTAATTCGTCCCACAGAGCCTTGTTCAGTTCTGAAACTACTATGTTGTTTCAGAGTGTACCATTGCTTAATGGTTGCGTACATTCTCCCCAGCGTTTCGTTGGTTACCCCAAATTCTAGTCTGGTCTGTGCTGGTGAGGCTCCCTGGTGAATTGTGACTTGTGCTTTATTTAGCAGGTCAGCGTCTTTCCCGTGTAGAGCTGTACTACCATATGATAGCGTTGGTAGCATTTTGGCTTTGACAACATCATCCGCGTAGGATAAATGGGTTAGTGGCAAGGTACCTAATTTAGGTGGGTGAGATATGATCTTATTGAGTTTTGGCGCTGTTTCTTACCAACATCTGAACAGTGGTAATATAATGCCCTGTGGTGTCTGCCCAATGGCATGGGGAGGAGTCATTTGTTTGGTCGATGGTGCATTGAGCGTTCCAGTTAATGCACAGAGTCCATCGTAGTCTTCCATCCCCTATGGGGCCATAAGGTGTCTGGGCCACCAGATGTCGCTGCCGCACTGTCGTTGTTCCCCCCCTTCACCCGAGTTGTCATGTTTCTATTCCCTGATGTGGTGGGCTCTCACTTTCGCGGGAAAGGCTCGAGTTTTGGGGCAGTGGTGTTGCTATTGCTAAGAGACCTTCATTGGGATGTTTGTCACATTGTTTTCACTTGGGTCCACGCGCGGTCTGTGACTTGAGCAGTGCGGGACCTGGGGGAGAAGAGTGATGTGACATGGCATTGTCTGGATGGTGGACCCTGTGGGACAGCACTGGCTGGGTGGGCTAAGGCATACATGTGTGTCTTGGAGCCGATGTACATTTTGTCCGCAAGCAAACTGCAGATCCCATATTTTACGTTTACAAGTTAATTGGTTTTCTCCCACAACCACTTAAAGCATACTGGGGCGGGAGCTAAAGCCCAAGGGCTTTGGCTAGGGCATTGGCATTATGGGCTTCTCCAAGGCGAGGGTCAAGCCCCCACCAGAGGTGGCATGGTCATCTTTACTACACACTTCCTCCAGTGTGATGCCTTTTTAAATTGTGTGCTATGACCCAATTAGTGCTCCCATCCTTGCAATACCCTCATCTGATGGGGTCCTTAAGTTGTTGCTAATGTACCTTATGCAACTAACAACCATTGACAAAGTCAACAGTTCTGAATTGCTGTAGGTGTAAGGTTACTTGTTGAATACATATATGGATACAAGGGCAGAAGAGGCAGTACAATGCGGCAGTCTAGGCCAAGCAAAATTTGTAGGCTAAAATGTTTTAATCCAATGCCGAAGAGAGTCTCAAGTGTTCGGGCCAGCATCATCCGGCCACCTGGTGGCACGACAAAGTACTTTTGAACGTGCGGATGGCACATTTGAAAAGGATGCATGCTAAATATTCCTTAAGGTCACTTTGTGCCAGTCAAATGGGGACGATTTGTACAATAGACGAACAAGCTTGGTTAATCAATACTTTGTTCAGTTAGAAGGGATGATTTGTCCAATTCAGATATGCCCCCTGACAATTATTCTCCGACTTGTAATTTGTTCAGGTCCAGCTTGCCTAAGTTGGGTGGGGGCGAGTTACCCAATAGCTGTTATGTAGCATTGACAGTTCGGATGGCTTGTGGAGCAAGGGATGCTTGGCCTGCTCGCATGGGCAGGTGATTTCTTCGCGGGCTTAGCCTTGCATGCTTCCCCTGAATTTGGTTTAACTGACTAGGATGAAGCAATGGTATTGTTGCAGACATGCACCAAGAGAGGGGTTTTCGGATACTATGCAACACCGTGGAGGTGTGACTCTCGGGTGCTGGAGATGGTCAGTTTGTTGGCATGCCTTTCTAGATGTTTGTTGCAAGCTCGCACGTTTTGTGGTTCCGCTCGCCTATGGCATCTTCTTTAATGAAACAGCTGGTAGGACTTGTTCATTAATGTAGATAACAGAGTGACATCACTATGGCCAGGTGGGCCCAGAGCAAAAGGCTTAAAGAGTTCTCACAGTCTGGGTCAGGTTCTGTGATCAGGACAGGTGGAAGGACTGGTTCCAGACCTTTACTTGAATTTCAAGCAACACCATGGTTGAGTTATATTAAACAAAGCCGAAGTTAACAACTCCTTTACTCCTTTACTCGCATAGGCAAAAGGACTGCAGAGGATGGGAAAGTGGAGCTGAACCTATCAGTGGTGGGTCAATTCTGTTAAATTCATGGGGGTATTACAAGGCGTGTGAAACTGGTGCTTAGGAAACCCAGAGGGAGCATGGGTGATTAGTTGGCGATAGGTCCACAGCAATCCACCAGTCCGCCTCTAGCACGGGTAGTAACTGGGCTGCATCCATGTTCTGCAGCTCTGAGGCAGGGTCTTTCGCACCTGGTGCTCTGGGGCCCTGTCCAAGTCAAGGGTTCAAGCCCCAGAAGTAAGGGCAAGGGCACCTTTCATTGATCACCTGACTGCAGCACATTCATCTAAATTCCATGCAGCAGGCTTGGGATACAATTTCACCTGTCTGTTAAGCTACAGCTGGCTGTTCTTTGGTGGAGCTCCATAACAGGGTGTACCACAGGGTAGGCATAGTAGAGGCACTTGGGTCCTCCATTTTCTGCTCTTCCAGGTCCCCATAAAGGCGCCATATTGCTTCATGTTTTAAATCTGGAGGTTTCTTAGGCAAATGCCACAAGTTTAAGCTTCTATTGGCTAGAATCACAGATCTGAGGGGCCATTTTCTGCAGCATGTGTTCCATAAAATTGGTTAAAACAATAAGTCTGGATCTTCGAAGGCAGGTAGTAGTCCCCCCTCCCACCTCAAGATCTTCCAGACTCCGAATAATGGAATACAAATTTACTTTCAACAGGCCCGGGCAAACAAATGTACGCATTGAGTCGCAGCTTCAACAGCTGATATCATTGAGAGTTCAGGGGCGGAGGGGTTGTACCTCCAGGCAACAGGCTCCCACTTCAGGAGCAGGGAGAAGCAGATTTTGGGGCAGGTTAGCATACCTCTAGGTGTATCCGTGGGTTGAATGTATGTGTATCCCTGGGCTTATGGCTGTGCAGAGCCATTCTTATTTGGCACACTGCCTGTGTTTTGTGTTCTTCGGCCGCCCCACCTCTGAGACATTTAGAGGTATGGCCATGGTAAATTTTGTGCTTATTAAGGTTCTCATGACCAAAGCGGTTTGTTGTATCTTTTCAAGGGGAAGAGATATAAGTTAGGTAGCTAATCGTTTACAACATAGCACATTAAGGTGGGTGGTGTAAAATTTCAAGTTGCAACCAGGAGATTCCCTCATTAACGTCAGCAGCTTCTCACATGGCTAGCAGTTAAGCAGCCTGGGAAGTCTGGGGGCAAACACCACAGATTAAACTGAACAGACAAAATTCATGTAAGAAATGAGGGATACATGGCAAGTACATGAGGACACACTTGCTTAATGTCACATATTTCTAAGCTCATAGGATAGTTGAGCCTTTACACATCATAGTAGGATAGTCACCAACGTGGAACAGGCTATTAGATATGCCTTGCTAGCAGTGGTGGCTGGTGACATTTGAAAGTGGTGGGGCCAATAAGGTAACTCATCCTTATTCTGTGGACGCTTGCCCATTACTGAATTAACCATAACGGGACTGATAGTTACACCACCAGGTCCAGCAGGTTGCGCAGCAACGCCAGGTGGTCCCACATGGAAATTGCGCAACATGAACTGTATAACAGCTCTATGCACGCATATTAAAGACGTATGTAACACGTGGAGTTCTGCAAGCGTCGCTATTGTCAGCCGACACGGGTGAGGGGTATACCCAGCCAAAACGGGCCGCGTGGCCCCGTCTATCGATAATGGACCTAAACGGACCGACGTTATTGGGTGAGGAAGGGCGCCATTGAACCAAATTTGGTGTTGCCAAGCTGTAAGCGGAATCTCAAGAGCCCGATAGGGCTGATAAGCATTACGAAGGGCCGTAGGCGTATATTCATGAAACAAGTTATCTGTTCCATCCACCGCTGGAAAGGTGACCCAAGAGTAAAAGACCTCGAAGCAGTAAGCAGCATCCACCTCTACTACAAAAATCAGCGCAACATCTGCATTAGGGACTCCATTTTGAGTCAAATAAGCCGTGAGTGCTGCCCAATTAGCGGCTGGAATCAGGACCGCCATGACTGATAATAAAGAATAACAACCTAGAGTGCGGCAGCGCAATAACGGGTCAAGAAGAAAGAGATAAAACCTTTTTAAAACTTCAAGCTTGAAAGAACCTATAAAAACATCAATATAGGCGGTTACACCGTCACAGCTGTCTCTGGAAACAGAAGCGAGGGGATTGTGGACAAGCACAAGCACTACTCAAGGGTCTCGCAGATAAGAACCAGACACAATGTTGGCGGCGCCATGTTGCAGGGATTCTGCACATACACAGAACTATGCGCAGGAAAACAGGACCTCATTGAATAGGGGTGTACCAGCCTACCACATCAGTACCCAAAATCCCAAACCGACTAGCTATAGTGTCTCATTCGTTCTCCTCCAAATATCACGGAGCTACAAATGATTAGACAACCCAGAACACAACACGCCTGACTCTCTCAGGAATCGCGGGTGCAAGACGTACTCTTTCGCTCACTCACTCGTTCTTGTCCACAATGAGAATGGGCAGAGTCACAGAAATAGTCCAAAATGTTTATTTTAACTATCGTGCTCTACAATACAGTATACGTGCCACTACTAGCAGCAAAATGCATAAACTCAGCACAGTTAGCATTGTTACAATTCCATAGAATACAAAGGGAGAAGTCATTTTATAAAAACTGTGGAAATAAGGGCATTTAGTCCTAACCACCCTCCCCTTGACTAGAAGAAGTTTATTTTATAAAAAGGACGATCTCTGGGCTTTGACAGCAGACCCCATACCTTAAAGCCTGAATGTAAGGTTTACATCATAGGAACAGCGGAGCTCTTCTCCATGGAACGGCTTTCTCCAAGCCTGTTAAAACAACATGCAACATCGTAATATCAAAGCACGAGTCTTCAGTACTGCAGCTGTGTGTAGCATGCTATGTCTAGGTACTAGGGACTGACCGGAACAGAATAACAAGGGGCATTGTTGATCGACCTTGCACATCGTGTTCAGACTCAACTCCAGGAAAGGCAGAGAACGCGAAAAGCAGCCCGTTCTCATGTGAAAGGCACAAACAGATTCTTGCAAAAACAAAGTCATGTAGTAACGTGCGCAAAAGCAGATCATGGCAGCAAAGCTCATGCTAACTTAGCAATGTCGACAATGTCCCTAAGGGCCCTTTAACACCCTAAGAACCATATAACAGTGGGATCTGCCTTTGCAGGAAAGGTCTGAACCGGTATCGATCTAACAAGACACTGTGGGGCCATTGTGGGCCCCCTTAAGCTCCCGCACGTCCTTCTGTCCGCTACTAGGCAGGCCAGGCAGTGAGAGAACCTCTGCCCATTGATAACATTATGCACACTTACCCATGCTGGACAAGATAACCTCCTCCGATTGGTAACGTTATGCACTCTTACCCATGCTACTCAAGCTAACCGCCGCACACTGATAACGTCACGCACGCTAAGCCATGCTGGACAAGCTAACATCCGCCCATTGATTGCATTGCACATGCTTATCCATGCTGGACAAGCTTATCTCCGCCCATTGATAATGTTGCACATGCTTACCCCTGGTGGACAAGCTAACCTCTGTCCATTGATAACATTGCACATGCTTACCCATGCTGGAAGAGCTAACCTATGCCCATTGATAACGTTGCACGCGCTTACCAATGCTGGACAAACTAACCTCAGCCCATTGATAACGTTAGGCATGCTTGCTCATGCTGGACAAATGAATCACCGCCCATTGATAACTTTCTGCATGCTTACCCATGCCAGACAAGCTAACCTCTGCCCATTGATAACGTTGTACACGCTTACCAATGATGGAAAAACGAACCTACGCCCATTGATAACGTTGCGCATGCTTATCCATGCTGGACAAACTAACCTACGCCCATTGATAACGTTGCGCATGCTTACCCATGCTTGAAGAGCTAACCTCTGCCCATTGATAAATTAAAATTTGTTCATGCTTACCCACGCTGGACAAACTAACCTCAGCTCATTGATAATGTTACGCATGCTTGCCCATGCTGGACAAACGAATCTCCGCCCATTGATAACGTTCTGCACGCTTTCCCATGCTGGACAAGCTAATCTCCGCCCATTGATGACATTGTGCACGCTTTCCCATGCTGGACAAACTAACCTCTGCCCATTGATAACATTGTGCGTGCTTTCCCATGCTGGACAAGCTAACCTCCGCCCAATGATGATGTTATGCCCACTTTCCCATGCTGGACAAGCTAACCTCCGCCCATTGATAATGCTGTGCATGCTTACCCATGCTGGACAAACTATCCTCCGCCCATTGATAACGTTGCACATGCTTACCCATGCTGGACAAACTAACATCTGCCCATTGATAAAGTTGTGCATGCTTTCCCATGCTGGACAAGCTAACCTACGCCCATTGATGATGTTATGCCCACTTTCCCATGCTGTACAAGCTAACCTCCGCCCATTGATAATGTTTTGCACGCTTACCCATGCTGGACAAGCTAACCTCTGCTCAATAATAATGTTGTGCATGCTTGCCCATGCTGGACAAGCTAACCTCCGCCATTGATAACATTGTGCACGCTTACCCATCCTGGACAAGCTATCCTCCGCCCATTGATAACATTGGCACGCTAACCCATGCTGGACAAGCTAACCTCCACCCATTAAAAAGGTTATGTGCCCTTACCCTTGCTGGACAAGCTAATCTCTGCTCATTCATAATGTTACGCATGCTTCCCCAAGCTAGGCAAGCTAACCTCTGCTCATTGATAACATTGCACACGCTTACCCATGCTGGACATGCTAATCTCTGCCCATTGATAATGTTGCACACGCTTACCCATACTGGACAAGCTAACCTCTGCCCATTGACAATGTTACGCACACTTACCCATGCTGGACAAGCTAACCTCCTGCCATTGGTAACGTTACGCAGTCTTACCCATGCTATTCAAGCTAATCGTCGCCCACTGATAAAGTGACGCACGCTAAGCCATGCTGGGCAAGCTAACCTCCGCCCACTGATGACATTACTCATGCTTACCTATGCTGTGCAAGCTAACTTCTGCCCTTTGATAATGTTGCGCACACTTACCCTTGCTGGACAAGCTAATCGCTGCCCATTGACAAAGTTACACATGCTTACCCATGCTGGGCAAACTAACCTCCACCCATTGAAAACGTTACGCACGCTTACCCATGCTGGACAAATGAATCTCCACCCATTGATAACGTTCTGCATGCTTACCCATGCTGGACAAGCTAATCTCTGCCCATTGATTATGTTGTGCACGCTTACCCATGCTGGACATGCTAACCTCCGCCATTGATAACATTGTGCACGCTTTCCCATGCTGGACAAGCTAACCTCCGCCATTGATAACATTGTGCACGCTTACCCATACTGGACAAGCTAACCTCCACCCATTAAAAAGGTTATGTGCCCTTACCCATGCTGGGCAAGCTAACCTCCGCCCATTGATAACGTTGTGCATGCTTGCCCATGCTGGACATGCTAACCTCCACCATTGATAACATTGTGCACGCTTACCCATGCTGGACATGTTAACCTCCGCAATTGATAACATTGTGCACGCTTACCCATACTGGACAAGCTAACCTCCACCCATTAAAAAGGTTATGTGCCCTTACCCATGCTGGGCAAGCTAACCTCCGCCCATTGATAACGTTGTGCATGCTTGCCCATGCTGGACATGCTAACCTCCACCATTGATAACATTGTGCACGCTTACCCATGCTGGACAAGCTAACCTCCGCAATTGATAACATTGTGCACGCTTACCCATACTCGACAAGCTAACCTCCACCCATTAAAAAGGTTATGTCCCCTTACCCATGCTGGACTAGCTAATCTCTGCCCATTCATAATGTTACGCATGCTTACCCATGGTGGACAAGCTAATCTCTGCCCATTGATAATGTTACGCATGCTTACCCAAGCTGGGCAACCTAACTTCTGTTCATTGATAACATTGCACACGCTTACCCATGCTGGTCATGCTAATCTCTGCCCATTGATAATGTTGCGCACACTTACCCATACTGGACAAGCTAACCTCCTCCCATTGGTAATGTTACACACTCTTACCCATGCTACTCAAGCTAACCGTAGCCCACTGATAACGTTACACACACTACGCCATGCTGGACAAGCTAACCTCCGCCCACTGATAACATTACGAATGCTTACCTATGCTGTACAAGCTAACTTCTGCCCTTTGATTATGTTGCGCACACTTACCCATGCTGTACAAGCTAACCTCCACCCATTAAAAAGGTTATGTGCCCTTACCCATGCTGGGCAAGCTAACCTCCGCCCATTGATAACGTTGTGCATGCTTGCCCATGCTGGACATGCTAACCTCCACCATTGATAACATTGTGCACGCTTACCCATGCTGGACATGTTAACCTCCGCAATTGATAACATTGTGCACGCTTACCCATACTGGACAAGCTAACCTCCACCCATTAAAAAGGTTATGTGCCCTTACCCATGCTGGGCAAGCTAACCTCCGCCCATTGATAACGTTGTGCATGCTTGCCCATGCTGGACATGCTAACCTCCACCATTGATAACATTGTGCACGCTTGCCCATGCTGGACATGCTAACCTCCACCATTGATAACATTGTGCACGCTTACCCATGCTGGACAAGCTAACCTCCGCAATTGATAACATTGTGCACGCTTACCCATACTCGACAAGCTAACCTCCACCCATTAAAAAGGTTATGTGCCCTTACCCATGCTGGACTAGCTAATCTCTGCCCATTCATAATGTTACGCATGCTTACCCATGGTGGACAAGCTAATCTCTGCCCATTGATAATGTTACGCATGCTTACCCAAGCTGGGCAACCTAACTTCTGTTCATTGATAACATTGCACACGCTTACCCATGCTGGACATGCTAATCTCTGCCCATTGATAATGTTGCGCACACTTACCCATACTGGACAAGCTAACCTCCTCCCATTGGTAATGTTACACACTCTTACCCATGCTACTCAAGCTAACCGTAGCCCACTGATAACGTTACACACACTACGCCATGCTGGACAAGCTAACCTCCGCCCATTGATAATGTTACGCATGCTTACCCATGCTGGACAAGCTAATCTCTGCCCATTGATAATGTTACGCATGCTTACCCAAGCTGGGCAACCTAACTTCTGTTCATTGATAACATTGCACACGCTTACCCATGCTGGACATGCTAATCTCTGCCCATTGATAATGTTGCGCACACTTACCCATGCTGGACAAGATAACCTCCGCCCATTGACAATGTCACGCACACTTACCCATACTGGACAAGCTAACCTCCTCCCATTGGTAATGTTACACACTCTTACCCATGCTACTCAAGCTAACCGTAGCCCACTGATAACGTTACACACACTACGGCATGCTGGACAAGCTAACCTCCGCCCACTGATAACATTACGCATGCTTACCTATGCTGTACAAGCTAACTTCTGCCCTTTGATTATGTTGCGCACACTTACCCATGCTGTACAAGCTAATCTCTGCCCATTGACAAAGTTACACATGCTTACCCATGCTGGGAAAGCTAACCTCCGCCCATCAATAACGTTACGCATGCACTCCCTTAGCATCACCAGCATGCCTGCCCCCTTCCGTTCTCCAGGCGGGATCTGCCTTTGCAGGGCAGGTCTGAACCAAAATCGATCTTCTGAGATGGTGAGGCCATTGTGGGCCCCCTTATCTCCTGTACGTCCTTCTGTCCGCTACCAAGCAGGCCAGGCAGTCAGCATTTTGGTAAATGCATTAGGTTTCGCTTATGTGATTAATAATAAGCTGTTTTCTGTTGTAAGTTGTAGCTTGTTGTGTAGTTGAACAATATAAGTTACAGTAAGGCAATATATTGTGCTGTTACTAGTGGTATAGTGCAAGCAAGTATCAGCAACATTTTGAAAAATGAAATAAAAGAGGGAAATAATTGAACTAATTGATGTAATAGCAATATTATGTGTTTAAAGGAGTTCTGACAACTTTTGGACCCGGTGCCACTGCACCTTGTTGCACCATTCCAGTCATGCCCCTAGTGCCTGCAAGATAGCTGCACTTGTGACTGCCTGTTTACTAGTAAAATATAGCAATATTAGGTGTTTCGAGGAGTTCTGACATCCTTTGGTCCTGGTGCCACTGCACCCAATGCACCATTCAAATCATGACCATATTGCTTGTAAGGTAACTGCACTTGTGACTGCCTGTTTAGTAGTAAAATATTGCAATATTTGGGGCTAGATGTACATAGACATCCGTTTGCGATTTCCTAATGGCGAATTTTTGCAATTTGCTATTAGGAAATTGCAAACAGCTATGTACAACAGTGTGCTTTACACTGCGATTCCCAACGGGTCGCAAGGGATCTGCCTTATTAATATTCATGTGCAGGTCACAATTTGTGACCCACTAGGAATGGGTGGAACTGACAGTGATGGTGGCCTGCCGGGGTCAGCAGACCACCATATCTGTGACTGCTTTTTAAATAAAACCGTTTTTTTAAATTTTGAAATGCTGCGCATTTTCCTTTAAGGAAAATTAGATACATTTAAAAAAGAAAAATGAAAAGTTTCCTTTTTATTTTTTAAGAGTAGGCAATGGTCCGTGGTACCACTGTTGGCGCCCACATTCACAAACGAGAAGGGGTCCGTTGGGAACCCCTTCCTGTTTGTGAATGGGTTACCACCTCCTTCATGGAGCAGGTAAAGCATGAATGTTTTGCAACTGTATTCCGGTCACAAAGCTTCATACATGCCCCTGCGACTTGTTGTTAAGAAGGGACGCCCTCGGCACGCCCCTTCCTAATTGTGAATCGCAAACACAATTTGCGATTTATTAATAGCTTACCAAATCGCATGTAGGGCTCTGTACATTTAAAAATGCTTTTTTCAGGTCGCAAACGGCCCATTTGCGAGCTGAAAAAAGCTTCATACATCTGTCCCTGGGTGTTTAGAGGGGTTCCTAGAGCTTTCAGCCCCGGTATCACTGCACCTGCTGCACCATTGTAATCATGACCCTAGTGCCTTTAATGGAACTGCACTTGTGACTGCTTATTAAGTAGTTAAATATAGCATAATTTGGTGTTTAGAGGAGTTCTGACAACTTTTGGCCCCGGTGCCACTGCACCTGCAGCACCATTTAAATCATGTCCCTAGTGCGGGCTAGATAACTGCACTTGTGACTGCCTGTTTAGTGATAAAATTTTGCAATATTCTGCGTTTAGTGGGGTCCCTAGAGCTTTTGGCCCTGGTGCCACTTCACCTGCTGCACCATTCAACTCAAGCCCCTTTTAACTGCAAGATAACTGCAACTGTGTCTGCCTGTATATAAGTAAAATATAGCAATATTAGGTGTTTAAATGAGTTCTGACAACATTTGGGCCCAGTGCCACTGTACCTGCTGCACCATTAAAATAATAACCCTGTTGTCTGCAGGGTAACTGCACTTTTGACTGCCTGTTTAATAGTAAAATATAGCAATAGTAGGTGTTTAGTGGGGTGCCTTGAACTTTTGGTCCTGGTGCTACTGCCCCTGCTGCACCATTTAACACATGACCCTATTGTCTGCTAGATAAATTCACTTGTAACTGTCTTGTTTAGTAGTAAAATTTTGCAATAAGCTCGGTTTAGTGGAGTCCATAGAGCTTTTGGCCCCAGTGCCGCTGCACCATTCATATCAAGTCCCTTTTAACTGCAAGGTAATTGCAATTGTGGCAGCCTGTTTAGTAGTCAAATATAGCAATATTATGTGTTTAGATGAGTTCTGACAACTTTTGGGCCCAGTGATACTGCACCCGCTGCACCATTCAAATCATGACCCTGTTGTCTGCAAAGTACTGCACTTGTGATTGCCTGTTTAGGAATAAAATATAGCAATATTAGGTGTTTAGTGGGGTGCCTGGAGCCTTTGGTCCTGCTGCCACTGCACCTGCTGCACTATTGAAATCATGACCCTAGTGTTTGCTAGATAACTGCACTTATGCCTGCCTGTTTAGTTGTAAAATATATTAGGTGTTTAGAGGAGCTCTGACAACTTTTGAGTCCGGTGCCACTGCACCTGCTGCACCATTAAAAAAAATGACCCTGTTGCCTGCGAGATAAATGCACTTGTGACTTCATGTTAAGTAGTAAAATATAGCAATATTTGGTGTTTAGAGGAGTTCTGACAACTTTTGGCCCAGGTGCCACTGCACCTGCAGCACCATTGAATTCATGGCCCTAGTGCCTGCTAGATAACTGCAATTGTGACTGCCTGTTTAGTAGTAAAATTTAGCAATATTCTGCGTTTAGTGGGGTACTTTGAGCTGCTGGCCCCGGTGCCACTGCACCTGCTGCACCATTCAAATCAAACCCCTTTTAACGACAAGATAACTGCAATTGTCTCTGCCTGTTTAGTAGTAAATTATAGACATATTAGGTGTTTAGAGGAGTTCTGACAACTTTTGGGCACGGTGCTACTGCACCTGTTGCACCATTCTACTAATGACCCTGTTGCCTGCAAGGTAACTGCGCTTATGACTGCCAGTTTAGGAGTTTAATAGCAATATATGGTGTTTAGTGGAGTTATGACAACTTTTGGCCCCAGTGCCACTGCACCTGCTGCACCATTTAAATCAAGCGCTTTTAACTGCAAGATAACTGCAATTGTGTCTACCTGTACAGAAGTAAAATATAGCAATACTAGGCGTTTAAAGGAGTTCTGACAACTTTTTGGCCCGGTACCACTGCACCTGTTGCATCATTCAAATCATAACCCTGTTGTCTGCAAGGTAACTGCACTTGTGACTGTGTGTTTAGCAGTGAAATATAGCAATATTAGGTGTTTAGTGGGGTGCCTGGAGCTTTTGGCCCTGGTGCTACTGCAGCTGCTGCACCTCACAAATGATGACCCTAGTGCCTGCTAGATAAATGCACTTGTGACTGTCTTGTTTAGTAGTAATACTTAGCAATAATCTGGGCATAGTGGGGTCCCTAGAGCTTTTGGCCCCGATGCCACTGCACCTGCTGAAATATTCAAATCAAGTCCTTTTTAACTGCAAGGTAACTCCAATTGTGAGTGTTTCGTTGTCAAATATAGCACTATTTTGTGTTTTGAGGAGTTCTGATAACTGCTGGGCCCAGTGCTACTGCACCTGCTACACCATTCAAATCATGACTAAGGCTCCCGGTTTTCCGTTTAAATGGTAAATATTTTTCCTTTGTCTGTATTTATAAATAGTAACGGAAAAATGCCAGTACATATATTAACTGAGAGATTTTTCGTAGCTACAATAACAACACTTGTTTGTCTTTGTGGATAGGCCAGCAAGGTTTCAGCTGCTTCGTACTCTAGCTTTTTGTTAGTGTTCCTCAGTGAAATGGATCCAAAACGAAAGAAACACTTTTTCTCTTCCAAAGTGCAGCATTAAAACGGAAAAATAAAAGAAGAAAAAAAAAATGTTCAAAACACGTAAAAATAAATAAATAAAGCAAGACACAGTGGTCGCAAAGTGGCCAGATTGGTTTTATTTACACTCAAACACACTAGCGCCCCTTTACAGAGTTTTCTTGTCTTTCTTTGAACAGCATTGTTTTTCTTGAGTGGGGAAATGCACCAATCCTGGAGGTACTGCAGTAGGTTGCTGCCATAACAAAGACAGACGGTAAGGGACCTTCAGGCCTCCTTTTGTTGTAGTATTCTGACTGGGAGCTATGGGGGTTGGGGGGGGAGACGCACACCTTTAAGCAATGGGGGGGAAACAAATGCACACAGCTTATCACTTCTCAGGTACTTAAGAGAAACATGCTTTGGACTTTCTGCAGTCCCTGTATATAAGAGATAGACATGTCCTTCATAGCTCACTGTGCTATATTAGAAGGATTACAATTTATGAACTGCAAGTAACAAAAGGATCTTTTTGTTAAAAGCAGTTACCCATTTACCCATCTACATAAATCATAAATCTATCTAAAACTTTAACAACCAAGTGCGCGTTGTCTATTTAAATAAGTGTGAAAATATACTAGCGGCAGTGTCTTTTTTTGCTTGCGACAAAAATAAATGTGGATAAATACAGATAAAATGATCAAAAAATAAATACGGATAAGTACAGACAGAAATGTTAAAAAAATAAATACTATAAAACCGGGAGCCCTAATCATGACCCTGTTGTCTGCAAGGTAACTGCACTTGTGGCTGTCTGTTTAGTAGTAAAATATAGCATAGCTCTTGTATATTAACTTTATCTTTAACATGCAATGTTTATTACAGCATTTATATTAAGTTAAAAAAAATCAATCTGATAATGCCTACAAAGTGCAAAGAAAGGTTCTGAGGCTTGAATAGGAAATTCCATAAACGTTCTAAGGCAAAAACATTTGCTTTACACAATTAAGTAATAAAAAGCAAGCATTCTAGCATACTGTTAGAGCTGTCTGCCTTTTCCGTGGGAAGAGACCTTATCTTGACAGTGAATGAGTCTTAAAGAGTGAACAGCTTTAGTAGAAGTATCTTAAATGCATGCAGCCAAGGGAAGTTAACAAAAAAAAAGTTCCACACAAAAGTGAATGGGCATAGTAATTTGGCAATGGGAACTGATAAGAGCCCCCTTATCAGTTATATTAAATACAAGAGATTTCACAAGCACAGTGCAAGCGCTGTGCAGGAGAAACCTAAAAACTGGGCAAAATTCTGTCAGATAGTTAATAAGAAAGAGTACGGGCCTCATAAAGCAAACAATGCATGCGTTAATGAACTAGAATGGGTGAACTACTTAACAAACCATCTTACGACTGGAGAATTTGACCCAAATACAACAAGACCAAATGCAAAGAATCCCTCAAAGTCCCTTATAGAGGGATTTCAAACTACCCCAGTACCAGCCTTCAAGCAGGCTGCCAACGAAATTTGACCACTCTACGGAAGAAAGGAAGGCGTCTGGGCAGATTAGTGCTCAAGAAGACAGCATAGTAAGAGACGTAGGCTTCACCAACTTCCATATTCAGAGAATAATCGCAAAACCTCACTCGGGTTGTGCTCCAGGCCCTAATGGGATTCCTCTGACACTGTTTAAAATGGACCCCATGATATGGGCCAATAAGTTCTCTACTTTATTCAATTACATTCTCCAAACAAGACATTCTAGAATCCTGAAGGGATTCAATAACCACATAGGTTGAAACTCCACACAGCGAAGCAACTACGGGCTGATGGCCCTCCTAGACACTGAAGCAAAATACTTTCCAGTCTTGTTGTCAGAAGAGCTTAGGAGCAGGGCTGATCTCCAAGGGCTAATATCCTTTAATCAAACAGGTTTCCGTCAGAAGCAAGTGTGTATCCTGAACCTGATAGCGATCTCCATCCTCCAGGAGCGGGCAACCCAAACACATTCACTCCTTTGTGTGTGCTTTGTCGGCTTTAAGGCAGCTTTCGACCGGGTTCCAAAGAAGCTTCTTTGGGGAAAGCCTGGCACAAGGAGAATTCCAACAAAGTTACTGAGGCCATATTGAACTCTGGTACACAGAAACATGGACAAGAATAAAACCAGGTGATGGAAGGTCTCTTTTCAGGAAAATCACAACAATGAGTTTACAACAAGGATGCGTGCTGGCACCGTCGCTTTTCAACATATATATTTCACAGTTTACATGAGCATTGGACTCGGTAAATGAGCACCCCCCTAAATTTGGTGGGAAACAATTATCAAACCTGCTGTATGTGGATAACCTGGTGATGCCGAGCAAAAAAAGAGTGGCCTGCAGACGCTGATTAACAAACTCACTGAATACACCACATTGAATAAATTGGAGGTCAGCTTGGCAAAAACCAAAATAATCATCTTTGAAAAAAGGATTAATAAACCTGGCAGATTGTAGGTGGGTGGTGACTGCATCAACAAAGTCTCGGAATACAAATACTTTGGTGTATGGTGTAAAGAAGTCAGGAACCGATGAAGTAAGTAGAAGTTGAATTTATTAAATAGTCAACAGGACATACGATGAGCTCAATGCAACACCTTCCAACTGACCCAGAACCTCCGAGCCACAATGTTCCTTCCATTCTCTTGACGTGCAGGAATTCCAGACGTCCAGAGAATGGAAGAGAAACCCAACACATCTTTCCCCTTAACAATAAAAATGTAAATAAAACAAATAACAATCAAGTATACAAAGTAAGGATAAAATTAACATTGAGGAAAAATTATAAAAGTTATTACAAAATATGATCATAAAGGTTATTGCAAAATGTAATCATGAAACTTAGAAGGTAGTTTAACGGTCCTGGAAGAAAGAGCACAAAAAGTGGAATGTGTGTCAATGTTAATATTTCTGTTAGGTTGAACACCCAAACCTGTTTTGGACACAGCGATCTTGCCTTTGTTCCACCATCTACCATCATCCAATTTGACAGCACCTTTATTAACTTTTACCACCTTCTTAAGAACAGAAAATGTGGATTCCCCCTTGGGTAAAATCCTAGAACATTTCACCCTCACCATGTCCCCCACACAAACATTCAATTGCTTAGGAACAGAACTGGACTGTGTCTGATCATATTTGTTTTGAGCAATAACACGTTTCCTGCTAACATCATCAATCTCGTGCTTGGACACAACAAACTCTTTATCGCCCATCCATCTTCTCAAAAGCTTAGAGGAAGGTATACGACCTCTTAACAAAACAAATGGAGACACATTTGTGTCAGGATTGGGAGTAGTGCGAACAGCCCATAGAAGTTTTTCAATTTCTGCTTTGCAATTCAAACCGCTAGCTTTAGCTAATTGTACATTCTGTTTAATGACTCTATTAAAATGCTCTACAAGGCCATTGCTCCTAGGATGATAAAGTGAGGTTTTAACATGTTTAATACCCACAGAACTTAGGAATTCTTCAAATTGAATTGAAACAAATTGGGGGCCATTATCAGTGAGGAGCTCCTCAGGAACACCCTCTCTGCTGAAAAGTGATTTGAGAAATTTAATGATAGCGGAGGAATCAGCAGATTTTACCCACTTGATTTCTGGCCAACGACTATGAAAATCCATCAGAACAATGCCATACTCAGATAAATTGGCAGATAAATTTAAAGGGCCAATAATGGCAAGCGCAACTTTAAACCAAGGTTTGTCAGGGACTTCTATGGCCTCAATGGGAGAAGGACAGGTTACTTGTGATTTGTCACTAATAGCACATTCCATACAATCTCTAACAAAATGCTCCACCTGTTTGTCTAAAGCCGGCCACCAAAAGTTTTCTCTTATTCTCCTTTTCATGGCACGCATACCTATGTGACCTTCATGGGCCAATGTAAGGACTTTGTTTCTCATGGCTTCAGGAACAACTAATAAAGATGATCTATATAAAAGACCATTGACTGTGGATAACTCATCAAAAACATGCTTGTACTTGTAAGCACAATTATGTTCGTTGATGTTGTGAGACCATCCTTGACATAAAAAATTCAAAATTTCCTTAAACTCCAGATCACATTCAGAAGCTTCTCTCCACTCTCTCTCTGAAATAACATACTCAGATTGATCGATAACACAACACACCAATTCAAAATCGTCGAAAGTATCCTTAGTTTCAACCAACATATTGTTGTCAGACGGTAATCTAGATAAACAATCAGCGAGTACATTCTTTTTCCCTGGTACATACTCAATGTTAAAGTTGTGTTCCATAAGTCTAAATTGCCATCTTGCAATTCTTGGAGTTGCTTTCCCTCCCCCTTTTGTAGTGAACAAGTCAATCAGTGGTTTATGGTCAACTCGTACTACGAAATTTGAACCATACAAATAATGCTTGAAATGAGTGATGCCCCACCAACAAGCAAGAGTTTCACGCTCAATTACAGAATAAGAAGGTTCAGCTCCGTGTAGACTCCTTGAAGCAAATGCAATCACTTCATCCTTGCCATCTCTATTCTGCAAAAGAACGGCACCTAAACCTTTTTGACTGGCATCAGTCATAATTATGGTTTTGTCACAAGGATCAAATGCTTTAAGGGGAATGGCATGAGCTACCTCATACTTGATTAGATTAAATTCCTTAGTGCATGCATCACTCCAAGAAAAACAAACGCTTTTCTTGAGGAGAGATCTAATGTTGAAAGTTTTGGACGCACAATTAGGAATGAAACGAGAATAAAATTCAATGAGGCCCATAAAAGACCTTAATTGTTCCTTGTCACTTGGAATTCTGAAATCTTCAATGGCCTTAACCAAACTGTGCTTGGGTTGCACACCATCAGCAGATAATTTGTACCCTAAGTAGTCCACAGTAGTGCAATTAAGTTTACATTTATCAATGCCAAGGGTGACACCCTTTGATCTCAGCAAAGATAAAACTTGACACAATCTGTTATTATGCTGATTCTGATCTTCACCATACACCAATACGTCATCTTGAAAGGCCATCACTCCGGACATGCCTTTAAACATACTTTCAACCACTCTCTGAAAGACGGCAGACGCAGAGGCCAGACCAAAAGGCATGCGCTTAAATTGGAAAAGGCCCTCCGGAGTGATGAAAGCAGTAAGGTGTCTTGATTCAGCATGTAATTCAATCTGATGATATGCAGATGACATATCTAATAAGCTGAAGAACTTAGCACCTTTGAGGGTAGAAGTCATCTGCGTGATGTTAGGCAGGGGATGCTGATCAATCCATATATTCTTATTTAGATCACGTAAATCCACACACAAGCGCAGATTGCCAATGGCCTTTTTAGCCAGAACCACAGGGGATACCCAATCGGAGGATTCAATCGGTTCGATTACATCACATGAACAAAATCTATTTAATTCTTTTTTTAAATCAGATTGTAGAGCTAGAGGTACCTTTCTTACCTTGTGTAACACAGGTTGAGCATTACTAGATAATTTAATCATGTGTTTAAAACCTTTGAAAAGGCCTAAGTCTTTAGTAAATACCTCTGGATATTATGCTTCCCAGGAACTTGGTTGAACATTTTGAACCTGAAAGAAATCTTTCTTTAAAATTACCTGTTGGTGGCCTGAAGCGTCAAGATGGCGGTCGCACTCTAAGAGTGCTCCAGACCCCCTCCGTCATCCGCCTTTTATCCGCCCGTTTGCAGCTGCCATCGGACTCCTTCGTCTGCCCGCGGAGATTCCCTGCCTCACCAGCATTGCTCCGATCCCTTTTGCTGGCAGATCAGGGCCTCCGCTGCCTCGGTTTGATCCCCTTCCTCCTGGGGCCTCGAGATCCCAAAATGGCGGCCTCCTCAACATACCATCTCTGGGCCTGATGCCTATGCCCTGACGATCCGCTGCCTGGCTCCCCCGTCGTTGCGGGGTGGCAGCTGTGCCAGGCCGAGGTCCGCTCGCTTTCCCCCACCGCCCGAGACTTACCCTGAGGCTGCACCTCCGTGCCAACGTCTGCCCGCGGCGCATTGGTGCCTGAAGCTGCGGTGGGGGGCTCGCCTCCCGTGCAGACAGATCCGGAGGGAAACGGGAGGCGAGCGCGGCCCTGCCGTGCTGGTGACTTCATCCTGAGTCCTGCGCCTGTCTGATGTCTCCGGAGGCACTCGGCCCAGGATCTCCTCGAGAGCGCCCGCCCGGTGAGTGAGGACCCGCTGAGCTCGGCTACCGCTGTCGGGTAGCGGTGCGAGGGGTCAGGCCCCCTCTCAACCCTTGCTAAAGCAGTCTCCTCCATCCCGTGTCCAGCAGACCCACCCCCTGGGGCTGGAGGTGGGGGGGTCATCCTGGCCTGCCGGAAGCTGCATTCCGGCCTTCCAACGCTGCGGCCCACCGGATCGGGGGGGAGGTACTGAACTTGGCCCTTGGTGCGGCCCTCGGAGCACCGGAGGGCCCCTCTCCCTGGCAGCTCCCTGGCGCAACCCCGCTGCTGTGCGGATGCCAGATCCAGCCCGGTCTGGGCCCTCCCACCCTCCTTGATCTGCGACGGTGCTGCGGCCTCATCTCTGCTTCCAAGAGTTGCTGGCTTCTGGGGGCAACAGGAACTCCCTTGTGGCCTCCATCAACAGACCAGCGGTGAGTGGGGTTAGGGATTGGGGATCGGCCGCCGTGTCGGGTGGCGGTGCGGGGGGACGATGTTGGCGCTCCCGCCCCCCCTCTCCCTCCCTCATTGACTCACCCCTTCTCCCCCCCTACGCCAGGCATCACATCTGGGGGCGCCTTCCTGCGATTGTCGGCCTGAGAGTACGAGGTGGACCTGCCTGGCCGTCCCTGCCCTGTGTCGGCCCCCCGACGGCGGCGGGATCCCCCGTGGAGCTGGGACCTTCCTTTCCTCCCCTTGGCCTCCTCTACTGGTCGGAAAAGCCTCCACAGCTGCAAGACTGATCTCGGCCGTCGCTGTCGGGTGGCGGGGGCCCTGATATCAGCCTCCCCTCTCACTATCCACCCACTTGGACCTGGTCCCTACCTACACCCTGGTGCTTGGAGCCCACTGTCCACCCTCGGCCGCCTCCATCGAGCAGCACCGGACCCCTGTGCATTGCAGGCTCGGGGTGGCAGGAATAGATCCCGGCTGCCTGCGCTGAGGAGCAGCGGACCGACTTCCTGGGTCCCCCCTCACCAACCCATTGCCACCCATCTTGGGACGGGGGTGGTGCCATCTTATTATCGACCGTCGCATCAGGCGGAGTTGGGAGAGGGGTCCCCGGATTCGTGCTGACTGACCCCTGGGGCTCATGTGGACCTGGGGGGGTTGGCCTCGACGCCCGCGCCTGAGTATTGACAGTCTGGGTGTCGGCTCCCTCCCTCTCTGAGATTGCTGACTGCCTCCCCACCCGATCGGCGGCAGGGGTCTCCATCCACGGTAGAGATGGGCAGGGACCGTGCCTCGAAGACAACTGTTCCACAGACCCAAACAAAAATGGACCAATACACCACCAACGACCGGGACCCCGGAGGGGGGGCGTCAAATACCCCTGCCCCCGCTGGGGGAGATATCTCCACTATCCTCCAAGCCATTGGCGCCTCGCAGGCTTCGGTGGAGAATAAGATTGGCGAGGTGAGGGTGGACATGGCCCTTATTCGTCAGGACCTGCGTAACGCCACGTCCCGGATTTCGGAGGCGGAATCGCGCATCTCCACGGCCAAGGATGACATAGGCCAACTAAAGACCCAGGTGGCCCGGCTCCGGACCTCGGAACTTCACCGTCGGACCGAAGATGCCAAAAACAGGTCAAGGAGGAATAACCTACGCCTCATAGGATTTCCCGAGGGGGCTGAACAGGGTCGAATGGACACATTCGTGGAGACCTGGGTGAGATCCGGGGTACCTAAAGAGTCCCTCTCTCCATGGTTCGCGGTCGAGCACGCCCATCGCTCCCTGGCTCCCCGGCCTCCACCTTGGGCTCCACCCCGGCCCATCATCATGAGGGTCCTCAACTTCCGAGACAGGGACGCTATCCTTAGGGCGGCGAGGACACAGGGTCCAGTGACTTACCAAAACAGCAAGATTATGCTTTTCCCAGACTATACCAGAGAGGTGCAGGCCCAACGACGAACTTATGACGACGTCAAACAGAAGCTCCGTGGTCTGGGTCTCCGCTATGGTCTCCTCTTTCCGGCCCAACTCAGATTTGTTTTTCAAGACAAGACACTCTTCTTTGATACCCCCCAAGTGGCCTGGACTTGGCTCATGGAGGAACGCCCCTTCCGGACTCGTCCCGCCTCTCCCCCTACTCGACGGGAGCCTACGCAACCTCAACCAACCCTTCCCAAGCCGCAGCGGCGCCATACTTGGTCCCGCAGGAGGGATGACCGACGCAGCCGGGCCTCACGATCACCGGAGGCAGTGTCCCAATTGCTCATCACCTCTAAATTACCTCGGGTATCTGGGACTCACAGCCTGACTCAATCAATCAATCAGACATTTGTAGAGCGCACTAAATACCCGCGAGGGTCTCAAGGCGCTGGGAGGGGGGGGCCGCTACTGGTCAAACAGCCAGGTCTTGAGTAGCCTCCTGAAGGTCAGCAGGTCTTGGGTCGGTCGTAGGCTCAGTGGGAGGGTGTTCCAGGTCTTGGTGGCAAGGTGGGAGAAGGATCTCCCGCCAGTGGTTGTTCTTCGGATGCGAGGGACGGTGGCGAGTGTGAGGTCGGCGGAGCGGAGCTGGCGGTTGGGGATGTAGAAGGAAAGTCGTCTGTTGAGGTAGGCTGGGCCGGTCTTGTGGAGTGCCTTGTGTGCGTGGATGAGGAGCTTGAAGGATATCCTCTTGTTGATGGGGAGCCAGTGCAGGTTTCTCAGGTGGGGGGTGATGTGGCTGTGGCGTGATACGTCGAGGATCAGTCGTGCAGAGGCGTTTTGGATGCGTTGTAGTCGTTTGATGAGCTTGGTTGGGGCTCCCGCGTAGAGGGCGTTTCCGTAGTCGAGTCTGCTGCTGACGAGGGCCTGGGTGACTGTTCTTCTTGTGTCTGTCGGGATCCACCTGTAGATCTTGCGGAGCATGCGGAGGGTGTTGAAGCAGGAGGAGGAGACGGCGTTGACTTGCTTGGTCATGGAGAGCGTTGAGTCGAGGATGATTCCCAGGTTGCGTGCGTGGTCGGTGGGTGTCGGGGCTGCCCCCAGTGCCGTCGGCCACCAGGAGTCATCCCAGGCTGAAGGGTTGGAGCCGAGGATGAGGACCTCCATCTTGTCCCAGTTCAGCTTCAGTCGGCTGATCTTCATCCAGTCGGCGACAGCCTTCATTCCTTCGTGGAGGTTGGATTTGGCGGTGATGGGGTCCTTGGTGAGGGAGAGGATCAGTTTAGTGTCGTCGGCGTAGGAGATAATGTTGAGGTCGTGCTGTCTGGCGATGTGTGTGAGCGGGGCCATGTAGTGGTTGAACAGTGTCAGGCTGAGGGAAGATCCCTGGGGTACACCGCAGGTGATCTCGGAGGCTTCGGATCGGAAAAGGGGGAGGCGGACGCTCTGGGTTCTGCCGGAGAGGAAGGAGGTGGTCCATTCCAGAGCCTTGTCTCGGATCCCTACGGCGTGGAGGCGTGCGCATAGTGTGTGGTGGCAGACGGTGTCGAAGGCGGCGGAGAGGTCCAGGAGGATGAGGGCCGCGGTCTCACCGTTGTCCAGCAGGGTCCTGATGTCGTCGGTGGCGGCGATGAGGGCAGTCTCGGTGCTGTGGTTGCTGCGGAACCCTGACTGGGAGGGGTCCAGGATTCTGTTCCTTGATTCATCTGAGCCGGGTCCCAGACCCCTCCGAAACACTGCGCCGTGCCATATCTGACTTGTCTAGGAGCCCTGCACTTGGAGGATCCGGGGAAGACGACGGAGTCTGACCCCTGAGGCCCAGCGGATTAGGGTCCATAAATTGCTTCTTAATTTTTCCTTGCAGCTGTAACATTAGTATATCCGTCTACAAGGAGGGGTCCATCTCCGCCACGACCATGCTCCGCTAATCGTTTTAGCTTAGCACTCAGACTTGTTTGTACCTTTGTTTTGTTGAATTCCTTTTCAGGGCGACAGATGCTTCAATTTCAGAAGTGTAGGGTGGGGGGTATTGGGGGGCAGGGGGGAGGGAGGACCGTTGTCTCCTGATTGTTTATTGTTTTTGGCCTCGTTCGGACCTATGTTTTTCGTTTTTTACGGCAGCTCACTGCGCACACACGCCACTGCCAATGACAAGAGACCTATCATAATACACGAGTTCTATCCATACACCCAGGCTATGAGATGTTACCTCCCCTGGGACCCGGGTCCATTTGCGCTGGTCCACACACACACCACTCAGTCATATGATGTCAACTCTTAATAGACCTCTCCACATTTTGTCATGGAACGTCAATGGTCTACTAGACCGTATAAAACGAACTGCAGTTCTTCGCAGTGCCCAGCGACAAGCGCCCGATATTCTCTTCCTACAAGAAACGCACCTTCTGGGAACTCAATGCACCTTCCTCGCCCGATATGGGTTTGACAGGGTCTGGCACTCTGGTTTCACACGGGGCTCCCAGGGAGTGGCCATACTGATTCGTAAAGGTCTCCCCTTTACTTTGATACAGATGGAGACTGACACACAGGGGTGCTATGTGGCCTTAACTGGTAGGATCGAGGGTCATCGTCTTAATCTCCTGTGTGCATACATTCCCCCTGCCACAATGCCCTCTGCCCTCCGATGCCTCACACTATTAATCTCGACTTTCCCTCAGGGTCTGACGGTCATTGGGGGCGACTTCAACGCTGTTATGCAGCCTTCTCGCAACACGACAGGTGCTCCCTCTGCGTCCCGCCTTGCCTCTGCTAAGCGCCTCTCTGATTGGTCCTCTGCCCTAGGTCTCTGCAATGCCTGGAGGATATGGAACCCCCGCCAAGAACAGTACACTCATACTTCGGCGGCCCATCGTACCCACTCCCGTATTGACTTGCTCCTGTTGCCGGCCACCGATTGTCAGTTGGTGTCTGGGGTTGCTATCCTTCCCCGAGGCATCTCCGATCACTCCCCTGTCTCCCTCCGTCTTGGGCGTCCCCCCGATGGAGTCCGCACGATTTGGTGGATGAACGCTTGGTTCCTGCAGGATGCGGAATTCGTCGAGGCCCTCAGGCAAGAGCTGAAGCAATACTTATTGATCAACAAGGGATCGGTTCCCTCCCCGGGTACACTGTGGGAGGCTACTATACGGGGCGTGGCTAGAGGCTTGGACCACACAAAGTGCACGGCCCAGACCGCCCGCCTACTGCAGCTCGAGGCCCAAGCTGCACAGTTGGCATCCGCCCAAGCTTCTGCCGAAAGCGCTAGCTCCACCCGACAGCTCGCACTGCTCCGTGAGAAGATCTGTCAGATCTCTCTAGAATCAGCTAAAATGTTATGGCGTTCCTCAGTGGCGCGTGTATACGGCTGGGGTGACAAAAACGGGAAGCTACTCCATAATCTAGTCTCATATCCCAAAGCCAATCGCATAATCCCCGAGGTCTGCGATGCGTCTGACGCTCATCATTTCACCTCGCATGCTATTGCCCATGCCTTTGCAGGCTATTATGCCCAACTTTATGCGGTCCGGCCTCCTGAGGCTTCCCTGGCCGCACTGATGTCAGAGGCTGTGACTCAGCTGCCCCGTCTTCCCCAGGCAATCTCGGAGACTCTGGATCTCCCCCTTACCCCGGAGGAGATACACGGAGCCATTTCACTCTTGCACTCCGGTAAGACGCCAGGGCCGGATGGATACCCTCAGGAATACTATGTGACCTATCGCGACTTGTTGGTTCCGTACCTGGTCGACCTGTTCCAACATGTGGTGGACACGGGGTCCTTCCCCCAGAGACCGACATGGCCACTATTGTGGTCCTTCCTAAGACACAACCGCCTTCCCTCTCCTGCGCGGACTACCGCCCCATTTCTCTCATCAACACAGAGGTGAAAATCTTTGCTACTGCCTTGGCTCAACGCTTCCGCCCCCTCTTGCATGACTTGGTCCATCCAGACCAATGTGGCTTCATGCCTGCCCGTGGTACCCGGCATTGCATGCGCCGTCTTCATCTCGCCCTCGCACATCGCCATCAGCTCACTCCGTACTTGGCCTTGCTTTTCATTGACTTTGAAAAAGCATTCGATACAGTTGACTGGAGCTATCTGGAAGATGTGCTGGAGGTGATGGGATTTGGCCTCCCATTCAGGCGTTTCATCCGAGTTCTGTATTCTAGCCCTAAAGCACGGGTCCTAATTAATGGCGTGCTCTCGGAGGCATTCCCCATCCAGAGGGGCACCCGCCAAGGCTGTCCACTCTTGCCGCTTTTATTTGCACTAGCAATGGAGCCCCTGGCCTCTCTCGTACGCAATGAACCCCGCATCCGGGGATGGGCCTGGGACCCCTACCAGGTCGACAAGGTCGCCCTTTACGCAGACGACATCCTCCTTTTCTTAGCAGACCCCAAGGACTCCGGCCCACGGTGCTTGGAAGTTCTTTTCGCCTTTGAGCGGGTCTCTGGCGTGCGGCTCAACCCGGCGAAATCCACTCTGGTTCCCCTCCAGCCGTCACATGCCTGTTTCGACTGGCAAACAACCATTCCCCTGCGTAGGCAGTCCCTCAAATACTTGGGAGTCTGGGTAACCTTGCTCCCAGAACTTGAATGGGCCCTCAACCTAACACCCCTGGTTACCAAGGCCAAGGCAGACCTCAAGCGATGGCAGTCCCTTCCTCTTAATCCCTTGGCAGAAGTGCGCTTTTAAAATGATGGTTCTCCCCCGCTTTCTATATATTCTTCAAAACATAACCTTTCATCTCCCGGGGAGCTGGTTCCGCGAGATTGATGGTCTGCTCACCCGGTTTTTATGGAGAGGCGGGAGGCCGCGTATGGCCCTGGCTCACTGTCGGATACCTCCTTATGATGGTGGCATGGGTGTGACCAATCTTCACCTTTACTACCTGGCCACGAGACTTATTGTGGTTCATGACTGGTTCGCCGGTGGCTGGTCCGACCCGGCGTACCAGGTTGAGCTCCGGTCTATGGATTTTCCACAGCTCCAAGCCTACTTGTACCGGGGCCCCATACCACAAGTCCTTCCCCCATCACTAGGGCAGTCCTATTGGCTTGGCGCACTGCCCTGCGCCACACAAAATGGGATGGGAAGCTTACCCAACATACACCCCTGTGGGATGGTACTTGGCTGCGTGAGACTTTAACTCTCCGGGACTTTCGTCAATGGGACCGCATTGGGATCTTGCTTCTTGGGGACGTCTGGGTTGGGGACCACATCAGGGCCTTCGCAGACTTGCAGCAGCGCTACTCCCTCCACGCCTCCCAGTTTTACAAATACCTGCAGCTTCGGCATGCCCACAATGCGCACATTACGTCTCCCACCTCCCTCCCCAAATTCAGTCCCCTCGAGGCTCAAGTGATGATGGGGAACCTAGGTAAAGGAGGGGTGTCGCGGATCTACCGCTCCCTAGTGAACAACGGCCCGCGACCCTAGATTGGAGGATGCAGACTGGCGGGAGCTCTCATGGCTCCCAAGACCTTGACGACCTCCTCCAAACTGCGCCTAATTCAACTCTACTATTTACATATGGCATATCTAACTCCTGCGCGTTTGTATAGAGCTCAACTGCGGCCCTCCCCGACTTGTACGCGATGCGACCATTCTCCAGCTGACTTTTACCATATGGTCTGGCAATGCCCCGCCATTGCGTCATTCTGGGCGGGTGTGGAACTGGAACTTACACAGACCCTGGGGTGGGTAGTTCCCCATGACCCATTACGTCTGATTTTAGGTGTGTTTGTTGGCCTGGATGGCTCTCGGGCCGACAAGCGCTTTCTTGGGACTGCAGTGGCGGTGGCGAAACGAGACATTGCGGCACTCTGGTCTCAGGCCAAGCCCCCTACTGTACGGAGGTGGAGACGGGGGGGGACTGGTGCGGGACCCAAGAGGAACCCCTCTTCGAGGCCCGGGGCTGCCCTGAACTATTTGAAAGGATCTGGGGTAAATGGTTCAATCTACTGTCTTGATTGATGTGTGTGTTCCTATGTATCGCGATGAACTTGCACGAGAATCTAATCTGAAGCCTGATACACAGGTCTCTGTCATCATCTTTACTGTTATTAATCATCGAGGTAATGTGCCTGATTTTGCTGTCAATGTAACTTTGTGGTTTCTTTTAAATACCAATAAACTTGATTATCAAAAAAATTACCTGTTGTGGATTATTTGGATCAAGTATAATACCAAGATTACCTTGGTCTCCCCACCCGAGAAGACATGCTTCGTCCTTTGCCACATATACAAAGCCTTTGGACATACTATCCCGAAATACAAAATCATCATTAAATTCGCCGATTACATCAATGACTTTTCCACCATAACCAATGGGATGTACACAAGACACTTTAAGATTTTGCTCTGGAAAATACTTTTTCCAAAGTGATTCACTTATTAAAGTGAATGGAGATCCAGAGTCTGCCAACATTTGCACATTTACACCATTCACAGTAATTGTACACAGAGGTCTCTTCAGACCTTGGGAATTGACACCCCAAATGCCATTAGAACAGTCCATGTCCACAATAGTAAGCATTTCGTCTTCTTCGCTAGATGAACAACTTTCTTCTGCTAAAGATTCAACATTGTGTACTTTTTTGAATGGTGTGTTCCTTTTAGAATAACAAACAGCAGCAAAATGTCCTTTTTTGGAGCTTTTGATACATATTTTATCAATGGCAGGGCACCATGTAGAATTGGCCAGGTGATTAGTACTACCACATCTGTAACACATGAATGTTTTGCTTGACGTAGTGTTGACACTTTTTTTATCTGGTTTAACTTTTAGATCCTTAGACTTCTTATATTTAGACTTAACAGCACAAACATTTTGGTTATGGCTGTTATTGCTGTCGGTTAAAGACATTTGTTCCATGTACGAAGAAGTGCTTTCAATCCTTGTTGCGATGTCTAAAGCCTTTTGTAAGGGTAAGTTAGATTTGGATAGAAGTGCTTCTTGAACCTTTTTATTGTTGGTTTTTTCAACTAATTGATCTTTGATCATATCCTCTTCGAAAGCTTGGTATCCGCAAGAAGAAGCAAGAATAAGCAAAGCACCAACGTATGATGAAGCGGATTCACCTTGTAATTGAACTCTCTTATAGAACTTATGCCTTTCCAAAGTAATGTTTTTGCAAGCTTTGAAACGATTATCCAATGCTCTGATGGCAGTAGCATATTCATCCACAATGTTGTCACCTTCTCCATTACCAACGATGATAGTCTCCTTAGGAATGTGTTTTAATATATTGCGGCCTTCGGTGCCTAAACAATGTCTTAAAACAGCATATTTCTTTTTACAAGTAAAAGATTCTCCATCAAGGGCTTCAAGATACGCTTCAAACCCCTCTTTCCATTTTTCCCAATCAATTTCTGGAGAAGCAGGATTGGGAATAAAAGGTGCTGGTGGAGAAATTGATTGTTGCATTGAAAAAGAATAAAAATGATGTCTTGTAAAATAGTAATATATTGGATACTTTTATAGTTTGATAATGATGTTAAAATGAAGAGAAGGAATAATAATGATTGGTGTGCGGATCACCGAGATCAGCACTATAATACTGATTATACTGTGCAGAGCATCGAAATAGGTACAGCAGATGTGGTGAAATTATTGCAGGCAATACTTGAAAAGGTTAGTTTTAGATTAGGTGTGCAAATCACCGAGATCAGCACATACGAAAATGTTGCCTGACTGAAGAAACGTTGCAGGCTATGGAGAAATGCCTGGTGTGAAGATGGCCGCTGTCGTAAACGTCGTGACGTCACGCGTAAGCGTCTTGACGTACGTGGAAGGAGATGAGCGCTCGCGCACGGCAGCAAGGAAGGAAGCGCTCGCGCCAGCAGAAATGGCGGTTAGACGGGAAATAAATTTCGGCAGAATGGCGCAAAAAGAACAATCCTGGAAGTGCTGCACCGCCTATGCGACTTACCCACAAACAGGGATGAAGTCCACAATCGGCAGGTGGTCCAAAATCGGCTGGAAAGACGTTGGAAGCTCTCTGGACCCAGCTTGGACAAATGGATGATCGGAAGCTTCACACGCGTGGAGGTCCTGTTGACTGGCAGCCCGTCGCCAGTGTAAAGAAGTCAGGAACCGATGAAGTAAGTAGAAGTTGAATTTATTAAATAGTCAACAGGACATACGATGAGCGATCCGACGCTCAATGCAACACCTTCCAACTGACCCAGAACCTCCGATCCACAATGTTCCTTCCATTCTCTTGACGTGCAGGAATTCCAGACGTCCAGAGAATGGAAGAGAAACCCAACATATGGCTCGACTCCAGATGCTCCTTCCAGCAGTAAAAAGATGCAATCAAAATCAAGCTCACACCGTGCAAGCCGCTTTCATATCCTCATGCAAACCCTATGGGCTTCCAGCCTGGATCCAATTCTTCAGTTCATGAAGGCGAAGGTTACCCCAACAATCACATATGGAAGTTAGTTCATGCTGGGTGTAGACGCGAAGGTTCTAGATGCACTAGCATAAAAAATGTACAAATCCATCTTCCCTCTACCAGAATTGGCCTCCCCGGCTCAGGTTTGTATCGAATTTGGCATCCTCAAAACAAAAAGTGGGCAGGCAGTGCCCGTCCTTGCGCTCCATCAGAAATTGAAAGCATCATCGCCCAACATATGGCAAGAGGTAAGGCGCTTTATCGGAGCCTTAGCGGAGCCTCGACCCATGGTCGGTATAGATGAAAGTCTCGAGAACCTGCAAGCACGTGAGCTGTGGAAAAGGCAGGTGAATCACACAGGATTATAAAACGTCATGAACACCAGTGCTGGGCAGCTGAGCAGACTGCAGGACCAGAGCGCCCTGGCCCAGCTTTCCCACCGTGGACAATCAAAACACCTCCCACACAGCAAGGACAATCAAAACACCTCCAACACAGCATGGACAATCAAAACACCTCCAATACAGCATGGACAATCAAAACACCTCCAACACAGCATGGACAATCAAAACACCTCCAATACAGCATGGACAATCAAAACACCTCCAACACAGCATGGACAATCAAAACACCTCCAACGCAGCATGGACAATCAAAACACCTCCAATACAGCATGGACAATCAAAACACCTCCAACACAGCATGGACAATCAAAACACCTCCAACACAGCATGGACAATGTTAATGTTAATGTTAAAGATATTTGTAAAGCGCAACTGTTACCCAAAGGCATCCTGGCGCTAGTTACAGTCCTCCGGGTGACAAAAAGAAATGAACCAGGATCTTAAACATTAAAAAGCCATGTTTTTAAGGCCTTCCTAAACGACAATAGGTCAGTCATACTTCTTGAATGGAGAGGGAGGCCATTCCAGGCCCCCCCCCTTTTCTGTGGGGCCTATTTACGGTGTGGCATAGATAACCAGGAGGTGTGGCTTTAACCAGATCTGGACCAGAGGCCTCGTCTGTCCATGTTTCTGTGATGAATGCCACCTTAACTTTCTCTTCCTCAATAAGTGTAGCACACTCAAAACTATGCTTCACCAATGATCTTGCATTTAGCAATATACACCTAAACCCTTGATTAAGTGAAAGACCTTGTCTTTCCCTACTGGGTTTTACACTAGGTTCAATCGACCTGCTCACTAGATATGGTAGCTTCGTATTACAATTTGGGCATGTCACTAAAGTGTCTGGTGGCCTGATACTGGGAATAAAACATAGACAACCATTGTCTCTACCCTTCCCATTGAGTCTGTGAAGGGCATTACCAGAATATTGTATGGTATTGGGCTTACCTGCTCCCAAACGGGCAGGGAGTCTGGCGCTGTGCGCGGACGGTGCGCGGACGGGCGCAGACGGGCTTGCGCGCCAGCTGCGCGCATCCGCTGTGCGTTTGCGCTAGCCTCTCCCATTAAGGAGTCAGGGGCAGAAAGACTAGCCCGCTGACCCAACTCTCCCCCAAAATGGCGTCCCCGCTGAGCAAAGTGCGGCCCCCGGGACTAAAAGAGAGTGTTAAAACTAAGAATGCTAAAAGGCAATAAGAGCGAAAGTCATCAAAGTTTTAAAAACAATTTAAAAGCAATTCTAGTAATGTGCAGTTCTAGTAATGTGCAAAAAAGCAGTACGACAAGGTCGCTCCCGGCTCAAGCCTCAGGAGGACATCACTATCAAAACATCTACAACACAGCATACACAATCAAAACACCTCCAACGCAGCATGGACAATCAAAACACCTCCAACACAGCATGGACAGTCAAAACACCTCCAACGCAGCATGGACAATCAAAACACCTCCAACACAGCATACACAATCAAAACACCTCCAATGCAGCATGGACAATAACAACACACACAACACAGCATGGACAATCAAAACACCTCCAATACAGCAAGGACAATCAAAACACATCCAACACAGCATGGACAATAAAAACACCTCCAACACAGCATGGACAATCAAAACACATCCAACACAGCATGGACAATAAAAACACCTCCAACACAGCATGGACAATCAAAACACCTCCAACACAGTATGGACAATCAAAACATCTACAACACAGCATGGACAATCAAAACACCTCCAACACAGCATACACAATCAAAAAACCTCCAACGCAGCATGGACAATCAAGACACACACAACACAGCATGGACAATGAAAACACCTCCAACACAGCAAGGACAATCAAAACACCTCCAACACAGCATGGACAATCAAAACACCTCCAACACAGCATGGACAATTAAAAGACCTCCAACACAGCAAGGACAACCAAAACATCTCCAACACAGCAAGGACAATCAACACACCTCCAACGCAGCAAGGGCAATCAAAACTACCCTCCAACACAAAAAAACCCCCCGAAAAGTGGTATGTTTTCTAGGTCAATCGGCGCCTCTCAGGATTATTACATGAATGCCGGATATATAGAAACTGCACTTAGGACGCTGCAGAACACAGACACCCCGTGTGGGTTGGAATTATCACCACATTAATAGATTCCATACTAAGAAGACTTAGCCTTGAAGAAGTCGTGGGACTAATTCCCATGTACGCGACGAAACACGTGTCGGCTGTTGCATTGTATGAAGACCTACTGTATAAAGGAGAAAAGAAGACAGAGAGAATCTGAAATCTTTTATACAAATTGTGCTTATTGTTTATGCACTGTCTATCGTTTTCACAGATTTCAGATGTGTGCTGGGGAGTGTTAGTACCCTCCAACACAGCATGGATAATCATAACACCTCCAACACAGCAAGGACAATCAGAACACCTCCAACACAGTATGGACAATAAAAACAACTGCAACACAGCATGGGCAATCAAAACACCTCCAACACAGCATGGGCAATCAAAACACCTCCAACACAGCATGGGCAATCAAAACACCTCCAACACAGCAAGGACAATAAAAAGACCTCCAACACAGCATGGGCGATCAAAACACCTCCAACACAGCAAGGACAATCGAAACACCTCCAACACAGCATGGACAATCAAAAGACCTCCAACACAGCATGGACAATCAAAATACCTCCAACACAGCATGGACAATTAAAAGACCTCCAACACAGCAAGGACAACCAAAACATCTCCAACACAGCAAGGACAATCAACACACCTCCAACGCAGCAAGGGCAATCAAAACTACCCTCCAACACAGCATGGACAATCATAACACCTCCAACACAGCAAGGACAATCAGAACACCTCCAACACAGTATGGACAATAAAAATAACTGCAACACAGCATGGGCAATCAAAACACCTCCAACACAGCATGGGCAATCAAAACACCTCCAACACAGCATGGGCAATCAAAACACCTCCAACACAGCAAGGACAAAAAAAAGACCTCCAACACAGCATGGGCGATCAAAACACCTCCAACACAGCAAGGACAATCGAAACACCTCCAACACCGCATGGACAATCAAAAGACCTCCAACACAGCAAGGACAACCAAAACATCTCCAACACAGCAAGGACAATCAACACACCTCCAACGCAACAAGGGCAATCAAAACACCTACAACACAGCATGGACAATCAAAACATCTCCTACGCAGCACGGGCAATCAAAACACCTCCAACACAGCATGGACAATGAAAACGCCTCCAACGCACCATGGACAAACAAAACACCTCCAATGCAGCAAGGACAATCGAAACACCTCCAATGCAGCATGGACAATCAAAACAACTCCAACGCAGCAAGGACAATCGAAACACCTCCAACGCAGCATGGATAATCAAAACAGCTGCAACGCAGCATGGACAATCAAAACACCTCCAACACAGCATGGACAATAAAAACACCTGCAACACAGCATACACAATCCAAACACCTCCAACACAGCAAGGACAATCAAAACACCTCCAACGCAGCATGGACAAACAAAACACCTCCAACACAGCAAGGACAATCAAAACACCTCCAATGCGGCATGGACAATCAAAACACCTCCAACGCAGCAAGGACAATCAAAACACCTCCAATGTGGCATGGACAATCAACACACCTCCAACGCGGCATGGACAATCAAAACACCTCCAACGCGGCATGGACAATCAAAACACCTCCAACGCAGCATGGACAATCAAAACATCTCCAACGCGGCATGGACAATCAAAACACCTCCAACGCAGCATGGAAATCAGAACACCTCCAACGCAGCATGGACAATCAAAACACCTCCAACGTGGCATGGACAATCAAAACACCTCCAACGCAGCATGGACAATCAAAACACCTCCAACGTGACATGGACAATCAAAATACCTCCAACGCAACATGGACAATCAAAACACCTCCAAAGCGGCATAGACAATCAAAACACCTCCAACACAGCATGGACAATCAAAACACCTCCAACGCGGCATGGACAATCAAAACACCTCCAACGCAGCATGGACAATCAAAACACCTCTAAAGCAGCAGGGACAATCAAAACACCTGCAACACAGCATGGACAATCAAAACACCTCCAACACAGCATGGGCAATCAAAACACCTCCAACACAGCATGGGCAATCAAAACTACCCTCCAACACAGCATGGACAATCAAAACACCTCCAACACAGCATAGACAATAAAAACACCTGCAACACAGCATGGGCAATTAAAGGACCTCCAACACAGCATGGGCAATCAAAACACCTCCAACACAGCATGGGCAATCAAAATACCTCCAACACAGCATGGGCAATCAAAACACCTCCAACGCAGCATGGGCAATCAAAACACCTCCAACACAGCATGGACAATCATAACACCTCCATGCAGCATGGACAATCAAAACACCTCCAATACAGAATGGACAATCAAAACACCTCTAACACAGCATGGACAATCAAAAGACCTCCAACGCAGCATGGACAATAAAAACACCTGCAACGCAGCATGGATAATCAAAACACCTCCAACACAGCATGGACAATCAGAACACCTCCAACACAGCATGGAGAATTATAACACCTCCAATGCAGCATGGACAATCAAAACACCTCCAACACAGAATGAACAATCAATCAATCAATCAATCAATCATGTCACTTATAAAGCGCACTACATACCCGCGAGGGTCTCAAGGCGCTGGGGGAAGAGTGAGGTGGTGCTGCTACTGATCGAAGAGCCAGGTCTTGAGGAGTCTTCTGAAGGCCACGAGGTCTTGGGTCTGTCGGAGGTTGGTGGGGAGGGTGTTCCAGGTCTTGGCGGAGAGGTGGGAGAAGGATCTGCCGCCGGCGGTCGTTTTCCGGATGCGGGGGACTGTGGCGAGGGCGAGGCTGGTCGAGCGGAGCTGGCGGGTGGGGGTGTAGAAGCTGAGTCGTCCGTTGAGGTAGGCTGGTCCGGAGTTGTGGAGTGCTTTGTGTGCGTGGGTGAGGAGCTTGAAGGTTATCCTCTTGTTGACAGGGAGCCAGTGCAGGTCTCTCAGGTGGGGTGTGATGTGGCTGCGTCGGGGGATGTCGAGGATAAGACGTGCAGAGGCGTTCTGGATGCGTTGCAGCCGTCTCAGGAGCTTAGCCGTCGTTCCTGCGTAGAGGGCGTTTCCGTAGTCCAGCCTGCTGGTGACGAGGGCCTGGGTGACTGTTTTTCTTGTTTCGGTGGGGATCCACTTGAAGATCCTGCGGAGCATTCGGAGGATGTTGAAGCAGGATGAGGAAACGGCGTTGACCTGCTTAGTCATGGAGAGGGTGGGGTCGAGGATGACCCCTAGGTTGCGTACGTGGTCGGTGGGTGGCAGGGCTGTTCCCAGTGATGTTGGCCACCAGGAGTCGTCCCAGGCTGAAGGGTTGGAACCAAGGATGAGGACCTCCGTCTTGTCCGAGTTCAGCTTCAGGCGGCTGGTCCTCATCCATTCAAAACACCTCTACCACAGCATGGACAATAAAAACACCTGCAACACAGCATGGACAATCAAAACACCTGCAACACAGCTTGGGCAATAAAAACACCTGCAACACAGCATGGACAATCAAAACACCTCCAACACAGCATGGACAATAAAAAGACCTCCAACGCAGCATGGACAATCAAAAGACCTCCAACGCAGCATGGACAATAAAAACACCTGCAAAGCAGCATGGATAATCAAAACACCTCCAACACAGCATGGACAATAAAAAGACCTCCAACGCAGCATGGACAATCAAAAGACCTCCAATGCAGCATGGTCAATAAAAACACCTGCAACGCAGCATGGATAATCAAAACACCTCCAACACAGCATGGACAATAAAAAGACCTCCAACGCAGCATGGACAATCAAAAGACCTCCAACGCAGCATGGACAATCAAAACACCTGCAACACAGCTTGGGCAATAAAAACACCTGCAACACAGCATGGACAATCAAAACACCTCCAACACAGCATGGACAATAAAAAGACCTCCAACGCAGCATGGACAATCAAAAGACCTCCAACGCAGCATGGTCAATAAAAACACCTGCAATGCAGCATGGATAATCAAAACACCTCCAACACAGCATGGACAATCAAAACATCTACAACACAGCATGGACAATCAAAACACCTCCAACACAGCATACACAATCAAAACACCTCTAACAGAGCATGGACAATCAAAAGACCTACAACGCAGCATGGACAATCAAAACACCTCCAACACAGGAGGGATAATGCCCTACCTGGACTAAACTGTTCAAAATACATCAGAAGTAAGTTCATGGCATACACACACCTCTTAACATACTTGACTGTGAGAATGTGGGTTTTACTATTAACCTCTTTCCCACTTTTTCCTTCGCAGGTATTTTAATTTACAGACCTCCTGGACTCTACACAGGGTTTGTGGAAGCCCTACCAGAGATAACAGCTGGATTTATCACAGAGAAAAATATTTTTACTTTGCTGGGAGACTTTAATATACATTAAGAAGAAACCAAATATCCAGGGGTTATCAACCTTCTTCAGGATCTAGGTTATATGCTTCTGACGCAAAGGGTGGATGGGCCTACTTATGTGGGAGGCCACCTTTTATGCCCAGTCCTCAGCAATGAGCCCAGCCTTATTATTAAGAGTCCTCGCCCAATGGCATGGACTGACCATGCTCTAATTTCTTTTACTCTGGAAGGGCCCGCACTCTAGTAGGTGTTAAACTGCCCGTGAGTCAAGGCCAGAAATGATCAAAGCCGAAGAAAGACTCCTGGCTAGAAATACTTGCCGATTCCAGATCAATTCGATCCTCAGGCGGCAATGGACATGGTGACTGGGTGGATCAATAACTCCCTTGATACTTTGATCCCCAACGGCACTTTAAAAAAGGGAAGTAAAGGGAAATCAGCACCTTGGTTTGATGAGTCTCTAATCTCCTTGAAAAAGGGTTGTAACTAGAAGAAAGTGGAGACTTAAATTTGAACATAATACAAAACTTGCTTACCGAGCAGCCACCCGGCACTACCACTCAGAGATAAAAAGGGTGCAAGTTGTGTATTATGAAGAACTACTAGGTAAGGTGGCCAACGCTCTTAAGGAGCTATTTTGTATTGTAAAATCTCTAAATGCCCCTCAAAGCGGTAACTCTCTGCCTAACCTCTCAGAAGGTTGCTGTAATAAATTAGCAGCATTTTTCCAAAACAAGGTGGCTGACATATAGGTTGATTTACAAAAAGCAAGGGGAGCACTTTATACAGGGCCAGAATTTCCGTCACTGTTAGAAGACCTACGAAGTTTCTACCTTCAAAGATAAAAAAAGGTGACACCAAGTCGAGAATTTTGTGATCAAGTGGCTAATATTTCTTTAACAAAGTTAACACAATCTTTCAAGATTTCCAAGGTCAACTTATTGGTCAAGATAATATTCCAGGTACTTTCAGTGATACTGATACATTAAACCAAAATTGCTCCGCCCAGGTTCAGCTCTCGTTCATTCATCTTAAAGTAGAAAAAACAGTTTCTCTTTTAAAAGATTAAGTCAGGATCTCTGACTGATTCCTGTCCGCCAGAGATACTCTATCCTTTCTCAGATACAGTCGCTGCTCACCTCACTAGTATCATAAATAATATATTGGATTCAAGCTATTTCCCGACAACATGGAAGAAAGCATCTATCTTACCCTTGATTGAAAAAGCATATCTGGACTCCTCCGATTTGAAAAATCATAGGCCTATTTCTTGTTTACCAAAAATACTGGAGAAAGCAATGAATAAAGAGGTTATATCTTTTTTAGATTCCAATAATCTTTTTGATTCCGCACAACACAGTGTTCGACCTGGACACAGCACAGAGTCAGCTCTCCTGGCAGCTACAGAAAAGATCAGATCCATTGTTGATGCAGGAGAGAATGCGGCCTTGATTTTATTAGACCTATCGGCTGCTTTCAACACAGTGGATCACTTTGCATTAATCAATCGTCTTGAGAAAATAGGCATAAAAGGAGAGGCTCCGAAATTGATATTCATTTTTTCTTACTAATAGAGAGCAATTAGTGATGCTCGAAGGATATACTTCCACTCCTTTTAAACTTCCCTGTGGGGTCCCGCAAGGGTTCTCCTTAAGTCCAACTCCTTTTAATGAGTACATCACTGCACTTATTCAGTTGATTAGAGTACATAGTTTCTCGGTGTGTTCTTATGCTGACGACACAAAGCTAGGGGTAGCAATTTCATCTAATCCAGGCAAAGTAGCCTTGCAGTTCAGCACATGCATGAATAGAATTGCGCAGTGGATGCAACTGAACTGTCATAAGCTTAACTCCGATGAAACAGAGGTGTAAACGTTTGGAAACAACAGTACTTTTTGGAATTCTACCTGGTGGCAATCTCATTTGGGTTCGCTGTGAACTCCAGCCCAGAAAGTGAGAAATCTGGGTGTCGTTTTTGACAACAGATTAACCTTCATAGAAAATTCAAACCAGGTGACTTCCTCCTGCTTTTATACATTATTTTTTTTTTTAAAGATCTTACCATTCTTGCCATTAGAATATAGGAAAACAGTAATCATTGCCTTGGTAATATCAAGGATTGATTATTGTAATGCACTATTTGTAGGATGTCAAGCATGTCTTCTTAATAAACTTCAGACTCTGCAAAATGCGGCAACGAGAGTTCTGTTGAAGTTACCAAAATTCTGCTAAGTTTCCAAATCCATTAGGGAACTTCATTGGCTTTCGATTAGGGAGCGGATCCTTTTTAAAGCCCTTTGCTGGGCGCATAAGGGTCTACATCATGACGGTCCACTCTTTTTACAGGAAATTTTTAATTGGTACGTTCCCCCATGTACCTTAAGATCTAGTACAGCTAACAAAGTACAAAATACCCAGAATAAAGAAAGCTCATTGGGGTGGAAGAAGTTTTTCCTATATGGCAGCAAAATGGTGGAATCTACTACTGAAACATCTACAAGCTCAACCAAACTTTTTGAAATTTAGGCAGGATCTAAACACCCGGGGCCTCATTTATGAAAAGTGACGCATCGCTGCGTGAAAACAGCGATGCGTCACTTTTCATTGCGCCCTCCTTGCGACATGCTGGATGTGTCATATTTACAGTATGATGCATCATGTCGCAAGGAGTTACAGATACGTCAGTATTTCTGACGTATCTGTAGGCGCAAAAATGGCGCATTGCTGGAGTGTGTCACAAAAGTGACGCAACATCAACAATGGGTCATTTCACATGGGCAAGTCCCATTTCAAATGTGCCTGCGTCAGTATTACGCCTGCTGTGAGGCAGGCGTAAGATATTGATATATTTTTGCACCTAGAAGTGGCGCAGTGAAATCTCAAAAATTTCACTGCGTCACTTCTACGAGGCTTACTTGCGTCAGAACGCCCACCCTGCATACATTATACCTGGCGGAGGTATAATGTGGCGCAGGGGTTTACAAAGTGACGCATCTACCTTGATGCGTCACTTTGTAAATATGACGCAACATGGTGCATTTTTTACGCCGCTGGTGCGTCACAAAAAGTGGCGCACCGGCGGCACAAAAGTGACGCAAGGGCTCATAAATAAGCCCCCTGGTTTTTCTCCTTGGACCAGCGAGTTGGTACCCCTTAAAAGTTGGGTTCACTTTTGTGTTCAGAATATTGACAATGTTGAGAGTTCTTGCCACTAGCGCCAAGATGCCCATTTTTGGGTAAAAGCGTGCTTTATAAACTTTTTTAACATAACATAACATAACATAATAAGAGACAGAATGTCTTCATAACTTTCCCCTAATCATGGATGAATCATTTCTCGATCTATTAGGGAAAGTGAAATCGGGCTCCCCTCTAGCCCCGGCCCCTCCCCACATTCTGTCAAAGGGTAGCCAAGACTTTTTCCCTATTATTCGGAAACTTCTAAATCTGTCAATCTCCACAGGAATAGTCCCACAAGAATAGAAACACACAGTGGTCAAGCCTCTGTTAAAAAAAACAAATCTTGACCCCGCATCTCCAGGGAACTTCAGGCTGATATCGATGCTCCCGGTGTGTGGGAAAGTTTTAGAGAAGCATAACAATCAGCATCTGTCTAAGCATTTGGAAGACAATTGGCTTTTGGACGACTCCCAGAACGGATTCCGTCCAAAGCATAGTAAGGAGTCGGCGCTACTTGTGGTAGCTGAGGAGGTAAAATTAATTCTAGATAAGGGAGGAGTGGAGGTCATTATCCTCATCCACCTAAGTGCAGCATTCAACACAGTCGACCACAAGACTTTGACACTAAGGTTGAGGGAAATCGGAGTAAGGAGGACTGCTTTAGAATGGTTAGTGTCTTTCTTAAAAGAAAGAGCATTCCAGATTTTCGAACCTCCCTGCTACTCTGAGACAGTCCCTTTGAAATGTGGGGTTCCGCAGGGCTCAGCACTCAGGCCCACCCTTTGTAATATCTATGTTAGACCGCTGGCCTCCATTGTCAAAGAATTTGGAGTTTCAATTGTGTCCTATGCTGACGACACACAGCTGTGGTTTCCCTCTCCTCAAGTGGGGGAGCTCAGCCTCAGTTAGGCCCTTGACTGGAGAAGGTGGCACACTGGATGGCAAGGTGTTCTTTGAAATTAAACGGGGACAAAATGGAACTAATGGTCCTAAGGAACAACCCTCCCCCAATAACATCATTAGGGTGGCCAGATAGTCTAGGGGCTCAGCCAATTCCGTCCTCCCCTATAAAAAGCTTGGGGATGTGGTTGGATAGCACTCTTTCAATGGAAACCCAAGCCCAAAAACTGACTAGCTCTTGTTTTGTCATGCTGAGGATGTTGAGGAAAATTCTGGCGCTACTGCCAATGTCATGCAGAAGAGTGGTCGTCCAGGCCTTGATTTCCTCACGCCTGGATTATGGAAACTCTTATATTTGGGTTCCCCTAAATCAGTCCAAAAATGACTCAAGGTGTCGCAAAACTCTGTGGCCAGAATTATTTATAAAATACCTAAACATTCCTCTGCTAAAAAAGCCTTGACTGCTTTTCCTTGGCTTCCCATGGAGCAAAGAATCAAATTCAAGGCATTGCGTCTTACACACAGGGCTATAAATGGCAAGGGTACTCGTATGGTTAGAGCTTTATTGACCTGCTATGTTCTGAACAGGATGTTAAGATCCTCTTACACTGGTCTTTTGACAGTTCCACTGATTCATAAGGTCAAATGGGGTGGAAGATTGTTCTCTTACCTTCCCCCAAACTTTGGAATTCAATGCCAATCAGTCTGAGGACAGAGTTGGACAAATTCAGATTCAGAAATCGTCTCAAAACCTGGTTATTCCCCCAGTAATCTCAGGTCATGTTTAGCCCCATAGGTGTAGGCTTTGACTCTCACATCGCTGGGAAGCCTTAGGGTAGCTATGCGCTTTATAAATCAAGATAAGATAAGTTTGGGGCATTGCCAAGCCTGGATTTCACTCCGAAGTGCAAACATCATCCAAGGAGGATAAATGTAGACTGTAAAAAAGAGATAAAAAATAATTACCCACATCCAGGACCTCATTTACGGGATTTTGGCGTAGGACAGTGCATCAAGGCACCTTGCTGCGCTGCCCTATGCGAAAGTGAAAGGGCAGGAATGCACCGTATTTAAGCAATATGGTGCATTCCTGTCTTTTCTGCCAGTGCTGGTGCTGTTTCAGCAGCCTAGAGCCAACGCAGACACCCTTGCACCATGGTGCAAAGTTGCCTCTGTTGCAGGCAGAATGTTTTTGTGCAGGAAGGGGCACCTTCCTGCACAAAATCAATCTTACGAGGCGTTTTCCTCTTTCTATCAGTGCTGCAGAGTGCAGCACATAGAAAGAGGAAAAACCGAGGAGAAATAAACATATTTCTCCTTGTTACACCTCACCGCGGGAGGCGTACGGATTTGGCGCCTCCCCAGGTTTACATCACTTTGTAAATCTGGGGCAGCGTTAAATTCCATGGGGCATATTATCAAGCCCTTTATCGCCGCGTTAGCGGCACTTTTCTGACGCTAATGCGGCGATATTTTTATCACACTATTAACAAGCTGCAGCTAACGGGCCTTAGCGTGAGTTTTTCAGCGATAGCAGCCGTTTTTTACCTCTAAGCATGTCAGCGATATATATCGCTAATGACATGCAAAGTAGGCGTTCCTGACTAAAACTCTGTTGAAACAGTCGCAAACATAACTTCCCCCTATTATCAATGCCCGCGAAGCGATAAGAAAAGTCGCGCTAACCACGCTTATCACTGGAATTTAACGCCTGAAAAAAACTTGCCTTAACCATCTTGTCAATGGGGGTGGATTGTTGGGTTAAGTATACACTTGCCTATTAGAAAGCTTTTCATTAGCGCGGTTGATTTAGCGCTGGAATTCTCACGCTATTGCTGGTTTTACACGCTATTGCTGGATTTCCTATCGCCTTTGCGATACGCGTTGATAATACCGCGCTATCACGGCGAGGAAATCCAGCGATAAAAAAAACAGCGCCAAGCGCTTTGCGATAAACATCGCAGATCCTTGATAATATGCCCCCATGAGTGTTGCCTGGGGAAACCCACAGCAACGCCCATGGAACGCCTTCCTTGCACAGAGTAAGGAGACGCATCGTTTTGCACTGCGCTGCCTCACTCAAGATTTATGAGGCCACTCACAGCCACGCAGGGTGGCTTTGCGCGGCTTCATAAGTCTGATTCAGAGCCCTGCGTCACGCATGCACCACTTTACCTGGTGCAAAAGTGATGCGGGCTCTCATAAATAAGCCGCACGGTGTTTGTGTCCTGTCCTCTTAGAAGCGCACAGACTCGTATGACGTCTGCAGTTTAACAGCTGGAATGTCCGCACACGCATGCAGCAGTCACCTCCCCCTGGAGCCCACATAAACACAGCCCTGGACATCAGACTAGTCCAATACATCACAATATTGTTGCAAATGCTTCGTGCACAGGATACGCGTGGACTTTAGGTGATTAAGATATACATTGGAGCCAATATAATAGGAATTAACTTTTTAGTCTAAATTATCTTTGTATAACACGCACCAAACAAATTTATTTTGTGTGCACCGAATGTAACTTTTATCAATAATTTTTAACTGTATAGTGCATCTTTCTGGCCTTTATTGTGTCTATATCCATGCATGGTTTTAACTAACTAAAGCATGAGAAACAACAATTGAAATTTGAATTAAAATAAAAAATTGCGTTTACCAAATTATTATGAAATAAAAAGCTTTTCCGAAAAAAGGCACCAGGGATAAAGTTTCAGAACTGGGAGCCCCAATGTGTATAAAAAGTGGAGAGCAGTCCTTCAACAGAGATAGTGTTAGCTTGGAAAAATGCCCTCGCGCACTTGATCCAAAACCTGATAAAAGGAACAACTCAACACAATCTGTTCCACCATTTCATGGCAGGAGAAGGCTCGGCCAGTCCTGTTGTGAACAGTTTTTTCCAGGCACCTGTGACCACCCGGAAGGGGAACCGGGGGAGTCTGAGCATCATGAATGTCTGTCTAATTTTAGAAAAATGCACTTCCGGCTGGGTGGATTTAACAAGCTGAGGGACACACATACCTGATCATAGTTTCCTTTAGAACTGAGATGCTCCACATCTTCTCCATAACTCACACATTTCATCATTCTTTTTAAAAGTCTTTTACATGTATTTTTGGAAAATGTTTTTGGTCTAGTTTGAAAGTGTAGCCAGGGAGGTCAGGTTCTTGTTCATAAATGCTCAGAATTGATTGATGTTTTTTGTTTTTCTTTCTTTAGCCAGTATAAGGGGATGCCTTGTTGCCTAAAAACAAATCATGGACATGAGAGCGGGGGTTGGCCAAGTTGCTGCCCCATGTGTACACTGGGGAAAGCTTTGCTTCGTAGACTCTGCCCACTGATGGCCAAGGGTGTCCCATCAAGGTATCATTAGAGGTGATGAGGGATCTAACACTGGACATTACTTCCACCGCTACCGATTGGCCAAGGTGGGTGCGCCTTAGATGTTACGCTGAGGCAGGCGTATGGCTTTACGTGCTCTGCCCTTTGGCTGCTGCACTTGTTCACAGCACAACCTGCACCCATCACTTTGGTCTTTCTTAAGTCAAAACCTAGTTTATTTTTCTATGCATACGATTACACAGCACATTTTGTCGGCCAACCTGTGGGCACGTCTGTAGCACTGATCCAGTGGAGAACGGCTCAACTTGTTGAGCTACACAGGAAATGGACATCTCCAAGGAGTATTTGTGGGACCTTTTAGACATGCACTAGTGAGCCGGTGCACCAGAATGCTGCATCTCCCAACAGAAGCGATGCTATGAGATCTCACAAGGTGCTGGTAGAGAAGGCTGGTCTGGGATTATGGTTCAGCTGTGTATATACAATCGCTGGCTCTGGCATGGAGAGCCGGCTCCCGTGATCTTCTCCAATCAGCGAGTAGATGATGGGCAGGACATGTGTGACTGCCGGGTCTTCGTGGCGCGTCCTGTCCATCCGATGTAGCTGGTACTCCAGGTCTTCCTCCTGTAGCTGATACTCCAGGCCTTCCTCCTGTAGCTGGTACTCCTGGCTCTGCACCTGCATTTGTAGAAACAAGTCATGAGATTTTGGTGACAAACCTCTTCATGACATCAAGTCATCCTATGATCCTGGTCCCCATCCAGGCACAGATGCCAGTGTGTGTAACAACACGAGAGTGACCCCTCAATACCAAGAGTCAGGGTACTATAATCAATTCTAAAAAATAGATAACTACTCTTGGCGAGCAAATTTCAGACTTTTACATACACTATTATCAAGTCATTCACAGCATGCCACTTCACCAGTCTAGGAATGGAAAACCAAAGCAAATGCATATATACATCAAATTTAATTTTAAATTAAAACATCATAAACATGTACATCAAATCACATTAAAAATGATAAATGATAAAACCCGATCGTCCAATAATTTTACACAATAAAAAACATCAAAGAGAGATATGATCAAAGACATACAAATTTGTCATTTACAATGGTTATTTCGAAAGAATCAATAACAGTATTGACATCATTTGATTTTGTACAATCAATACTCTGTTCCTCGAATGCAACCCAACAGAGACAAGCATCGTCGCGTTTCCGTGGTACAAAAGCAGAATAAAACCACCTTCTTCAGGACAATGAGTTATCTACCCCCTTTTATGAACAACCCAGGAGGTTCACCTCTAATATCAAGGTGAGGTCACTCGTATAGGCTGTTCACAATTTTGTTATTGACAAATCAGCTGTATATCCTGATTAAAAACGATAATATAAGTCCATGAGTATTTAATCACTCCTTTTTACCCCTTCTCAGTGAATCAGCAGTATAAGCCTAGTTAAAAGCAATGTTTTGAGTCCGAAGAGATTAAGGTACTCCATAACCCACCTAACCAGGTGTGGAAATATTAAAATCAACAAGGTACCGCTGTTCAGTCGGTCCTTCTATTTGACGATTTATTACAGGGAAATTTTTCTTTAATTGTTGTCCATATGGTGATTTCCCCGCAACTACGGCTCTCAAACGTGGCCGATAAAATGTTCTGTCCATGGACCGACTCCCTCCGTGTGACTTTCAACGCTGGTGGGTTATGGAGTAACTTAATCTCTTCGGACTCAAAACATTGCTCATGGACTTATATTATCGTTTTTAATCAGGATATACAGCTGATTCGTCAATAACAAAATTGTGAACAGCCTATACGAGTGACCTCACCTTGATATTAGAGTTGAACCTCCTGGGTTGTTCATAAAAGAGGGGCAGATAACTCATTGTCCTGAAGAAGGTGGTTTTATTCTGCTTTTGTACCACCAAAACGCATCAATGCTTGTCTCTGTTGGGTTGCATTCGAGGAACAAAGTATTGATTGTACAAAATCAAATGATGTCAATACTGTTATTGATTCTTTCGAAATAACCATTGTAAATGACAAATTTGTATGTCTTTGATCATATCTCTCTTTGATGTTTTTTATTGTGTAAAATTATTGGACTATCGGGTTTTATCATTTATCATTTTTAATGTGATTTGATGTACATGTTTATGATGTTGTAATTTAAAATTAAATTTGATGTATACATGCATTTGCTTTGGTTTTCCATTCCTAGACTGGTGAAGTGGCATGCTGTGAATGACTTGATAATAGTGTATGTAAAAGTTGGGAATTTGCTCGCAAAGAGTAGTTATATATTTTTTAGAACAGATGCCAGTGTGCCAGCCACCTTCATGAGCTGGTGGGAAAAAAGCCACAATCTCATGTGGGATCTTGCCAGTGTCAAGGTTACTTCAATAGCTGTGCATCAGAAAGTAGCAAAAGGAGAGCCCTGAAGATGGCCATGCGTGTGTTGGACCAGCATCGTGGACCTTCCTTCCTGTAGCCCCACCGATCGCTGCTGGACATGTGCTCATGAGGGAGGGGGACAGGAAGAACCAGTTGGAAGAGAGAGCAACCCCCTCCCCGGAGCTCCACATCTTGGGGAATGGAAGAAATTACTTGTTTGACCCCCACCCTCAGGACAGATGGAGCTGTCCCATGAAGCAGAGCTTCAAATATTACAACTGGCCTTGATAATAATATAAGAAGGAAACAAACTTAGGAATCTGATTTGTGCCTCGCGGTCCAACGTGCTGAAATAGAATAACACAATTTAAAGAGTTCAGCTGTTGGTGTCAAAGTGCCAGGAACTGCTGCAGATCCCCTCAGCTCCAGCAGGATGGGTGAATAGGGAGAGAGGCTCAGGAATGACCCCCCTTTGCTCCAGAATGACTTCCTTTTGAGCCAGAATTACCTCCCTTTGCTCCAGAATGACATCCCTTTGCAGCAGAATGATTTCTCTTTGCTCCAGAGTGACCTCCCTTTTCTCCAGAATGATCTCTCTTTGTTCCAGGGTTACACCCTTGCTCCAGAGTGATCACCCTTTGCTCCTGAGTGACCTCCCTTTGCTCCAGAATGCCTCCCTTTGCTCCAGAATGACCTCCCTTTGAGCCACAGTGACCTCCCTTCGTGTCAGAATGACCTCCCTTTGGACCAAAATGACCTCTGTTTGCTCCAGAGTCACCTCCCTTTGTTCCAGAGTGACCTCCCCTTGCTCCAGAGTGATCTATTTTTGCACCAGAGTGACCTCTCTTGGCTCCAGAGTCACCTCCTTTCCTCCAGAGTGACATCCCTTTGCTCCAGAGGGACCTACCTTTGCTCCAGAGTGACCTCCCTTGGCTCCAGAGTCAACTCCCATTGCTCCAGAGCGACATCCCTTTGCTCCAGATAGACCTCCCTGTGTTCCATACTGACCTCCCTTTTTTCCAGTATGATCTCCTTTGCTCCAGAATGGCCTCCCTTTGCTCCAGAATGGCCTTGTTTTGCTCCAGAGTGACCTCTTTTTGTTCCAGAATGACCCCTCTTTGCCCCAGAGTGACCTACGTTTGTTCAGGAGTGATCTCCCTTTCCTCCAGAGTGACTTCCGTTTCTTCCAGAATGACCTCCCTTTGCTCAAAGTAAACTTCCTTTGTCCGACAATGCCTTCATTTGCTACAGAATGTGCTCTAGAATGACCTCCCTTTGTACCAGAATGCCCTCTCTGTGCTCCAGAATGACCTACTTTGCTCCAGAATGCCTCCCTTTGCCCCAAATGACCTCTCTCTGCTCCAGAGTGAGCTTCATGTGCTGCAGAATGACCTCCCTTTGCTCCAGAATGACCCCCTTTGCTCTAGAATGACATTCCTTTATTCCACAGTGACCTCCCTTTGCTTCAGTTTGAACTCCCTGTGTTCCAGAATGACCTCCATTTGCTCCAGAATTACCTCTCTTTGCTCCAGAGGGACCTCCTTTTGTACCAGAATGCCTCTGTTTGCTCCAAATGTCTCCCATGTGCTCCACTATGACCACCCTTTGTGCCAGAATGACCTTTCTTTACTCCAGAATAACCTCCCTTTGCTCTAGACTGATGTCTCTATGTTCCAGATTGATCACCCTTTGCTCCAGAATGACCTCTCTTTGCTGGGAAATCACCTCCCTTTGCTCCAGAATGACCTACGTTTGCTCCAGTGACCTCCTTTAGTTCCAGAGTGACCTCTCTTTGTTTCAGAATGACCTCCCTTTGCTCCGAAGTGACCTCTTCTTGCTCCAGGGTGACCTCCCTTTGTCCCAGAATACCTCCCTTTGCTCCAGGATGACCTCCTTTTGCAGCAGAAAGACCTCTCTGTCCTCCAAGATTACCTCCCTTTGTTCCAGAGTGAGCTCCCTGTGCTGCAGAATGACCTCCCTTTGCTCCAGAATGATATCACTTTGTTGCAGAGTGACCTCCCTTTGTTCCAGAGTGACCTCCCTGCATCCCACAATTACCTCCCTTTGCCCCACAGTGACCTCTCTTTGCTCCAGAGTGACCTCCCTTTGCTCCAAAATGCCTCCCTTTGTTCCAGAATGACCTCATGTTGCTGCAGAATGTCCTCTATTTGCACCATAAGGAACTCTCTATGCTCCAGAATGACTTCTCTTTCCCCCAGAATGACCTATCTTCCTTTGCTCCAGAATGACATCCCTTCGTACCAAAATGGCCACTCTTTGCTCCAGAATGACTTCCCTTTTCTCCAGAGTGATCTCTCTTTGTTCCAGAGTTACCCTTCTTGCTCCAGAGTGACCTCCCTTTGCTCCTGAGTGACCTCATTTTGCTCCAGAATGACTCCCTTTGCTCCAGAATGACCTCCCTATAAGCCACAGTGACCTCCCTTTGTGTCAGAATGACCTCTCTTCATACCAAAATGACCTCTGTTTACCCACAGTCACCTCCCTTTGCTCCATAGTTACATCCCTTTGTTCTAGAGTGACCTCCCTTTGTTCCATAGTGAACTCTGTTTTCAAGCATGATCTCCCTTTGCTCCATAATGCCTCCCTTTGCCCCATAGTAACCTCTCTTTGCTCCAGAGTGAGCGATTTTGCAGCAGAATGACCTCCCTTTGCTCCAGAATGACATCCTTTTGCTCCAGAATGACATCCCTTTGTTCCACAGTGACCTCCCTTTGCCCTAGAGTGACCTCCATGTGTTCCCCAATAACCTCCGTTTTCTCCAGAGTGACCTCTCTTTGCTCCAGAGTGACTGCCCTTTGTTCCAGAATGCCTGTTTACTCAAAAATGTCTTCCATTTGCTTCAGAATGGCCACCCTTTGCAACAGAATGACCTTTCTTTGCTCCAGAATAACCTCCCTTCGTCCCAGAGTGACCTCTTTTTGCTCCAAAGTGACCTCCCTTTGCTCCAGAATGACTCCTTTTGCTCCAAGATGACCTTCTTTTACTCCAGAATGACCTCTCTTTGCATCAGAATAACCTCTCTTTGCTCCAGAATGACCCCTCCTTGCTCCAGAGTGACCTACATTTGCAACAGATTGACCTACCTTTACGTCAGAATGACATCCCTTTGTATCAGATTGACCTCTGTTTACTCCAGAGTTACCTCCCTTTGCTCCAGAGTAGAATCCCTTTGTTCTAGAGTGACCTCCCTTTGTTCCATAGTGGCCTCCCTGTTTTCCATTATGATCTCCCTTTGCTCCAGAGTGACCTCCCTTTGCTGCAGAATTACCTCTGTTTGCTCCAGAATGGCCTCCCTTTGCTCCAGAGTGACATCTCTTTGTTCCAGAATGACCCCTCCTTGCTCCAGAGTGACCTACGTTTGCAACAGAGTGATCTCACTTTTCTTCAGTGACTTCCCTTTGTTCCAGAATGACCTCCCTTTCCTCCAAAGTGACCTCTCTTTTCTCCAGATTGACCTCCCTTTGTCCCAGAATGCCTCCATTTGCTCCAGAATGTCCTCTCTCTGCACCATAAGGCCCTCCCTTAGCTCTAAAGTGGCCTTCCTTTGCTCCAGAGAGATCCCGAATGCCATCTCTGTGCTCCAGAATGACCTCTTTTGATCCAGAATAACCTCCCTTTGCTCCAGAGTGAACTCCCTGTGTTACAGAATGAGCTCCATTTGCTCCAGAGGGACCTCTCTTTGCTCCAGAGTGATCTCCTTTTGTCACAGAATGCTTCTGTCTGCTCCAAAATGTCTCCCATTTGCTCCACAATGACACCGCTTTATGCCAGAATGACCTTTCTTTGCTCCAGAATAACCTCTCTTTGCTCCAGAGTGATCCCCCTTTGCTGGGAAATCACCTCCCTTTGCTCCAGAAAGAACTCCCTTTTCTCCAGAATGACCCTTTGCTCCAGAATGACCTCCCTTTGCTGGGAAATCACCTCCCTTTGCTCCAGAATGACCTACGTTTGCTCCAGTGACCTCCTTTAGTTCCAGAGTGACCTCTCTTTGTTTCAGAATGACCTCCCTTTGCTCCGAAGTGACCTCTTCTTACTCCAGGGTGACCTCCCTTTGTCCCAGAATACCTCCCTTTGCTCCAGGATGACCTCCTTTTGCAGCAGAAAGACCTCTCTGTCCTCCAAGATTACCTCCCTTTGCTCCAGAGTGAGCTCCCTATGCTGCAGAATGACCTCCCTTTGCTCCAGAATGATATCACTTTGTTGCACAGTGACCTCCCTTTGTTCCAGAGTGACCTCCCTGCATCCCACAATTACCCCCCTTTGCTCCACAGTGACCTCTCTTTGCTCCAGAGTGACCTCCCTTTGCTCCAAAATGCCTCCCTTTGCTCCAGAATGACCTCATGTTGCTGCAGAATGTCCTCTATTTGCACCATAAGGAACTCTCTATGCTCCAGAATGACTTCTCTTTCCCCCAGAATGACCTATCTTCCTTTACTCCAGAATGACATCCCTTTGCACCAAAATGGCCACTCTTTGCTCCAGAATGACCTCCCTTTTCTCCAGAGTGATCTCTCTTTGTTCCAGAGTTACCCTTCTTGCTCCAGAGTGACCTCCCTTTGCTCCTGAGTGACCTCATTTTGCTCCAGAATGACTCCCTTTGCTCCAGAATGACCTCCCTATAAGCCACAGTGACCTCCCTTTGTGTCAGAATGACCTCTCTTCATACCAAAATGAACTCTGTTTACCCAGAGTCTGTCAGGGTCTAAATCCCTTTTGCTGTCTGAACCACACAGGAGCAGAATGACGCTAGGTCCCAATACCCTTCTCAGAACCAACCCTGCTAGGTCTTTTAGTATTCCATTGCAGGTAAGTTCTAAGGGGGAAAAGGGGTTGGGGACAGAGAAGAGACTGCTCCAATATTCTGCCTGTTCAGCTACGTCTTCTTCTTCTTACTGGACTGCAACATTAACATGTAAAAAACCTTTATTTATTGTGCCTTTTAACTTACTGTTTTTTCTATGGTGTATAAATAACTTATCTTACCAGAATGTTTACTGAAGCTTACTTCTCTTCTACTTCTCATGTATTGTTTGCTAGGTTGTATGAGAAGTCTTCACTCAGATCTCTTTCCTTTTCGTTTCTCAGGTACAATCTGCACTTGATCCTGCTATTCCTTAATGTAAGAAAGATAAGGTAAGTATTTATTTCTGTATTCCTAATTTATGTATTATTTGGGGTTCTCTTTCTTTCTATTAACTCACTGTTAAGAGACTGGAGTGGGCCTTGAACTGGGGTTTCTGTAGTAGGATGACTGGTTTTCTGTCTTTAATTAGTTTTTAAACAATGCTTCAGAACTTAGGTTAAATGTTAAAGGAAGCGTTCCTTTTATTCAGGCCTTTGGTTTTAATGTTTGCTGGAAGCACTGCCATACGTGAGGAGAACATTACTGGAGTTCTTTAACACATGGCATGAGAAAGAAACATGCCGGGCCTTTGACCCTGACTTCACCTTTTAATTAATTCTCAGAAGAGTGAACAAGTTTCAGTCTAAGAAGACACTGCGTGTTGAAAGGTCACGCCTGCGTCTGACAGATTCTGGAACAGCTGAAAAAGACAGCTGATTCAAAAAGCTTTTTATTTAATCTTCTCAGCTAAGGAAAGCAATTACTGAAAAAGTATTTCCAGTTTTCAAACGAAGGAAAATATATTCTGACTTGTTTCCTTTTTCTCTTTAAATAGAAATTTACCTCTGACACAATAACCTTTTCTCACAGAATGTTTTATATTAGCTACAAGTTTAACACTAACCTGATTAGTGAGGGAATGTAGTTCCGACGAAGCTAACCTCGATTTTATCGCAACTACCCTAACTGACTTCCACGACGCTGGGAAAACAGGTGCTCTTCAAATTATTTCTTCAGTGAAGTGCACAGTGGAATGTTGAAGCACACTTCACCTGATGTCATGAAGCCTAAAAGACTAGACTGCTAACAGTGGTGTGCTGTCGCAGTATGTGCATGTTGGCAGCCATCTTGGAGTTCCATCGGTGCCAACAAGCACTCCAGCTTGAGGATTATCTGACTTTTGGTAAGTTTGTAGGGGAAAATGGTAGCCAGCATACAGTTAGAAGGAGGAAACCTCCCGTGAGTCCTGACAGTACCCCCTCCCAACGGGGTTTCCTCCGGTCGTGGTTTGGCAGGGAATTTGGCATGAAAGGCTCTAATTAAGCGGGGGCATGGACATTAGTACTCTTTTCCCAGGAACGTTCATCAGGTCCATAACCTTGCCAATCAATGAGGTAGAAAATTTCATTGCGGATGAGTTTTGAATCCAAAATTCGTTTAACTTCGTACTCCGCCTCACCATTAACCATCAGAGGATCAGGAGGGAAACCCTACGCAACCCGGTTGAATTGGTTTAAGGAGAGAAACATGAAATACTGGATGAATTTTGGTAGAACCAGGAAGAGATAGTTGATAAGTGACTGGATTTATGACCTTCTCAATTGGATAAGGACCCATAAAAGGAGGCTGAAATTTACGGGGACCTTTGAGTCTGAGATTTTTGTACTCAACCAGACTAAGTCTCCTACATGAAGCTCAGGTTCTTTTACGTTTTCGGTCAGCGAAGTGTTTGTAACGATCCTTCGCAATCGACAAATTCTGGGTTACTGAGTGATGAATTTTAGTTAACTGTCGGGCAATATCTTGAACAGCAGGAACATTAATATCATCAAAATTAGCATGAGAATTGGGATGTCTGCCTGAGTTTATAAAGAAAGGGAGTGGCCAGTGGATACATTTAGAGCATTATTGTGAGCATACTCCGCAGTCCATAAGTGGTCAGGCCAGTCACCCTCCTCATCTAACAAATAAAGTCTGAGGTGTTGTTCTAGGTCTTGGTTAATGCGTTCAGTCTGACCATCAGTTTCTGGGTGAAAACTGGTGGAATAACGATGGTCAATATTAAGGCCTTTGATGTAAGCCTTCCAAAATCGTGATAGGAACTGAGAGCCCCTGTCTGAAACGAGGACCCTAGGAATCCCATGAAGGCGAATAACATGTTGATTGAAAAGTTGGGACAATTGTTTAGCAGTGGGTGTACCTTTGAAGGGTATATAATGTGCCATCTTACTAAAAGTGTCGACAACTACAAGAATGGTATCATACCCATGGGAAGAAGGTAGATCAACAATCAAATCTAAGGAGACTGTGTGCCAAGGATATGGGGGTTGGCATGGGTTGTAGGAGACCTTTAGGAGCTTGTCTGTCCGATTTTCCCGTGCACAAATTTCACAGCCTAACACATATTGACGGACGTCTCGGCACATGTATGGCCACCAGAAACGACGTTTGAGTAATTCTTCGGTTTTCACAACACCTTTGTGGCCAGCCAGAGGGTTGTCGTGACATTCCTGCATTGCCTTCAGCTGAAGCTCCTTGGTGGGTAAATACAGGGTGGTACCTAAATAGGGAGGCCATTGCGAATGAAACGTTGTGGATCTTCTGTGGCCCAGTTCTCCATTTCAAGGTCGGTCATCAAATTTCGAACGTGATGTTCAAAGGTTCTAAGGAGATAGTTCCAATGAATTTTCCATCAGGTATGATTTGCTGGTTTTCAATGACTGAAGTTTGATTTTCTGTGTCGAGTCTAGAGAGGACATCAGCCTTTCCATTCTTGGATCCGGGACGAAAAGTGATAACAAAATCAAAGTCCGCGAAGTAAAGAGACCAACGCAGCTGACGTGGTGTGAGAGTTCGAGCAGATCGCAAAAATTTTAGGTTGCGGTGGTCCGTAAACACCGTTACAGTGTGTTTTGCCCCCATTAAGTAATGCCTCCAATCTTTGAAGGCATCTTTGATTGCTAAGAGTTCTTTTTCTGTAATCGTATAGTTGCATTCCGCAGGAGTTGAGTTTGCGGGACCGATATGCCACGGGTGTAACTGTCCCGTGTCCTTGTGCCTCTGAGAAAGTATTCCCCGATGGCTAGGTCCGATGCGTCTGTCTCCAAATAAAAAGGCTCAGAGGGATCTGCATGAAGCAGCACCGGTGCTGTGGTGAAACTGTCCTTCATCAACTGAAAAGCTTCTTCTGCTTCTTCTGACCATTGGAGACGGAACTCCTTTCTTCAGAAGACGAGTCAGCGGAAGTATCTTATTGGAGAATCCATTAATGAATCGTCTGTAAAAATTAGAGAATCCGATAAAGCTTTGAACCTCTTTGATACTGGTAGGAGATTTCCAGTCTGTTATCGCCTTCACTTTTGCTCATCCATTCGAACTCCTGCAGGTGATAACACAAAACCTAGGAATTCTACTGTATCTGTGTTGAAGAGGCATTTCTCCAATTTAACGTATAGAGAGTTCTCTCGTAGACGTTGTAAAACTGCTCTGACCTGGTTGTGATGTTCTTCAACCGTGTTGGAATAAATCAGGATGTCATCTATGTATACTATAGCGCATCGGTCAATGAATTCACTTAAAACATCATTGATAAAGTACTGGAAGGCCGCTGGTGCGTTACAGAGACCATATGGCATCACAAGATACTCATAAAGGCCAAATTTGGTCCTGAACGCAGTCTTCCACTCGTCGCCTTCCCGGAGTCTAATCAAGTGGTACGCTCCTCGTAGGTCTAGGCGAGTGTATATCTTTGCTTCCTTCACTTGATCAATTAGTACTGAAATGAGAGGCAATGGATAACGATTCTTCACAGTTATCCTGTTAATCGCTCTAAAGTCAATACAAGTCCTGAGATCTCCCCCTTTTTCGGCACGAAAAAAAGTGGGAAAGAGACAGGGGACTGCGACAGTCGGATAAATCCGTTCTCCAGATTCTTAGCTAGGTATTCCTTCAAATGGATGTTTTCCTTCTCCGTTAATGCGTAAACTCTGCTGCATGGTAGATTAGCCCCTGGTTCTAGATCAATTTTGCAGTCATAGGGCCTGTGGGGGGTAACGTCTCTGCCTTTTTCTCATCAAAGACGTCTGCAAAGTCTTGGTATTCATCTGGTATCATGGTAGTTTGGATCGCACATACCGAACCTCCACCTTCACACAATTGGGTGGCAGCGCAGATTACAGAAGAATGTGTCTGGTCGTCGAAACAATTTTTGGTGCAGTAGTCTGAATTTAATTGAATAGTTCGGGCTCCCCAATCAATTAACGGGTTGTGTTCCGTTAGCCATGGTAGACCTAGAATCAGTTGAAATTGGAGGCGTCTATTAAATTAAATTGCAAGGTCTCTTGGTGTCCTTCGACAGTAGTCATGTGTACCAATTCAGTATGACTGGTTATGGGCCCTGAAGTTAAATCCAGTACCATCCACCGCTCTGACCTTCTCACTTTTCTCCTTCTTGATAGCTTGTAAACCGATCAGGCTAGCGAATTTGTGGTCGGAGAAATTACCTGTTGCCCCAGAATCTACCATGACGATGATTCCTGTCAAAACCACATCTCTAAACCTTAAGGTCACAGTCATAACCAAATGGGGAGAGGAGACTTGTAGTGTGTTTGCCAATTGGTGATTTGTTGGAGTCGTTTTCCATTCGCATCCACAGGTCCAACTCCCCTTACCTGTGGTGCCTCTAGTTTTCCTTCTCCTTAGCAGGCAACTTTGGTCTTTTTAAGCAATTCTTGACAAAATGTCCACTTCTTCCACAATATAGGCACAGTTTGTTCAGCCTTCTCTTTTCTTTTTCTTCTTTAGAGAGAGGACCTCTGACTACACCGATTTGCATGGGTTCAATTCCCGAAGAACTCTCTACTGTCCGTGTGGATTCTGTTTTGACACGGTCAAAGCGAGGAACACTTGGTCTAAGCTCCTTCCGCCGTTCTCCTTTCCGCTCACTTTGCCGATAATCGATCTCTAAGGTTAAATCCACTAAGGCAGAGATGTCGGTGGGTCGATTAGGGATTTGAGATAGAGCGTCCTTCAATTCCTCTCGCAATCCTCTATAGAATACTGCTGCTCTTTTATCCTCGGGCCAGTTGGTCTCGACCACTAGTTTATTAAATTGGGCTAGGTAAGACACGAGTTCTCGGTTTCCTTGCTTTAATTCCAACAGTTCGTTGTCTGAAGCTTGAGATGCTGTTCTTCTATCAAAAATTCGGAGAAATTCCTTCTTGAAGTCATCTAAACTGTACAAAATTGGGTCATCCTTGGTTACTAGTGGCATGGACCATGAGGCGGCGTCCCCACTAAGGTAGGACAAGATAAACGCCACTCGGGATTGAGCATCGGGGAAGATCGTTGGACGGCACATAAAATGCAGAGAGCATTGGGTCAAAAAAATTTGCGCTTTCTGCGGGTCTCCATTAAATCGCTCTGGAGGGGCAAGAGGAATTACTGGGGATAATGAGTGGATTACTTGTGTGGGGGCAAAGGATGAAGTGCTGATGTTAGGACTCTGGGTTTCAAAGGATGCGGTGCTTGGCCTAGATCCCAAAGCTGGTGTTCCCGTTTTAAAGGTTATTATCTCCTGTCTTAGTATTTTATTTTCCTCTCTGACTGCCTCCAAGTCCCTTTGTATATTACTCAAAATCTCGCCCAAATTTTTAAATCAAGTCCTTCTGCCATTCTGCTCAGGTGCTTGTACCAACGTGGGCACTTCACTCTGTCAGGGTCTAAATCCCTTTTGCTGTCTGAACCACACAGGAGCAGAATGACGCTAGGTCCCAATACCCTTCTCAGAACCAACCCTGCTAGGTCTTTTAGTATTCCATTGCAGGTAAGTTCTAAGGGGGAAAAGGGGTTGGGGACAGAGAAGAGACTGCTCCAATATTCTGCCTGTTCAGCTACGTCTTCTTCTTCTTACTGGACTGCAACATTAACATGTAAAAACCTTTATTTATTGTGCCTTTTAACTTACTGTTTTTCTATGGTGTATAAATAACTTATCTTACCAGAATGTTTACTGAAGCTTACTTCTCTTCTACTTCTCATGTATTGTTTGCTAGGTTGTATGAGAAGTCTTCACTCAGATCTCTTTCCTTTTCGTTTCTCAGGTACAATCTGCACTTGATCCTGCTATTCCTTAATGTAAGAAAGATAAGGTAAGTATTTATTTCTGTATTCCTAATTTATGTATTATTTGGGTTTCTCTTTCTTTCTATTAACTCACTGTTAAGAGACTGGAGTGGGCCTTGAACTGGGGTTTCTGTAGTAGGATGACTGGTTTTCTGTCTTTAATTAGTTTTTAAACAATGCTTCAGAACTTAGGTTAAATGTTAAAAGGAAGCGTTCCTTTTATTCAGGCCTTTGGTTTTAATGTTTGCTGGAAGCACTGCCATACGTGAGGAGAACATTACTGGAGTTCTTTAACACATGGCATGAGAAAGAAACATGCCGGGCCTTTGACCCTGACTTCACCTTTTAATTAATTCTCAGAAGAGTGAACAAGTTTCAGTCTAAGAAGACACTGCGTGTTGAAAGGTCACGCCTGCGTCTGACAGATTCTGGAACAGCTGAAAAAGACAGCTGATTCAAAAAGCTTTTTATTTAATCTTCTCAGCTAAGGAAAGCAATTACTGAAAAAGTATTTCCAGTTTTCAAACGAAGGAAAATATATTCTGACTTGTTTCCTTTTTTCTCTTTAAATAGAAATTTACCTCTGACACAATAACCTTTTCTCACAGAATGTTTTATATTAGCTACAAGTTTAACACTAACCTGATTAGTGAGGGAATGTAGTTCCGACGAAGCTAACCCGATTTTATCGCAACTACCTAACTGACTTCCACGACGCTGGGAAAACAGGTGCTCTTCAAATTATTTCTTCAGTGAAGTGCACAGTGGAATGTTGAAGCACACTTCACCTGATGTCATGAAGCCTAAAAGACTAGACTGCTAACAGTGGTGTGCTGTCGCAGTATGTGCATGTTGGCAGCCATCTTGGAGTTCCATCGGTGCCAACAAGCACTCCAGCTTGAGGGATTATCTGACTTTTGGTAAGTTTGTAGGGGGAAAATGGTAGCCAGCATACAGTTAGAAGGAGGAAACCTCCCGTGAGTCCTGACAGAGTCACCTCCCTTTGCTCCATAGTTACATCCCTTTGTTCTAGAGTGACCTCCCTTTGTTCCATAGTGAACTCTGTTTTCAAGCATGATCTCCCTTTGCCCCATAGTAACCTCTCTTTGCTCCAGAGTGAGCGATTTTGCAGCAGAATGACCTCCCTTTGCTCCAGAATGACATCCTTTTGCTCCAGAATGACATCCCTTTGTTCCACAGTGACCTCCCTTTGCCCTAGAGTGACCTCCCTGTGTTCCCCAATAACCTCTGTTTTCTCCAGAGTGACCTCTCTTTGCTCCAGAGTGACCGCCCTTTGCTCCAGAATGCCTCAGTTTACTCAAAAATATCTTCCATTTGCTTCAGAATGGCCACCCTTTGCAACAGAATGACCTTTCTTTGCTCCAGAATAACCTCCCTTCGTCCCAGAGTGACCTCTTTTTGCTCCAAAGTGACCTCCCTTTGCTCCAGAATGACTCCTTTTGCTCCAGGATGACCTTCTTTTACTCCAGAATGAACTCTCTTTGCATCAGAATAACCTCTCTTTGCTCCAGAATGACCCCTCCTTGCTCCAGAGTGACCTACATTTGCAACAGATTGACTTACCTTTACGTCAGAATGACATCCCTTTGTATCAGATTGATCTCCGTTTACTCCAGAGTTACCTCCCTTTGCTCCAGAGTAGAATCCCTTTGTTCTAGAGTGACCTCCCTTTGTTCCATAGTGACCTCCCTGTTTTCCATTATGATCTCCCTTTGCTCCAGTGACCTCCCTTTGCTGCAGAATTACCTCTGTTTGCTCCAGAATGGCCTCCCTTTGCTCCAGAGTGCCCTCTCTTTGTTCCAGAATGACCCCTTCTTGCTCCAGAGTGACCTACGTTTGCAACAGAGTGATCTCACTTTTATTCAGTGACTTCCCTTTGTCCAAGAATGACCTCCCTTTCCTCCAAAGTGACCTCTCTTTTCTCCAGATTGACCTCCCTTTGTCCCAGAATGCCTCCATTTGGTCCAGAATGTCCTCCCTCTGCACCAGAAGGCCCTCCCTTAGCTCTAAAGTGGCCTTCCTTTGCTCCAGAGAGATCCCGAATGCCATCTCTGTGTTCCAGAATGACCTCTTTTGATCCAGAATGACCTCCCTTTGCTCCAGAGTGAACTCCCTGTGTTACAGAATGAGCTCCATTTGCTCCAGAGGGACCTCTCTTTGCTCCAGAGTGATCTCCTTTTGTCACAGAATGCTTCTGTCTGCTCCAAAATGTCTCCCATTTGCTCCACAATGACACCGCTTTATGCCAGAATGATCTTTCTTTGCTCCAGAATAACCTCTCTTTGCTCCAGAGTGATCCCCCTTTGCTGGGAAATCACCTCCCTTTGCTCCAGAATGAACGCCCTTTTCTCCAGAATGACCTGCATTTGCTCCAGTGACCTCCTTTTGTTCCAGAATAACCTCTCTTTGTTCCAGAATGACCCCTCTTTGCTCCAGATTGACCTACCTTTGCTCCAGTGTGGCCTCCTTTTTTCCAGAGTGACCTCCCTTTGCCCCAGAATGTTCTCCCTTTGCTCCAGAATGACTCTGTGTATGCCAGAATGATCTCTCTGCCCTCCAGAATGACCTCGGTTTGCTCCAGAATTATCTCCCTTAGCTCCAATGTGGCCTCCCTTTGCTATATAATGATATTTCTTTGCTTGTGTGACGTCCCTGTGCTCCAGAATGCCTCCCTTTGCCCCAGGTTGACCTCCCTTTTCTCCATAAAAGCTCCCAATGCTGCAGAATGACCTCCCTTTGCTCCAGAATGACATCCCTTTGCTCCAGAATGACATTCCTTTTGTTGCACAGTGACATCCCTTTGCTCCAGATTGATCTCCCTGTGTTCCAAAATGAACTCCCTCTCCTCCAGAGTGACCTCCCTTTGTCCCAGAATGCCTCAGTTAGCTCCAAAATGTCTTTCATTTGCTTCAGAATGACCACCCTTTGCACCACAATGATCTTTCTTTGCTAAAGAATAACTTCCCTTTGGTCAAAAGTGACCTCTCTTTGCTCCAGAGTGACCTCCCTTCGCTCCAAAATGCCTCCCCTTGCTCCAGAATGACCTCCCTTTGCTCTAGAATGACCTCTCCTTGCACAAGAATGACCTCTCTATGCTCAGAATGACCTCCTTTTGCACCAAAGTGACCTTTCTTTGCTCCAGAGTAAACTCTCTTTGTTCCGGAGTGACCTCCCTTTGCGCCAGAATGGCCTTTCTTTGGTCCAGAATGACCTACCTACCTTTGCCCAAGAATGACATCCCTTTGCACCAGAATGACCACTCTTTGCTCCGGAATGATCCCCTTTGCTCCAGAATGACATCCCTTTGTTGAAAAATGACCTCCATTTGTTCCATAATGAACTTCCTTTGCTCTACAATGACCTCCCTTTGCTCCATAGTGACCTCCCTTTGCTCCAGAGTGCCCTCTCTTTATTCCAGAATGACCTCTCCTTCCTTGCTCCAGAGTGACCTCTCTTTGTTTCAAAATGACCTCCCTTTTCTCCAGTGACCTCCCTTTGTTCCAGAATGACTTCTCTTTACTCCAGAATGCCTCCCTTTGCCTCAGAATTATCTCTTTGCTCCAGAGTGAGCTCCCTTTGCTGCTGAATGACCTCCCTTTGTTCCAGAATGACCTCCGTTCACTCCAGAATGACATCCCTTTGTTCCACTGTGATCTCCCTTTGCTCTAGAGTGACCTCCCTTTGTTCCATAAAATCTCTCTTTGCTCCAGAGTGACCTCCCATTTGCTGCAGAATTACCCCTGTTTGCTCCAGAATGGCCTCCCTTTGCTCCCTCTTTGTTCCAGAATGACCCCTCCTTGCTCCAAACTGACCTACTTTTGCAACAGAGTGGCATACCTTTATGTCAGAATGACCTCACTTTGTACCAGAATGACCTTTATTTACTCCAGAGTCACCTCCCTTTGCTCCAGAGTTACATCCCTTTGTTCTAGAGTGACCTCCCTTTGTTCCATAGTGAACTCCCTGTTTTCCAGTATGATCTCCCTTTGATCCAGAGAGACCTCCCTTTGCTGCAGAATTACCTGTTTGCTCCAGAATGGCCTCCCTTTGCTCCAGAGTGACCTCTCTTTGTTCCAGAATGACCCCTCCTTGCTCTAGAGTGACCTACTTTTGCAACAGAGTGACCTCCCTTTTCTTCAGAGTGTCTTACCTTTGTTCCAGAATGACCTCCCTTTCCTCCAAAGTGACCTCTCTTTTCTCCAGATTGACCTCCCTTTGTCCCAGAATGCTTCCATTTGCTCCAAAATGTCCTCCCTTTGCTGAAAACTGACCTCCCTTTGTACCAGAAGGCCCTCCCTTAGCTCCAAAGTGAAATGAAATGAAATTTGTACTTGTAAAGCGCACCCATACCCCCAAAGGGGTGTCCAGGCGCTGTACGCATACCGCTGTGGAACCCTTCCTGGCTTTTCCCTGTGAAATGTCCACTCCTGGGCACCCCCAGGGTGAAGCCAGGCATCCCAGCGCTGTTGGGGCCGTTGTGGATATTAAGCAAGCTATTGCCCAGAGTTGCAGAGTGGGACCCATGATTAGAATAGGCACCGAGGCGAGAATTATCAGGTCCGAGGAAATTGAGCCCAAGACCCGCCGAGGCGGGAATTGAACCCTGGTCCCGGGCCAGATCTCTGCATCAGGGTCTGCCGCTCTAACCATTGAGCCACACTTCTCCAAGTGGCCAAAGTGGCCTTCCTTTGCTCCAGGGAGATCCAGAATGCCCTCTCTGTACTCTAAAATGACCTACTTTGATCCAGAATGACCTCAATTTGCTCCAGAAGGACATTCCTTTTTCCACAGTGACCTTCCTATGCTCCAGAGTGACCTCCTTTTGTCACAGAATGCTTCTGTTTGCTCCAAAATGTCTCCCATTTGCACCACAATGACCACCCTGTGCACCAGAATGACATTTCTTTGCTTCAGAATAACCTATCTTTGTTCCAGAGTGACCTCTCTTTGTTCCAGAATGATCACCCTTTTCTCTAGAATGACCTTCCTTGGCTCCAGAGTCACCTCTCTTTGCTCCAGAGCGACATCCCTTTGCTCCAGAGGGACCTCCCTTTCCTCCAGAGAGTCCTCCCTTGGCTCCAGAGTCACCTCCCTTTGCTCCAGATGGACCTCCCAGTGTTCCATAGTGAGCTCCCTTTTTCCAGTATGATCTCCTTTGCTCCAGAATGGCCTCCCTTTGCTCCAGAATGACCTCATTTTGCTCCAGAGTGACCTCTTTTTGTTCAAGAATGACCCCTCTTTGCTCCAGAGTGACCTCCCTTTTCTCCAGAGTGACTTCCCTTTCTTCCAGAATGACCTACCTTTGCTCCAAAGTGACTTTGCTTTGTCAAAGAAGGCCTCCATTTGCTCCAGAATATCCTCCCTTTGCTCTAGAATGACTTCCCTTTGCACCAGAATGCCCTATCTGTGCTCCAGAATGACCTACTTTGCTCCAGAATGCATCCCTTTGCCCCTAAATGACCTCTCTCTGCTCCAGAGTGAGCTCCCTGTGCTGCAGAATGACCTCCCTTTGCTCCAGAATGACATTCCTTTGTTCCACAGTGACCTCCCTTTGCTTCAGAATGACCTCCCTGTGTTCCAGAATGACCTGCATTTGCTCCACAGGGACCTGTCTTTGCTCCAGAGGGACCTCCTTTTGTCCCAGAATACCTCAGTTTGTTCCACAATATCTCCCATGCCCTCCACTATGACCACCCTTTGTGCCAGAATGGCCTTTCTTTGCTCCAGAATAACCTCCCTTTTCTCCAGACTGACCTCTCTTTGTTCCATAATAATCACCCTTTACTCCAGAATAACCTCCCTTTGCTGGGAAATCACCTCCCTTTGCTCCAGAATGACCTATGTTTGCTCCAGTGACCTCCTTTTGTTCCAGAGTGACCTCTCTTTGTTACAGAATGACCTCCCTTTGCTCCAAAGTGGCCTCTCCTTGCTCCAGGGTGACCTCCCTTTGTCCCAGAATGCCTCCCTTTGCTCCAGAATGACCTCCTTTTGTACCAGAATAACCTATCTGCCCTCCAGAATGACCTCACTTTGCTCCAGAGTGAGCTCCCTGTGCTGCAGAATAACCTCCCCTTTCTCCAGATTGATATCACTTTGTTGCACAGTGACCTCCTTTTGTTCCAGAGTGACCTCTCTTTGTTCCAGAGTGACCTCCCTTTGCTCCATAATGCATCCCTTTGATCCAGAATGAACTCACTTGGTTGCAGAATGGCCTCTCTTTGCACCATAATGAACTCTCTATGCTCCAGAATGACCTCCCTTTGCTCCAGAATAACATCCCTTTGCACCAAAATGGCCACTCTTTGCTCCAGAATAACCTCCCTTTGCTCCAGACTGACCTCTCTTTGTTCCAAATGATCACCCTTTGCTCCAAATGACCTCCCTTTGCTGGGAAATCACCTCCCTTTGCTCCAGAATGACATACGTTTGCTCCAGTGACCTCCTTTTGTTCCAGAGTGACCCCTCTCTGTTTCAGAATGACCTCCCTTTGCTCCAAAGTGACCTCTCCTTTCTCCAGAATGACTTCCTTTTGTACCAGAATGACCTATCTACCCTCCAGAATTACCTCCCTTTGCTCCAGAGATCCCTGTCCTGCAGAATGATCTCCCTTTGCTCTAGATTGATATCACTTTGTTGCACAGTGACCTCCCTTTGTTCCAGAGTGACCTCCCTGCATCCCAGAATTATCTCAGTTTGCTCCAGAGTGACCTCCCTTTGCTCCAGAATGCCTCCTATTGATCCAGAATGAACTCACTTGGCTGCAGAATGGCCTCTATTTGCACCATAATGAACTCTCTATGCTCCAGAATGACCTCTCTTTCCTCCAGAATGACCTATCTCCTTTTGCTCCAGAATGACATCCCTTTGCACCAAAATGGCCACTCTTTGCTCCAGAATAACCTCCCTTTGTTCCAGACTGACCTCTCTTTGATCCAGAATGATCACCCTTTGCTCTAGAATGATCTCCATTTGCTGGGGAATCACTTCCCTTTGCTCCAGAGTGACCTATGTTTGCTCCAGTGACTGCCTTTTGTTCCATAACTGACCTCCCTTTGCTCCAGACTGACCTCTCTTTGTTCCAGAATGATCAACCTTTGCTCCAGAATGACCTCCCTTTGCTGGGAAATCACCTCCCTTTGCTCCAGAATGACCTACTTTTGCTCCAGTGACCACATTTTGTTCTAGAGTGACCACTCTTTGTTTCAGAATGACCCCCCTTTGCTCCAAAGTGACCTCTCCTTGCTCCAGGGTGACCTCCCTTTGTCCCAGAATGCCTACCTTTGCTCCAGAATGAACTCACTTGGCTGAAGAATGGCCTCTATTTGCACCATAATGAGCTCTCTATGCTCCAGAATGACCTCTCTTTCCTCCAGTATGACCTACCTTCCTTTGCTCCAGAATGACATCCCTTTGCACCAAAATGGCCACTCTTTGCTCCAGAATGAACTCCCTTCTCTCCAGAGTGAGCTCTCTTTGTTCCAGAGTTACCCTTTTTGCTCTAGAGTGACATCCCTTTGCTCCTGAGTGACCTCCCTTTGCTCCCAAATGCCTCCCTTTGCTCCAGAATTACCTCCCTTTGAGCCTCAGTGAGCCCCTTTGCATCAGAATGAACTCTTTGTACCAGAATGACCTCTCTTTACTCCAGTCACCTCCCTTTGCTCCATAGTTACATCCCTTTATTCGAGAGTGACCTCCCTTTGTTCCATAGTGAACTCCCTGTTTTCCAGCATGATCTCCCTTTGCTCCAGAAAGCCTCCCTTTGCCCCATAATGACCTTTCTTTGCTCCAGTGAGCTCCCTTTGCAGCAGAATGACCACCCTTTGCTCCAGAATGATATCCTTTTGCTCCAGAATGACATCCCTTTGTTCCACAGTGACCTCCCTTTGCTCTAGAGCTTGACCTCCCTGTGCTTCAGAATGACCTCAATTTTCTCCAGAATGACCTCTCTTTGCTCCAGAGTGACCTCCCTTTGTCCCAGAATGCCCCGGTTTGCTCCAAAATATCTTCCATTTGCTTCAGAATGGCCACCCTTTGCAACAGATTGACCTTTCTTTGCTCCAGAATAACCTCCCATTGCTGCAGAGTGACCTCTTTTTTCTCCAAAGTGACCTCCCTTTGCTCAAGAATGCCTCCCTTTGCTCCAGAAGACCTTCTGTTACTCCAGAATGACCTCTCTTTGCATCAGAATGACTTCTCTTTGCTACAGAATGACCTCCTTTTGCTCCAAAGTGACCTTCCTTTGCTACAGAGTGAACTCTTTTTTCTCCAAAGTGGCCTCCCTTTACACCAGAATGACTTATCTTTGCTCCAGAATGACCTCCCTTTGCACCAGAATGACCTCTCTTTGCTCCAGAATAACCTACCTCCCTTTGATCCAGAATGACATCCTTTTCCACCAGAAGGACCACTCTTTGCTCCAGAATGATCTCTTTTTGCTCCAGAGTTACCTCCCTTTGCTGTGAAATTAACTCTCATTGCTCCAGAATGAACTCCTTTAGCTCCAGAATGACCTTTCCTTTCTCAAGAGTGACCTACCTTTGATCCAGGATGACCTCCCTTTTCTCCAGAGTGACCTCCCTTTGTTCCAGATTGACCCTCCTTTCCTCCAAAGGGACCCCTCTTTGCTCCATAGTGACCTCCCCTTTTCCCAGAATGCCTCCATTTGCTCCAGAATTACCTCCCTTTGATCCAGAGTGACCTTGCATTGCTCAAGAATGTCTCCCTTTGCCCCAGAATGATCTCTTTTCGCTCCAGAGTGTGCTCCCTTTGCTGCAGAATGACCTCCTTTTGCTCCAGAGTGAGCTCCCGTTGCTGCAGAATGACCTCCCTTTGCTCCAGAATGACCTCCCTTTGCTCCATAATGACTTCCCTTTGTTCCACAGTGACCTCTCTTTGCTCCAGAGTGATCTTCTTGTGTCCCAGAATGACCTCCCTTTGCTCCAGAGTGACCTCTCTTTGCTCCCTTGTGACCTCCTTTTGTCCCAGAATGTCTCCATTTGCTCCCAAATATCTCCCATTTGCCCCAGAACAACCACCTTTTGCGCCAGAATGACCCCCCTTTGCTCCAGGTGTCCTTTTGCTTCAAAGTGACCTCCTTCTGCTCTAGAATGACCTCTCTTTGCACCAGAATGGCCTCTCTTTGCTCCAGAATGACCTCCTTTTGCTACAAAGTGACTTCCCTTTGCTCTATAGGGACCTCCCTTTTCTCCGACGTGACCTCCCTTTGTGCCAGAATGACCTCTCTTTGTTACAGAACGGCCTCCCTTTGCACCAGAATGACCTCTCTTTGCTCTAGAATGGCCTCCCTCCCTTTTCTCCAGAATGAAATCCATTTGCACCAGAATGACTACTCTTTGCTCCAGAATGACCTCCCTTTGCTCTAGAATGGCCTCCCTTTTCTCCAGAGTGACCTCCCTTTGCTCTTGAAGGATCTCCCTTAGCTCCAGAGTGACCTCTCAGCGTCTGAGATTTGCTCCTATATTGGCTCAATGCAGACAAATTCTCCAAACTCACTGCTTCCATCTCATCTTGTCCTCCCTGCTTCAGCCCACCATGATGCTATCTCTAGGATCTTTTCTTCCGTGGTACACTTATGTTGCCCTCAGTGCACATTGCGAGCACGCCTGCATGTCTTTGTATCCTCACAGCTGGCCTAGGTACCTTCTTGTTTTATTTTGCAAAGATGAATGCACTGTACTAAGGTGGATAATAAATGCTACATGGTGGATAGTACTGGTGTTTCCAGGAGGCTAGAGGTTAATGGATCGTACAGGAAGCACTCAGCCTATAGATAAAGGAGAACATTGCTAATCTGATGCATCGGACAATAGAATAACATCACACATGGACAATACGCGGATATTCGCAGGAGATCAGAGAGGGACAGTCATAGAGAGCGCTCAGTTGATGGAAGCCCAAGAGAAGTGCTTTCTTAAATGTTTTTAAAGCCACTCCACGCCGCAGTGTTAGACCAGCAGCTGGGTCATTGGTCCCAGAGAGCGTTTCTAGGAGTTTGCTCCTAGTCTTTTTCCTCTATGCTTCTTCTTGGCCAGTTGTGGGGTCTACTTTAGGGTGTTGGTTCCTGAGGTTATACAAACTGAGGGTTGTTTGCGGGGTAGGGTGCTGCCTGACCAGAGATTGAATTCAAGACAACACTGAGCACATGTATCTCAGTCTAGGCTTCGGCCCAGAACCGCATGTGTACTGGAACATGGCCATGGTCGCGGCTTTTCCAGCATTGCTCAATAAACCTGTTCTGCACATCCTGGAACAGGCTCAGGGGACAAGTGAGCACCTGAGAAGCCTGGAGAACACACCTGCTTGGACCATTAGGATTCCTTGGATGGAGAAACTTCCACTGCTTTCTAGGGACAGGTTTGCGCCCTATAAACACCCCCAAAATAAACAATAAAAATATCCAGTAATAAGAACATCTGAGTGCTCAGTGCACACACGCACACCCACATCACTGCATTTCCAAAATACCAGGCTTATGTGTTTGAATAAAGCAGGTGATCCTGGGAGCGCTATTACTATACAGATACCACAAGAGAAATATTCCAAACATTAGGAGAAAGAATTTACAGCAGGAAGTGCTCATCAGGTTGGAAGAATCATGATTCCGTCGGCCTGACATGGACCATGGAAATGCCAACATGCCAAGGCCCTTTCCACAGAGCTGGAGTTCGAGTATCAGTGTGACAAGGCTGATGGGAGAGGGGGACACATGCTGGACTCAAAAAGAGGGTGGGACAAGATCCCTCCTTGCTGTGCCCCAGGGAGCTGGGCAACTGGGCACCAAAGCACTTAGGGCCTCATTCATGGGATTTTGGCCTAGGGGAGGAGTACGGTGCATTCCTGCCCTTTCTGCCTGCGCATGCGCCATTTCAGCAGCCTAGTGCCTACGCAGGCATTTTGCACTTTGGTGCAAGTGTGCCTCTGTTGCATGCAGGATTGATTTTGTGCAGTAAGGGGAACCTTCATGCTCAGAAACAATCATAAGAGGCATTTTCCTCTTCCTATGTGTGCTGCAGAATGCAGCACACATGGAAAGAGGAAAAAACAAGGAGAAATAAATGTATTTTGCCTCATTACTCCTCACTTCAGGAGGCGTATGGATTTGGCACTTCCCCAGGTTAATCTGGGGCAGCGTCAAATTCCATGGATGTTGCGTAGGAAAATCCAATGCAACGCCCATGGAATGCCTCTTGAGTGCAGAGTAAGGTGATGCAGCGATTTACACTGCGTCACCTTACTCATGATTTATGAGGCCACTCAAAGCCATGCAGAGCGGTTTTGCGTGGTTTCATAAATCTGATTCAGAGCCCTGCGTCACGCCGGTACCACTTTACACAGGGCCCTCATAAATGTTTAATTTGAGCCAGTGGTTGCTGGTGGGGGCCACCGGCACTCAGTTTTGGGGATTGGCACTTATTTTTCCTCATCAGACATTCCCCGAAAGCAAGAGGGGAAATGAGGAGAAAGCAAAAGACAGAAGCTGTTATAAAGGGAGAAAGCAGGCACCTGTCAAAAAACATCCTGTTTTTTGTGTTCTGTAAAGATTTACCATTTGTAATTCTCGACCTTGTAACTACTTTGGTAGGATGTGTTAATTTTAAACATCTGTAACTTACATGTAATGGAACATTTCTATTGTAAAGTGCTTTAGCACCTTTGAGTAATGTAAGGGGGTGCCTGGTAGTCAATTAAAGGTGAATGAGGTGGATTCCAGACTGTACAGCCTTGGTATTCGGCGCGCTGAGTTGTAATAGTGCCGGTCGCAGGCTTCTAAGCACAGCTTCGGCACGAGCGCTCATTCTTTTACAAATGAACTGCTGCAGACTCCTATACAAAGCACTAGAAACCTCAACGAATCATTGAAAAAGAAACAAGCGCAACACTTCTCAGCTTCAAACTCATCCAAACAATCTACTGAAATAGAACAGGAGCCCCCCACATCTCCCAATCAGACACCTTCCAAAACATTCTCACTGCAACAACCACATGTGAACTCTTCTGCACCACATTCAGCACCTCCCTATAGATGGTATAAGAAAGGAGCGAGGATGTGCCATGTGACCCCTTCCACTACCGCCCCTCACCAGCCTCCTCTGTCCAGAAGACGTCTTCAGACTCCTTGGTTAGAACCAATCCACCCCTTCCTGGGAAGGTCCCCCTTGCAGGACTCTACCCAGGAGGAGCTTTACCCTCCCCCACACCACTCAACACAGGACGACTAACCATCAGGATATTAATTGGAACAGGTCTTCCTTTATTCTACCTGAAGCCCAAGACCTAAGGACTCTGCCAACAAACACAACATCACCAACACTCCCACAAACCACCTACAACTAAAACAAGCATTGGCAAAGCCAATAGGTCACACTATTTTGAGAATGGAAGCAGTAGATAAAACAATTGCACAATCCTCCGGTGGTACAAGCAGTAACAACCAGCAGGAGATCCGGCCTGAGATGCCTGGAGAGCAGACACCCTGAATGTCTGAGATCCGAGATAAGCTGTCATGTTCCACACTGACTGAACTGCTGAAAAAAGCACTGGGTGACCCTGGAAGCGACCCTTAGAAATTATATCTGCCCCTGATGCCAGGGCTCCCCTCTATTCCTTCCAGCCTCCACCAACCGATGGACAGCAGCAAGGAGAAGCTTTACCACTGGAAGTCCAGACTCGGTGTAAGCGCAAGAAGAACCCCAGGTATGACGAATGTCAAATGTTATCTTGTGCCGCAGAGTGCATCCCTGTGCTTGAAGGAAACAAGACATTTGATGTAACTCATTCATAAACTGGTTGGATAGCTCTGAGAGTAAAACCCTCACTGCCGATAGAAAGTGGTGGTGTGCCAGCATAATGCGCTAGAATCCAGAGAAGAGGGCAGGCTCAGCCTTTCATCCTCCCTGTGGTCAGTCAATTGAGCACCGTCAAGTAAAACACTGTCAGAAGGTTGGACCAGGTGGTGTCAGCGACTGCTACAAAAATGGCCATTTTACAAAAGGACTGGAGAGGAAGCATGTGAGTAGCAGCCCCAGCAGTAAAGAGCCTTTCCTTACCTGCTCTTCCTGTATGATTCGTTTCTGCCTCGGTCTTAGGGCACCTGTATGAAGAAGGCAATCAGATGACATGTGGTTAGGCTGGTCCGTGGCGTTCAATCACAACACCTAGAGCTTTGCTGTGTAGGACACCACCTGAAACAAGATAATTAACAGACCCTCCTTTTGAAATTCTCACAGCTGTTACTTGTTCTTACCTCCTGACCACAGCCTTGAAGCATAGCTCTCAGCTCAGGGACCCAGCCATCAGCGCTAGCCCTCCGCCCTAGCCCTGAAGCCTAGCCCTCAATTATAGCCTACTACCCCAGCACTGGCGCCTATTCCTCAGTCCAAGCCCTCAGCACTAGCCCTGTAGCCTAGCCCTCAGCCCTAGCCCTGAACTCCAGCCCTCAACCTTATCCCTGAAGCCTAACCCTCAGCCCTAGCACTGAAGCCGAGCCCTCAGTCATAGCCCTCAGCCTCAGCCCTGGCACCTATCCCTCAGTCCTAGCCCTCAACACAAGCCCTGTAGCCTAGCCCTCAGCCTTATCCCTGAAGCCTAGCCCTCAGCTCTAGTCCTGAACCCCAGCTCTAAGCCCTATCCTTGAAGCCTAGCCATCAGCCCTAACCCTCAGCCCTAGTCCTATTCCTGAACTCTAGCCCTGAATGCTGAGAAACCTGATTGCTGGAAGCAACTTGTGTGCCGAACACGGCTTGGACGGCTGATCCCAAGACTTTGAACGCTCGACCTTCACTTAACCATAGGCTATTCTATTTTCAAGTTACGACTGATACAAACCCATTTCTAACAAGTGTTCTCCTGATTACTGATTGCCCTTTGCGATGTTGTTTGCCCAGATTGGCCTATAATGCCTTTTTATTGAAGCGTGCCCTGAGGAAGCCTGTAATGAGGCGAAACATGTTGGCTGTGCTTTGTTGCATATTCTGAAGAGCACGAATTAAAGACAAACACAAATTAAAAGGACGTACTAGCCTTGTCTTTGTTGCTTAATGTACAAACATTCTTTGTATGCACTTTGTATGGTTGCCTCTAGATTTTGTTTAAATGTCTCTAATGTATGACCAATGAGCATCTGGTCTTTAGAGGTGGGCAACTAGTGCTTGGAAGACAGTGATCTCATCAGGTGGTGCAGCAACAGAGCCCCTAGCTGCCAAAATGTGTTCAACAACTGCCTGCATCACCCAAAAAGCCATTCACTCTCAATCTCCGACTTACTTAACGAACAAACTCAAAAAAGCGGGCTGTTCCAGACTGATGAGAAGCTCCTCGGCTCTCCTACTTTTTCCCCCGTTACTAAAGAAGAAATCCACCCGGACCCGCTCTTTCTCTGGTAATGCTCCAAGCATATGGAATGCCCTCCCGAAGGACCTCCGCTGCAACCCCTCCTACCTCGGCTTCAAAAGAGACCTTAAAGGTCACCTCCTCAACAAATACTGGAGTCTTTATTCCTCTCTGATCCTGCACTCCTATCTCCTGTATTGGTTATCTTTCTGCTTACCTGTTTTGCTTACCTTACTCTCTTTGGCCTTGGCTCTCTCTGGCCTCTCTTGTTATCCTCTCTGCTCTAACTTCTGCGCTGTTGTTGCTTGTTGACACTCTCCCCTGTGCTCTGTCCATTTGTTATTGTCCCCTCCTCACCTACCCTCTGCCCCCTACCACTACAATTTGTTTTTTCTCCTGGCTTGTATTTATTGTATGACCTGAATCGTTTACCTCCATCTTATCTTTGAAATGCATATTATCCTGTTAACTCTCACTTTTCTGGCTTCTCCCGACTTTATGGTGAGATTTGACTTGTAACTTTAAGTTAATTCTGTCCAGAACTGTTGTTTCTGGTATTTTTTTGCCTGCTCCTGCAAAGCGCTCTGATACCTCTGAGTCTAGCCAGCGCTATATAAAACCTTACAAATAAATAAATAAACAACACAGCACAGACAGATGTCTGTTTAGACGTCACCTATCTAGAGTTTGTATTGCATGAAATACTACGTATTCATCTGAAGGGAATATAGTGCCACAAAACACAGAACAGCACTAAGGACCTACATTATTTATATCACAGACTGTCATGATTAGTTCCCCCAGTGCTCACTGCAACGAGAAACGGATTGAAAAATGATACCTATTAAACCAAAGACGAAGAAAACAAACAGGGCTCTTCAGGACTCCATTCACCTTCTGAACGGGAGATTATTACTGAGCACCGCTTCTTATATTGGGATCATCCGTGTAGGAGAGTAGGATCTGCCTCTTATGGTTTCCCCCTCTTTTTGCTGATGTATCACTGTTTTTGACTTAGACCGACTAGGATCCTGCTGTGCAGTCTATCTGCTTTCTCCTGGAAAATGATTGCATGTACTTTAGGTACACTCCAGATTGGATTCTGGGGTACCCTTATCAGTCCCTAGTATATGGTACACCATGTACCCAGGGCATAGGTACCCCAGAGGCCTCCCAGGGGCTGCAGCATGTATTATGCCACCCCTGACAGGCCATTCAAAATGACACCACAGGTCTGCTACTGCAGCCTGTGTAAGGTGGTGCATGCACCCCTTACTTAGATATAGGTTACCTATATCTATTCTAAATCACTACACACAAACCTATCAGTCACCCTTATGGTATGCCTTAACAATCCTGAAGGCAGGGTGCTGGGTTTTGTGTGAGAGGGTGCCCCTGCATGAGTAGGGCCCCTCTGCAGCCTTCGGAACCTATTCTCCAGGGTTGTCTGTGATGCAGCCAACCATATATATTTAAGTGCATTATAACCTTGCGGTAAATGCTAACTTTAAAACGGCTGCTTAGAAACATGTTGTGTTTGCTGTCAAACACCTTGGAATCATACCTCCCCACCAGTAACTGGCGGGGGAGGTATGATTCCACCCTCCTAGAGGGACTTATGTGGATCACTGGTATACCCGGTACCAGCTTTCTCGACCTGGGCATCACAAAATGGATGCTGCTAGCCACAGACACGAGTCTGCCCTCCTGCTGCTGAGCCAAGCTCGAGCAGAGGAAGGCCTGACAATAGGTTTCCTGTCACAGGGAGGTGTGACCACCTGCCAGACAGGCTTTAGTGCATTGGGGCTGGGTGGGTGCCCTCTGAGAGTGCCAGAAAGTCTGCACTGGGGGCACATTTGGTGTCCCCATGCATAGTCCGGCTCAAACCAGTTGCAGGAGCCATTTGCTCCTGCTCTGGCACAAAACTGGACAAAGGACATGGGTGTAGCCACCCCTCTGTCCTGCCCCTCCCCTAGGAGGGTCCCCAGAGTCAGTCCAACCCCTTCCCTGGGTATAAAGTGGGAAACCTGATTAGAGGACTTTGGATTTTACCTGGACTAAACTCTGCAACAGAAACCAAGTACTTCGACGGTCTACACTTCGCTGGACGACAGAAGAATCTCCCTTGGAGTAAAGGAGTTACTCCCCTGCAGCAGCAGGCACCTAAATGCATCTAACCGGTTTGCATCACCCAAGCTCCTGAGGACCCTGAAGATTTCTGCAACACAGGAGGTGGGTTCCCGAGTGTCCCTGAGGTGGATCTGCACTCTCAGCAATCCTGAGACCAGTATTCCTCGTGGGGACCGTGCAACCCGAACCACTGTGCACTGTGTACTTTTGCAGCAGCATATGCTTTTTGGTGATTCCTGAGGCCTTGCTTTGGACTACTTATGGTCCCGACCCCGAGGAGCAATTCCACCAAAGATCTCCGGCCTCCACTCCAGGAGTGCTCTGTGGGCTGGTGCTTTGTGAATCCGCTCGAGGTCCCCTCGCAATCCCTGGCCCGTTGGCCTGTGGGTCCTTGTGAGGGTCACTTTGATTTTCCTTGGGTTTCCCTGGTTTCTCCAGACGTGCCTTGACTCCCCATAGCTTGGAGAGTCTCCTGGACCTTGCTGGTCTACACCGTAACCTGTTTCCTCTGCCCGTGGGGGTTGCCTTTGTCAAGGCTTGTTGGTGTTCAATCCGGACACTGACCCCTCAACACTCGACATCCTTTGTGGGACAGCTCACCTCCAGACTTTGGTTGTCGTCGACATCTCCTGGTCCCCGTGGCTGCAGAGTCTAGCATCCTATCTTCACACCTGCAGCACCCGACATTGGTGGGCATTCATCTAGCGAGCCCCTGGTCACCCTGAAGTGACCCAGACTCTGTCCCCTCTGCTTTCAGGTTCTTCTCACCTCGGATCCAGGCTTGGATTCCATCGGACACTTTTCATCTTCCCAGCAGCAGCACTTCTTCGCATCACGTCATTGAAAACAACGAGGGTTTCCGACACCACTTGACCCCTATGCACCCGGCTCCTCTGGGATAGGTAACACGGGTACCTCGGGACTCACAAGGGTGCTGGCCTTAGAACCTTCTATGTTCCCAAGGGTTTGCTTGAAGTCCTCTCCGAAGTGTCCTTAAACTGTAATTTTCCAACCGCCACTTTCCCATAGAGTTGTACGGAGCTCGCGTCTGTGTTCCCACACTGCACCCGTCCTCCGTGGGCTCCCTGTGTCACTCCTCTGGGTGGTTCCTTGGGGTCCCAGCGATTCTACGTGCTCTAGGCACTGTGTCTAGTGAAGTCGTTGTTGTTATACCATTTTTTTAGTATATGGTTCGGTCTCCCCCTGGAGCCCGCTGTGTATTATCCTATTTACTGTCGTTCTATTCATTAAGTATTGTGTGCTTTATGTTCTAATCTCGTATAGAGATTAGTAGAGAGTGTTTAGTAATAAATACATATTTTTTATATAACACTTGTGTGGTTCTCCTTTCATTTGATCACTCAGGAGGTTCTGATCTGGTAAAACAAGCTGCTTTACATTCCTTCGAGACTTAGCCTGAAGGCTCCTCTCCATAGCTACCACTAGGATAGCTTCCTATAAAGGTTATCTTTGACCTAATCACCATAAGGGTCGTTTGGACTGGTGCAAGGTGTCCACTTTAATTAGTGGACAGCATATACCAGGCCAACTTCTCACAATCCGCATCCTAACAACAAAGCAGCGGGTGCAATGGCACCGGGGCCCAGAGGTCTGCGGGGCCCACTTCACCCCAATTAGTGTCTGTCTCTTACTTTGAAACAAGGGGGTGGGGTCCTGATTCCCCTGCTTGCTTTAGGGTTCGTGGTGCCTCTGTTACGGCCGCCTTAATTCTTCTAGAAGGTTCGACTTTATCAGCTCTGGAGAATTCTGGGCCATTGTCGTTGCTCATCTGCCCCTTACCCATCTCGATGCACCACTTGTTCTTGTTTATTGGTTATATGTAAAGCGCCGATATACCGCCTTTGGTTTTGGCAGCGCTATGTAAATATTTAAAATTATTTAATTGAAAGCGCTTCTTAAGCAGAGCGCAGCTGCCTTGACACTGATTGTTCATCCGTGCGAGGGAACATAGTGATGACACAAGACCCTCTCTCCTCTCCAACCCGCATTCCCCTCTTACACACTTACAGTAAAACGCCACCAGGAGCAGGATTAAGGCGCTACACCCACCAGCAGCAGAGCCCACCAGCATCACGGGACTGGGTCCGTTTCCAGGGCCTCCATCTGTTGAGTAAAAGAAAGAGTTAAGTATGTAGCACATTCAGAGCAGGCTCCACAACCAAGGGCCGAGGGACCCCAACCGAGGACCCCAGCCGAAGGCCCCCAACCTAGGGCCCCAGCGGAGGCCCCCAACCGAGGGCCCCCAACTTCTGCAGTAAGAAACAGTACATTTATACCTACCTTTATGTACATATCTTGATAAAATGGAAATTTTGGGGGTCATTTTTTGTAGGCTGATGTTAAAACTGGATATTCTGACATATATCAGTGTGTGGAGAGCTCCCCTGTGTAAGGCTCCATAGACACATTCACATGTCCTAGACTCAGATCTCATTCACATGTTTTAGACTCAGTTCTCATTCACATGTTTTAGACTCAGATCTCATTCACATGTTTTAGACTCAGATCTCATTCACATGTTTTAGACTCGCATCTCATTCACATGTTTTAGGACTCACATCTCATTCACATCTTTTAGACTCACATCTCATTCACATGTTTTAGACTCACATTTCATTCACATGTTCTAGACTCACATCTCATTCACATGTTTTAGACTCAGTTCTCATTCACATGTTTTAGACTCAGATCTCATTCACATGTTTTAGACTCAGATCTCATTCACATGTTTTAGACTCGCATCTCATTCACATGTTTTAGGACTCACATCTCATTCACATCTTTTAGACTCACATCTCATTCACATGTTTTAGACTCACATTTCATTCACATGTTCTAGACTCACATCTCATTCACATGTTTTAAACTCAGATCTCATTCACATGTATTAGAATCACATCTCATTGACATGCTTTAAAACTCACATCTCATTCACACGTTCTAGACTCACATCTCATTCACATGTTCTAGACTAGCATCTAATTCACATGTTTTAGACTTGCATCTCATTCACATGTTCTAGACTTGCATCTCATTCACATGTTCTAGGCTCGCATCTCATTCACATGTTCTAGACTCGCATCTCATTCACATGTTCTAGACTCGCATCTCATTCACATGTTCTAGACTCACATCTCATTCACATGTTCTAGACTCACATCTCATTCGCTCGTTCCAGACTCGCATCTCATTCACATGTTCTAGACTCGCATCTCATTCATATGTTCTAGACTCACATCTCATTCACATGTTCTAGACTCACATCTCATTCACATGTTCTAGACTCACATCTCATTCACATGTCCTAGACTCACATCTCATTCACATGTCCTAGACTCACATCTCATTCACATGTTTTAGACTCAGATCTCATTCACATGTTTTAGACTCGCATCTCATTCACATGTTTTAGACTCGCATCTCATTCACATGTTTTAGGACTCACATCTCATTCACATCTTTTAGACTCACATCTCATTCACATGTTTTAGACTCACATTTCATTCACATGTTCTAGACTCACATCTCATTCACATGTTTTAAACTCAGATCTCATTCACATGTTTTAGAATCACATCTCATTCACATGCTTTAAAACTAACATCTCATTGACATGTTTTAGACTCACATCTCATTCACATGTTTTAGACTCACAACTCATTCACACATTCTAGACTCAGATCTCATTCACATGTTCTAGACTAGCATCTAATTCACATGTTTTAGACTTGCATCTCATTCACATGTTCTAGACTTGCATCTCATTCACATGTTCTAGGCTCGCATCTCATTCACATGTTCTAGACTCGCATCTCATTCACATGTTCTAGACTTGCATCTCATTCACATGTTCTAGACTCACATCTCATTCACATGTTCTAGACTCACATCTCATTCACATGTTCTAGACTCACATCTCATTCGCACGTTCCAGACTCGCATCTCATTCACATGTTCTAGACTCACATCTCATTCATATGTTCTAGACTCACATCTCATTCACATGTTCTAGACTCACATCTCATTCACATGTTCTAGACTCGCATCTCATTCACATGTCCTAGACTCACATCTCATTCACATGTCCTAGACTCACATCTCATTCACATGTCCTAGACTCACATCTCAATCACATGTCCTAGACTCACATCTCATTCACATGTTCTAGACTCACATCCTTCACTGGATGGAAGTACTACGGCCTTAGTGTTAGTATAGAAAGTGTCAAGGTCTTCCATGTCTTTAGGTGCCTGTGATAGATTCAAGATTATATCATTCACTCATTCATTCTCTCATTCATTCATTCTTTAATTTATTCATTCACTGTCCATAGAAAGCATACTGTAATAAATTCCAATTCTCCTGATGTATATATTTCAAACAGATTTATTGAAGAGACAGCACAGTACCTGCCTACAGTCAAGGCAGTCAACTCCCCAATATTCCATATTCTCAATCCAGAAACAAACTAGTCATCATTACTGTTAGACTTGGCATCTTTTGCCGTGTTTCCCCTGTCTTTTTGCTTTCTGACCTCCTGGTTTTGACTCTGTTTTTTGCTGGTTTAGTGTCTCTGCGCACTTTCTCACTGCTGTTCAGTGTGAAATTGCAAGTGCTCCTGTTGTAAATTGTTATTATGGATTCATGCTTCCATGATTGGCATATTTGATTTACTAGTCAGTCCATAGTAAAGTGCACTGAGTGTGCCAGGGCCTGTAAATCAAATACTACTAGTGGGACTGCAGCACTGATTGTGCCACCCACATGAGTAGCCCTGAAAAGGCAACTCAGATCTGCCACTGCAGTGTCTGTGTGCAGTTTAGTACTGCCATGTCGACTTGGCAAGTGCACCCACTAGCCAGGCCCTACCCTTCCCTTTTCTTACATAATAGTCACCCCTAAGGTAGGCCCAAGGTACCCCTGTGGGCAGGGTGCAGTGTATGTGAAAGGTAGGACATGCCCTGGTGTGTGTGTGGCATGTCCTGATAGTGAAACACTGCCAATTTCGTTTTTCACTATTGCAAGGCTACCTGTTCCCATAGGCTAGAATAGGGAGTTTGCTTATAACATCTTATAAACATAACTACCCCTGGGAACAAGGTAGGAAAAGAAAGTTTAGTATGCCTGAACTCATAATGCTAAAATGCATCTTTTAGTAAGGGTGTTTTTTACATTCTGTGTTTGAAAATACCACTTTTAGAAAGTAGGTATTTTCTTGCTTAGCCATCCAGTGTGCCGCTGCTAGGATGTGTATTGACTGTCTGGCTTTGGGGTGACAGGGGCTGGGGAGGAGCAGTGGCTCCAGAGAGTCTGGATGGGTCAGGGCTGGGCTGAATAGACCTGGGCTGCATTTAGAGTAGGGGGAGGAGATTTCCTTTCACCTGAATAGACCTGGTCTGCCTCTGACAATGCGGTCTCCACCTCCTGCCAGGAAGCTGCACCAGAGAGGACAGCACTGGTTCTGGCTGGGCAAAGACACTCTCCTCGCCTCCAGAGAACAAAGGATTTTGTGGTATAAATATTCGGGCCCAGACCCCAGAATCTTAGAACTCTTTTGGGCCAAGAAGACTGCCAAGAAGAAGAGCTGGAGAAGCTGTGAGGAGGAACTACCACTTTGGTGAGTTGCTGTGTTGGCCTGCAGTGGATGCTTCTGTCTTGGGCAGTGAAAGGTCTGGACTGAACTTTCTGCAACTTCTTTATGAGTATCTCCAAGGGACTGAAATAGAGCTTGCCTCCTGTTCGGAAGTCTCAGGGACTGCAAAGACTTCACCAACCTCTGGGTACCGCTTCTGGAACCGCTGTTTCAGCTGCCACAGAGAAGGGAAACGCAACCAACTCCGTCGCTGGCTCTGTGTCCTGACAGCACTGCAGACCTCACTGTCCTCATCTCGCACTGCAACCCTGGTCTCACCGACGACAATGACCGCCGCCGCCGCCACCGAGCTGCTGCTTACACCGTGACCTGTGGGCACCGTACTCCGCACCGCCTTGCTTCACTTTGCCACCCTGGTCTCACCGACGCCGTTGCTGCTGCTGACTTCGACACCCGTGACCACATCATGGCCGGGGGCACCGCTTGTAAGTTTCACGACGCACTGCCTTGTCCCACACAGCCGTCTGGGCCGACCGACGCCAGCTCCCGCTAACCGTCACTGTCGCCTGCACCACAACCTGCCAGCACCGCATCGATCACCGTCTCGCCCTGCACCGTAAGCCTTGGTCTCACCAACGCCTTCTGGACGATCGTCCCCGAGCCGCTGCCTGCACCGCATCGAGAGGACACCGCACCCTGCACCGCTTCCATTTTGCAACGCAACCGCTGCGGTTCCCACGACCGGCTCGCACTACCGTGTCAGTCGCAATGAGAAAGGTACCAAGTCTGCTCACGATTTCGCTGACCCGTACCGACGCGGTCGGCTGGAACTGTTAGACTGTGTTGTTTTCAGCATTGCGGTAGCCCCGGATGGAGCTACCGACTTGCACGAACTGTCTTTTTCAAGTATTCTTGCAAAGTATATCTTTTTAAGTACTGTATAGTGGATTTTTATCGTTTTGGTCTTGTTTTAAGTATATCAAATATTTGATATTTTTCTAAAACTGGTGTGGTGTCCTTTTGTAGTGTTGTCACTGTATTACTGTTGGTTATGTGCAAATGCTTTACACACTGCCTCTAAGATAAGCCTGACTGCTCGTGCCAAGCTACCAAGGGGGTGAGCAGGAGTTATGTTAGGAGTGTAACTCCCTTACCCTGACAAGGAAGAAGGGCCCCTACTTGGACAGAGGCGCAAACCCCTGCCAACTACAGACCCCCATTTCTAACAATTACACTTAGAAAGATAAATACACTCTTAAAGAGACAATGAACTAAAAACAGACAACAAGAACAAATGTAACACATCTATCCCCTTACAACCAAACCCCCACGGATGCACACAAAACAAGACACAATAAAATAAGGTACACTACACAAAATCCATGAACTTGGCAGGAGGCTTCCTGTCCGACAATTTCCTTTGATCCTAGAAGCCACACTCTCATTAACATTCCTTACAAGCACTCTCACACACCTCTCCTCCACTCTTGCATTTAGCCACTCTCCTGACATTCCACACTTTACCATCTTGAGTGACCACACTGTTCTCATTTACCTTGACTGCTCTCATGGCTGTACCAAATTTGAGCTCATTTTAGGATAACACACCTGGTCTACGCACACTGACTCAGTTTCCAACCTCAAAGTCAGGTACTTTGATTTTCCATTTGGTATCAAGAGCGTGTCTCATTTTCTCTTGTTTCTTATCTGCTTTCACCACGACTTCCTTTTTAACAACACTCCCATCCTTGTCCAACTGCTTGTTATTGAACCACTAGTGACACAGCTTAGTTACAGGATCCCTACCCTTAAGCAATTTGAAAGGACTAACATCAGTGGAGGTATGCAATGTGACACGAGACAGCCACAACTTTTCCCTGAGTTTGTTCTTCCACTCTCCCCCAAAATCTCTTGCCAACAAAATGCTCTGCTTCAATACACGGTTGAAACGTTTCACTTGACCATTACCACTGAGCTCATACAGGGCAGTGGTCACATGACGTACGTTGCAAAATCTAAGAAACTCACTCATTTCTTGCGACCTCAATTGCACCCCATTGTCTGTGATGAGGATCTCAAGAACACCTTCCCAAGCAAAATGCTCTTTGAAAAACTCAATAAATGAACCTGTGGTGACATGAGAAACAAACTTAACCTCTGGCCATTTAGAATGGTTATCCACCATAACCATGGCAAACTTACACTCATACGGTAAGAAATTGAAGGGACCAGAGATGCCAAAATCCACTTTCTGCCAAGGAAACTCAGGACACTCAACCCAACATAAAGGAGCTTGCACAACCTTAAGCATTCTTTTGCTGTTGGCACACACATCATACTCACGTATAACCCTATACACAAGTCTGTCCAATCCTGGCCACCAAAAGCTTGCCCTAATCAACCTCTTCATGAAAGACACGCCTAGATGACCTTCATAGGCCAGCATCAAAATACGATAACGTAATATAATGGATGGAATACATTTTCTACTCTTAAACAACAAGTGCTCTACAGCCCACATACATTCAAAGAACTCCCTTTGAATTACCGCATACGTATGCTCAGCTTCACTAAGGGTATGTGATGCAAAAGCCAAATTCCATTCCTCACCCCTACATTTCTGCGATAACACACTCCCCACTCCATGAAGACTGGCATCTACAGTAACAATGCACTCTTTATTGACACAGAACAGCTTAAGAGTATGTGGACTTGGGGACAAAAGGCTCTCGAGACCGGGTCTATGCAAAGCAGGCTTTATTTGGTACAGGCGTCGTCTCCTAAGAGAAGCCAGAGTTAAGACACTTCAGAGTCCTTCTGAACTAGGTCCGGTTCACTGTGGCTTTCTTCTGGGCGTCGCAGGGCCAGGTCGGGTCTTGATCCGACGTCCTCAGGCACATGCAAAGAGGAGGAGACGAGAATCAGTGTACTGAACGTACCCGCGAATGAGGGAGGGGGAGTGAGGGAATCACACGAGTGCTCAGTGCTGTACAGTGAAGTGCCCGTGCACTGGGAAACGGGAGTAGTGGAGAGAGGAGATAGAGTGCAGAGGAAACACCTCTCTATGTATCCGGCTTCTCCCGTGATCCAACCCACCCCGCAACCTTGCTCCGTACCTTCGTAAGCCACGCTTCTCCTGAAGCGTGGCGGGGCGCAGCATGTGAACGCTGGTCTCCTGGCTGCTTCGGATCTTTGGTTCCCTCCGTAGTTTCTGGTACCGGTCCGGCTACCATCAGCGTCGCTCCCTCGTTTCTTTCTCCCGCGTCGGTCTGCTGCTCTCGTTCGTTCCACCCGGAAGCGTGCTTCAGCCCGGAAGAAATGTCCTCATCCCTTATTGGCCAGGAAATGCCGACGTCATCGTAAAAGGCGGTCTGTCCACGGCCCGGGGTTTGTTTAAAGGGCCCGCTCTCCGATACCGGTGCGTCCGCTCTAGGCGTGGTGAAGGAACATGTGTTCCATTCCTCCTGTGGACAAATAAGAGGTTCTGTAACAGAGGGAGCAGACCACCATTCCGTTTCAACCCCACAGTCTGAGGGCACCTTGTGACATTCCTCCCCCCTAAGACTCTCCCGATCGGGGAGAGGAAACACCCGGGAGAGAAAATCTGCAGTAGTGTTGTCCGAGCCCTTCTGGTGCTGAACCCGAAAGGCAAAAGGTTGCAATGACAAAAACCACCAAAGCACCCTGGGGTTGTTGCTCCTGTTCTGTGCCGTCCATTGGAGGGGGGCATGGTCTGTGAACAGTGTGAAAGGACGTCCTTCTAGGTAATAACGTAGCTTGTCTATCGCCCATTTGATGGCGAGACACTCTTTTTCCACAGTAGGGTACCTGATCTCACGGGGGAACAGTTTGCGACTTATGAAGAGTATGGGGTGTTCGGACCCATCTGGGGATTCCTGCGTTAACACAGCACCTATGCCATAGTCCGAAGCATCAGTATGCAGGGTGAAAGGCTTGGTAAAGTCAGGTGAAACGAGTACTGGACTGGAGGTTATGGCAGTCTTGAGCAGGTGGAAGGCCTCAAGAGTTCCCTCGCTGGGATGGAGAAGGGCTTCATTCTTACTATCTTTGCGAAGCAAGTTGGTTAATGGGGTCGCGATTTCCGAATAGTGTGGAATGAAGCGGCGATAATATCCCAAGAGCCCCAAAAAGGCCCTCAAGTCCCTTTTAGATCTGGGAAAGGTTGTTTCCGAGATTCCCCGTACCTTCTCAGTTTGTGGAGCAATCACGCCATGACCCAAGATAAAGCCCAAGTACTTGACCCGTTGGAAAGCAACCCTTGATTTCTTTGAGTTGACGTGGAGGCCTGCATTTCTCAGGGAGGCCAGTACGGTTTGGAGATGGTCTAGATGTGATTCCCAAGAGGGGCTAAACACCATGATGTCGTCTAAGTACGCTGATGCGAACGACTGGTGTTTGCGCAAGACCAGGTTCATGAGGCGCTGGAAGGTGGCAGGCGCCCCGTGTAGGCCGAATGGGAGAACCGTAAACTCGTAAAGGCCCTCAGGTGCCAGTACCCTTTCGTGAGGTCGAGTGTGGTTATAAAGGAAGCATTACCCAATTTCTCTATGAGTTCATCTATTCGCGGCATGGGGTAGGCATCAAAACGTGATATGGAGTTCAGGGCCCGGAAGTCCATACAAAAACGAGTGGACCCGTCCGGTTTTGGCACCATGACTATTGGCGAAGACCACTCGCTCCTAGAGGGGCGAATGACCCCACGTTCCAGCATCTGTTCCACCTCTCTTTGTATGGCTTCTCTTTTTGCTGCGGGTATCCTGTAAGGCCTTTGTTTTACTATCTTTCCTGGGTCTGTCTCTATGGTATGTTCTGTTAGCGATGTTTTCCCTGGTAGGTCTGAGAATGTTGGGGAGAAGGGCCTCAGGACCTCATCAAGGGAAATCCTCTGTTCCTTGGATAGATCGGAATTGATCACTAGCTGGTCTAGCGTTTGTTCTGACTGTTGTAGAGAGGGCACTACCAAATGGGCAGTAGTTGGCAGGGGTCCTAGCCACTTTTTTAGCAGATTTATGAGAAAGGTTTGTATTCTGGAGGGTCTTATTTGCACTTTATAGCTTGTTTTCCCGATAGTTTCAACAACCTTGTAAGGTCCGAGCCATTCGGACTTGAATTTGCAGGTCGAGGAGGGTAAGAGGACCAGAACCCAGTCACCCACACATAACTTTCTCCACTTCTTCCCTTTATCGTATAGCATTTTCTGCTTCCCTTGTTTGTTTTCCAGCTGAGAGTATGCCAAGTCTCGAAGCTTCCATATCTTGTTTTTCAAGTTTTGGGTATACTCAAGAAACCCCCGGGACTCCTCTGGTTCTTCCTTCTCCCACGCCTCTTTGGTGATCTCTAGTAGGGACCTGGGTTGTCTCCCGTAGAGCATCTCAAAAGAGGAACACCCTAATGAACTCTGTATCTGGCTCCATATCACGTACAGAGCCATGGGAAGCAACTGATCCCATTCCTTCCCGTCGTTCTGGAGCATTTTCCGGAGGACTGATTTCAGCGTCCCGTTGTACCGCTCTACCAACCCATCAGTTTGGGAGTGGTACACTGATGTTTTTAGGTGTCGGATGTTCAGGGTTTTACAGACCTCCTTCATGAGACGTGATACGAAAGGGGTCCCTTGATCAGTTAGGATCTCTCTGGGGAATCCCACCCTTGAAAACAACTCAACCAGACGCTCGGCTATGCTAGATGAGGTGGGGGCTTTTAGAGGGAAAGCCTCAGGATATCTGGTGGCATAGTCCACCAGGACCAACGCATATTGGTGTCCTTTTTTTGTCTTTGTCTATGAGGTCCATACCCACCCGGGAAAAGGGCGTCCCTATAATCGGGAGTCGCTGAGGAGGTACCAGTGGGGGACGATGGGTGGTCTTCCTCTGACAGATCTCGCACTCCTGACAGTACCGTTTTACCTCCCCATAAACTCCCGGCCCAAAAAAATATCGCAGCACATTTTGGGACGTCTTTTCAGCTCCCACATGACCTGCAGTTAGGTGAGAATGAGAAAAGAAAAGGATTTGCTCCCTGAAGACCATAGGGACAAGGAGTTGGGGTTCGTCCCTGGGTGACCCTACCCGATACAACAGGTCGCTGGTAATTGTGAAATGAGGATACGTCAGAGGTGTGTTAGTGTTTTGGGACCGTGCGTTTTGCCATGCGTTCTGCAGAGTGGGGTCGTTAAGTTGGGCGAACCTGAAGCTTCTATCCATGACCCAAGGGTCAGGAGACACCAAGGCGGGCATTGTTTTCCCTGTTTCATTGTTCCTTAGAGGTTTTTGCACGGATCTAAGGAACATCCGCAAAAACCCGGGATTATCTGTTCCTATTATGAGATCTTCGGGCAAGTCCTCTAGAACCCCAACCTTTACAGTGTAGGAGACCCCTTCCTCCGAGCGGAGGTCAACCTTTGCTACAGGGTATTGTTTAATGTCGCCGTGTACGCATCTAATGTGTACCACTGTCTCAGGAAGGTACTGGATAGGTTTCACTAGGGGCCTCTGTATCACTGATTGCCTACACCCTGAGTCTAATAAGGCTTTTACGGCTCTCCCATTTACCACCACACTTACGTAGAAAGCGCCTCCCAACTCCGCACTGTAGAGGACGGACCTCAGGATATACCCCACTTCCATCGGCTCCTCGGTTGGCTTTTTCTGAGGGCATGCCCTGGCAATGTGGCCCCACCTTCCGCACTCGAAGCACTGCGGACCCTTAGGTGGGGGTCCTTTGGGTTTCAGGGGCCTGAATCTGGAGACATCTGCTGGAGGGGGTCGATATACCCTTCGCTCGGTTCTCTGCGGAGGGGCTTTGTGTGGTTTTTTGGGTTCCAGACTTGCGGGACGCGGCTGGGCGCGCGCAAAGGTAGTGGCCATCTCGACGGCCTGTTCTGTGGTCAATTTGGTGTGCTGTCGTAGCCACTTCTGGGTGTTATAGGGCAGGGCCTCGAGGTATTGCTCCAAGTAGATTCAGTCCATGATTTCTTCCTTAGTGCTGTTGTGCGGTTTCAACCACTTATCGGCCGCAGCCTTCAGTCGAAAAAAAAGAGTCTTGGGGTTTTCCCCAGGGGCACCCCTCTCCCTTCTGAACCGTAGTCTGAAGGCCTCCTCGTCTAAACCTAGATGGTCCAGGATAATGTCTTTGATGGCGGGATACGCTGTGTTCCCATCAGCGTTTGCCACCTGATAGGCAGCTTGTGCCTCACCGGTCAGCAATGGTGCAAGAAAGAACGGCCACTTTTCCATCGGCCATCCGCATGCGCAGGCGGCCCTCTCAAAATTCAAAAGGAAAGAGTCGGGGTCCTCTCCCGGCTGGTATTTTTGTAAGGACACCCCCGCTGGTCCAGAGGAACGTCCTGAGGTCTGCGGAAGAGACAGGTGATCGGCCATTAATTTTTGCATGTTCTCCATTTGGGATGACATAGAATCCGTGAAGACATTGCGGTCGGCCTGCGCCGAGGACATCTGTCTTTCGACCGCCCATCCCAGTTTTTCCTGCGCCTGTACGAGTTGTTGGATCAAGTTCTCCATTATTAGGGTACTAATGGAGGGGTTGCCCGCATTCTCCACCACTTGTGGACTTGGGGACAAAAGGCTCTCGAGACAGGGTCTATGCAAAGCAGGCTTTATTTGGTACAGGCGTCGTCTCCTAAGAGAAGCCAGAGTTAAGACACTTCAGAGTCCTTCTGAACTAGGTCCGGTTCACTGTGGCTTTCTTCTGGGCGTCACAGGGCCAGGTCGGGTCTTGATCCGACGTCCTCAGGCACATGCAAAGAGGAGGAGATGAGTATCAGTGTACTGAACGTACCCGCGAATGAGGGAGGGGGAGTGAGGGAATCACACGAGTGCTCGGTGCTGTACAGTGAAGTGCCCGTGCACTGGGAAATGGGAGTAGTGGAGAGAGGAGATAGAGTGCAGAGGAAACACCTCTCTATGTATCCGGCTTCTCCCGTGATCCAACCCACCCCGCAACCTTGCTCCGTACCTTCGTAAGCCACGCTTCTCCTGAAGCGTGGCGGGGTGCAGCGTGTGTACGGTGGCCTCCTTGCTGCTTCAGATCTTTGGTTCCCTCCGTAGTTTCTGGTACCGGTCCGGCTACCATCAGCGTTGCTCCCTCGTTTCTTTCTCCCGCGTCGGTCTGCTGCTCTCGTTCGTTCCACCCGGAAGCGTGCTTCAGCCCGGAAGAAATGTCCTCATCCCTTATTGGCCAGGAAATGCCGACGTCATCGTAAAAGGCGGTCTGTCCACGGCTCGGGGTTTGTTTAAAGGGCCCGCTCTCCGATACCGGTGCGTCCGCTCTAGGCGTGGTGAAGGAACAAGTGTTCCATTCCTCCTGTGGACAAATAAGAGGTTCTGTAACAGAGGGAGCAGACCACCATTCCGTTTCAACCCCACAGTCTGAGGGCACCTTGTGACAGAGTAGGAGCTTTGTCAATCTCTGATTTAACTAAATCAAAGGCATGTTGATGTTTTCGAACCACTTAAATTCCACATTCTTCTGAGTTAGTTGAGCCGGGTCTGGTGGCTCAGTGGACTAATGAGTCTACTGCAGCGGCTTGTGTTCCACCTCATGGTCACAGGTTCAAATCCCGACGGGTCCACTCAGCCTTTCATCCATTTGAGGTCGATAAAATGAGTACCATTGAGTTGGGTAACAATAAACATCTCTTATTAAGTGCCAAGATGCCTACGGGTGAACGTGCGCTTTACAAATACATATGTTATGTACCCTTAGAGGCTTAATCTTTCTTGCAAAATCCTTAATGAATTTGCTGTAGTGCTCACAGAGTCCAGAAAATTAGAGCAACTTCTCTTGCTTTGGCACAACACCATCCTTGGACAAGGTGTGTCCCAAATACTCCACAGGTTCCTTGAACAACTTATAGTTATCCTCCTTCAAGGTCAAACCCTGATTTCCCAACCCCACACAAACGTTCTTTAAATGCTCCAAATGTTCTTCCTTATTTTTTGAGAAGACCAAAATCTCATCCTGAAAGCACTTAACAAATGTTTCCATCTCCTTGAAGATGTGGAACATTGCTCTCTGGAAAACGGATGCCGCCAACGCTAGGCAGAACGGCATCCTCTTGAATCAAAATAATTCTAGTGGAGTTATGAAAGAGGTCAACAATCTAGAGCCATCACTCTATTCAATTTGATGGTATGTTAACGCAAATCCAGTGTGGAAAACACTGCTGCTCCTTCTAACATACTAACCACCTAATTGGCATTGGATAGAGGATGGCAGTCTACCACAATATTCGTATTCAACCCTCTGAGATAAATACCTAATCTCAGAGATTTATCAGCCTTGTGGGCCAAAACTATGGGAAATACCCATACAGAAGATTCTATCTCCTCAATGATTTCCCCACCCAACATGTCTTTGAGTACACGATTGAGCTCTTTGAGCAAATTGATAGGCACTCCTCTCAGTTTTTGCTAAACCCGGATTGCACCACTCCTAAATTTGATGTGATGAGTTTATCCTTGCAACTTTACCAACTTACTTGAAAATACATTAGGAAATTGTGACATGAACCAGGGAATTTCCTCGGGATCACCCACAGCTAGAACAGGTTCCCTGCTGCATGGATTTAAAATAATTCCTAGCTTCCATTTATCCTTCAACCCCAAACCATTCTCTCCTTTCTTGGCAACGTATAGCTTAATGTGAGGCACTCTACCTTTGAAAACTACATCCAAATCCATAAATCTCTCCATCTCAATAGCAGAGCCATCAAAGCTCTGGACAATAACATCAGATTCCACCAAGTCACTCCAACACTTGATTCCACCAAACCTCTCAATAAAATATTCCACATTAATTATTGTCCATGGTTGTAGCAAAGTAGGATCTGCTTTCATGGTCACCCCCACTTTTTGCTGGTGTCATTATGTTTTACTGACTAGTCTGAATGGGATCCACGCTAATCAGGACCACTTCTCTGTGCTTCTCCTCTACATAGGACATGGAGAGTACTTAGGTACACCCCAGACTGGCCACTGGTGTACCCTTTAAAGTCCCTAGTATATGGTACTAAGGTACCCAGGGCTTAGGTACACCGGGGGTCCCCCATGGGCTGAATAATTTACTATGCACTCATGGGAGACCACTCAAATTGTGACTACAGGCCTGCCATTGCAGCCTGTGTAAGCTGATGCTAGCACCACTTACGACAACAATAAGTTTCCTTATATTTGAGGTCACTACACTTAAAACCTATAAGTCACCCCTAAGGCAGGCCTTTCAATCCTGAAGGCAGGGTGCTCGGTTATAAGTGTGAGGGTGCCCTGCATGAGCAGGACACTCCTATGACCCTCAGAGTCCATTTTCCCGGGCTGCAAGTGCATCAGCCATGAGATATATAGAGTGGCCATGTGTCATTACGCAATGGCTATCTCTAAACTGGCAGTTTTGGTATCAAACATGTTTGGTATCAAACATGTTTGACAGAAAAAGGAAGATGGCGGATTGACTCCACCGTGAGTAGCAGCGTTCTACGAGAGGTCCCGGCGGATGGCTGTTTTTGCGGGAAAGCGGGAGAAAACTACAACCAGCAACTAGGAAACAACTTGGGATAACAACTCGGGACTTCAAACTTTCCCAAAACTCTAAAAAAAGGATTTTGCACTAAATTAACTCTGCCTTTAACAAACGCTTTGTGGGAGAACGCGTACCTTTTATTTTCCGACAAGACGACCAGTGCTCTCTGCTTTTGGGAGACACCCGGAGCTCAGTTCACTATCGGTTTGGGCAACCCCGGTCTGTATTCTATTGGATTGGCCTGGCAGCTTGTATCCGATCTGGCCGACAAGTAATGGCTCCTCCAAAGGCGAACACACAGCGAGTCGGATGACTCACACCGAATTACGCTGCAACTGGTATGGATAATCCCACTACGGAGGGGGTGAACGGTACATCTAAAAAGGTCTTCCTTCAAGTTGGCAAACCGGTGATGCAGCTGTTACACTCGAGGGACGCCGCTAACCTCCTTGCCTCTGTCTCTGAACCTGCTATGGCAGACATCGTTATGGAGGCTGTTCAACGCAAGTCACCGGTGGGCTCATCTGATGCTGTTCTGCCGGTAAGCACTGTTAAACTTACTAAAGGCGTTTCTATTATAGAACAGGGAAACAAAACTGTAAATGACTGCGGAGACGATTGCGGAGGTATAGCTGACTTGGGAGTAGTAACCTCCGATTCGCAAGTTAACAGAGAATCTGCCATAATAGTCAATAGTGAAACTGTCGAGCTGACTGAACCTTTTTCTGTCGGGACGATGAATAACAGTGAGGCAGACAAAGGGAACTTAAGATCTGTTGTTTCGACTTCAGGGTGCCTGGATATACCTGCACCGATAACAGTAGATATGGCTGAGCCGATTAATTCGGTGGATGCTTCACCGATTGCCATGGAATTATCAGCTGAGACCTCGGTATTTTCTTTATCACCAGCAAATATAGATGATTTACCTGACTCACCTGATCATCTCTCTGAGTCTTTCAATGCACACCCTTTGTCTGTCAAGAAGAAGGCTGGTCTCACCTGATCATCTCTCTGAGTCTTTCAATGCACACCCTTTGTCTGTCAAGAAGAAGGCTGGTCATAAGGCTGGAGTATCTGATAAAAATATTCTTACTTTTCAACAACAAGGTAAAATCATGACTGCTACTAAAAGTAAAGCTAAATCATGTACGCAAGATAGTCCCTTACGAAAATGGGTAACATCAAAGGGAGATGTCAGAGCGATTGTTTCGAGGCTATCTGGTCTAGTTTAAAATTTGCCTAACACTAGCAGTCAATTCATCTCCCTCTCTCCTTCTGTAAACTCTTCTGCAACTGACAGCTTGCCTAAACAAATAAGCACAACTGGGAATTGTGATACAGTTGAAGCCTCCGCTACAGTGACTACTGACTTATCAAGTGCTCCATCAATACCAAGGACTTCATCAGAACCTTCTCTAACTCTAATCATGCAGGCTTTGTCAGAGCAAAGATCTGAGGCTCAGGAATACTATACACAACTCAGAGCGGATAATGCCAATATACAACAGTCACTGTCAGCAGTAACCAACAAAGTCTCAGAACTTGCAACCGAAATGACAACCTTACAACAACGAATATCTGATAATGAAGATGCAGTAACACATTCCACTAAACTGCTTCAAGAACATGATATGCAACTTAATGCTCTACAAAGCAAAATCGAAGATTTAGAAAATCGCCAACGGCGGAATAATTTACGCATATTTGGAATTCCGGAAGGGAGAGAAGGCTCTGACCCACGGTCATTTATTGTACAAACATTTCAGAAAGCCTTTCCTTACTTAGCAGATTGGGACTGGGACTCCCAAATACAAAGAGCCCATAGGCTACCAGCTTTTCTTAATCAAACAGATCAGACCGGCTCACGCCGACCGCGACCAATACTTATATACGTTGGTAATTTTCTATTGCGTCAAGCCATTGCTATTAAAGCCCGGCCTAATACACCAGTCTTAGTGGACTCTCTCTCCATCATCGCACGGTCAGATCTATGTAAAATCACGATGGACAAAAGGTGGAGGATGAAGCAACTTATTGATTCTTGGTGCATTGGCTTACTTGCAAGAACCTGCCCGGCTGAAGGTTATTAAAGATGGCCGGTCACAGATCTATCATACTGACCAGGAGGCAAAGTTGGCGCTTGCTAAACTACAACAACATCCTTAGATAAGAACTTGATTTAAAGTACGCAATAGATCTTGGACATATGACGCAAACTCGCTTTGAATTATTATGAATACTGTGAGATTATTGTTCCTTTTCTCATATACATGTTTCCCTTTTTCTCTTTTCTCTCCCCTACTACCTTTAGACTTTTCTTTGTTATCACTTCTCTCATTGTTTAAGTATAGTATTATTAGTATTATTAGCCAATGTTGGGAGGGTCTTGGAGAACTCTGCTTCCCTATGCTGTCATCAATCGACAGCAGGTTAATGGGGGTGATTCCTTTTCTAGGACACAGGATGGGAGGGCGGGCAACCTACCAAGGTTTGGGGAGGGGTGGAGATTGGGGGTGGGGAGGGTTGTTGCTGACTAAGGTGTTGTGCGGAGACAAACAATCGCTATGGGGTATAAATCAGGGGTTGTACAGACTAAACTAGTATGTAATTCGGATATAATTTACAGAATTTGCATGGGCAATAATAATTTGTTTGTGTTCTCTACTCAAATACTTAAACTGTTGTTTTTTCTGAAGCCCCATATGGGGAGAGTCAGTAGGAGCCCGAAGTGTCCAAAATTTACATAATGGGTACATTCAGATGTATAAGTTGGAATGTGGCCGGGCTTAATTCACCCACTAAGTGACGCTTGGTGAGAGAGGAGCTTAAGATGTATAAACCACACCTAACCGTTTTAGTAGAGACACATCTGACGTACAAAGATAGGGGTTTGTTCAAACAGCTTGGCTTAGAGGTATTATAATGTAGCTCACAAAATGCAGCAATTAGAGGGGTAGCTATTCTTAAAGATGAACATTTTGTCTGTAAAAAACTTAAAAAAGCTTCAGACCCAGGTGGCAGATGGGTGATCCTGCAACTCAAAATTAATAATAGGAAACTAGTTTTGTGCGCATAATATGGGCCAAATCAGGACGAACCTGCTCTTTTTGATAAATTAATGTTGGAGCTCTTGGACTGGCAAGGGGAAATTATAATTTTGGGGGACTTTAATTGCACTCTAAACTATTCTATTGATTCAACAAATCGATTTGCCTTTCCAAGGATGAGCAGGGTTCGAAAGTCGATTTTTGAGTTGGCTCGGCTTCACGGGTTGACGGATCTGTGGTGAGCATTATATCCTGCGATGCCCGGCTTTACGTATTATTCCAGACCACACCAACACTACTCTAGAATTGACCTAATCTTTGTGAGTAGTTGTCTCTTAGAAAAATCCAATATAGAGGTCTGCCCACGAATAACGTCTGACCATAATCCGTTATTGATACATATACAGTCTCTTGCTGAGGACAATAGTAATCGCCCTTTCTCATTCCCTAGATACTTGCTGACTGATCCAGAATTTATCTCTCACACTCAGGGGGTTCTTACTGATTTTTTTCAATATAATTTGGATACTGCTCCGCCTTTTATTCTATGGGATACGATGAAAGCTGTTATACGGGGGTCCACGCAACAATATATATATCATATGAATAAAGTCACGCAAAGACGGACGAAGGAGCTCCGTAATACTTTAATAAAATTAGAATTATCCCATGCTCAAGAGATCATGTCGAATGGATTAAATAAAGAAGCTATATACTCTGCATTGATCAGCACAAGGACGCTCATGACCCGACAATTTAAAGAGAAGGCTGCAGCTGCCTATAATAAAAATAGATTGAACCAATATGAATATGGAGATCAGGTTGGGCGGCTACTGGCTTACCAGGTAGCAGATAAGAAAGATAAAACCCGGATAGACTTAATTAAGGGCAGAGATGGTTGAGTGTATACTTCAACTAACTTAATTTTAGAGCAATTTTAACAGTTCTATTCAGAGTTATATGCTGTATCTGATGATTTTGAGTCAGGGGTGGCTGAAGAATATTTACAATTACTGAGTCCTCAGGTTCTTAACATTAGAGGCTAAAGACCATCTTCAGCTTGATATTACAGAGGAAGAAATGATGACTGCTAAAGCAGTGCTACCTTCGGGTAAGGCAGCCGGGGATGATGCTCTACCCATAGAATTTTATAAAGTTTTTAAGACTTTAATTCTTCCACTGCTTCAAGTAGTTATGCATCAGATAGCTGAATACAAGCAAGTCCCTAAGTCCTGGGACATGACCAATATCGTCTTCTTTCTTAAGAAAGGGAAGAGTTCTGACGATTGTGGGTCATATCGCCCAATATCCCTCATAAATGCTGACGCTAAAATATTTGCGAAAGTGCTGGCGAATCGCTTGACACCGCATATGCCGGGGCTGGTATCAGAACACCAACATGGATTTATCACAGGCAGAGATACGACTGCACATGTCAATACAGCTATAACTGCCTTCGATGTCGCTAATAAAACCTCTAGTAATATGGGGATGATTCTTTTAAATGCTGAAAAAGCATTTGATCGGGTGGTATGGGATGCATTATGGCTGATATTGCGCAAAGAATGGCTTACCTGATCGATTTTTGAACTGGATTAAGGCATTATATAACAACCCACAGGCAAAATTAGCATATGCTAATTTGCATTCTAATACGTTTTTAATACAACGTGGTACAAGGCAGGGGTGCCCACTATCCCCTTTACTTTTTGCTCTTTATATCGAGCCCTTTATTCAAACTTTAAACCAAAATAGAGATATTATCCCTTTCAGTAATGGTATGTACCAACTTTAGGCGGTAGCATACGCGGATGATATTGCGGCCTTTACATCAGACCCAGCAACAATGGTCAGTATTATTCAGGAAGAAGCTACAATTTTTGGGCGCTTCTCGGGGTATAAACTTAACATAAGTAAAACCCAAATAATACATAATCTGGAACCCGCAACATCTATTACTGGTACTTGTAATGTAGCTATATATCTAGGTGTTAGAATTACTAAAAATGTAGATCAAATTTGGAAACTTAATTATGAAACACTGCTGCAGACAGTCATTAAACAACTTAAGAACTGGAATAAGCTGCCAATTACTATTATTGGCCGAATCAATATAATTAAAATGATAATATTGCCTACATTTTTATATTTGTTTCGGGCTATCCCTATACGGGTTCCTAACTATTTCTTTCATAAATTAGAGGGCGCAATTAGTAGCTTTATTTGGGGATATAAGCAGGCTCGTCGGTCGATACAATTTCTTAAATTTCCCTATAAATATGGTGGCTTGCAACTTCCTGATTTTAAGTTGTACTATTGGGCAGCATTTTCTGGGCGTATACAAAGTTTATTAACTGATAAATTCCCATACTAAGGGCTTATTTTGGCTTTAGGTATAGATCACAGTATGTTTTTGTATAGGGTTAATGATCCTAACTATTATGAAAGAGTCCGATTCAAGACCGTAAGGGACATTGTTCGTATCTGGAATGAAATTCTTGGTTATTTTTCACTTACTTTTGAGGATCTTACTAGACATGAATATTATAAATTATGGAAAAATCCATCTCTCCCGAATATATTTCATGATCCAGTCGCTTGTAACTGGGCTAGATATGGCATAGATAGACTGGGACAGCTATATGATTACTCTGGTTTTTCTACTTATGTTTCGTTGGCCTTCCATACCAGTCATTTTTCAAATATTTACAATTTAGAGACTACTTTTTTAAACAAAAATTAATGCAATTGCCACATTCTCATGTAGTTCTCACATGTTTTTTAAATTCTGCTTACAAAACTAGAATTAGCACAATGTATACACATCTATGCGATGCTAGAAGTGCTGATCTTAATGAATTAGCAACAAAATGGAGTCAAACTCTGAATATGGACTTAGATGCACTTGAAATCACGCTAGCTGTAGATAAATTAGATAACTCTGTACATTCTGTTAACTTAAAGCTGCAACAGTTTCGTACTATTTGTAGGCTCTACTATACTCCAGATAAAATAACAAAGTGGCAGCAATCAGTACAAGTGTGTGGTAGCGGAAGCACGGTTAGAACAAGCTGTCCTAAATGTGATCAAAAAGCTGCTGATATTTTACACATGTTTATCTTTGTCCTAGGCTAGTGGATTTCTGGGTAAGAGTCATACAATATATTGGTCAATGTTTGAATCTGTAGTTAACTTTTTCTGTTAAAGAGATTATGCTGGGGGTTAAGAAATGTGACGATCCTTATATGGGCTGCATCATGTCCATTTTATTAGTAACGGCCCGTCTATGTATTGCGAGAGAGAGGATTAGCCCTAATTCTCCTTCATTATATGACTGGTTGATTCTTGGAAAAGATATCTACAAGAAAGAACGTGCACTTGCTAAAACTCGTTCGATCCGTAACAATGCTTAGATTTAATCGTATCTGGAACTACTTTGAACATTAGTATGTATGTTACTAAATTAATAGAGGATGTTTCTTCTTTTTTTTAAAGTTTATATTTATGTAAGCATCTTAGAATCTACTCAAAATGTGGCTATGATTATCTTTTTAAAGCCCTATATGGTTTATTTTGCTCATGCATATCTAATGTACTTAATTTATGTTTTTTTGTCAAAAAAGGTCTGTACAACTTGTCATAATAAAAAAAAAGTAAAAATAAAAAAAAGGTATCAAACATGTTTGAATCATACCCCAACACTGTAACCTGTGTTGGAGGTATGATTCCATGCAATGTAAAGCTCCTTTGGGAGGCCCTCAGTGCTCCCAGTAAAAGTCTTCTAGACCTGGACAGCAAACTATGGCTGCTGCCTACCAGAGACACGATTCTACCCACCTGCTGCTGAGCCAAGCTAAAGCAGGGGAAGGCAGGACAATAGGTTTCCTGTCACAGGGAGGTGTGACCACCTCAGAGACAGGACTTAGTGTATTGGGACAGGGTGGGGGTGCATGCCAGCACCAATAGACTGCTTTGAAGGGCACATTTGGTGCCCTCCTTGCATACTCCAGTTGGAACCAGTTCAGGGAGCCGTTGGCTCCTGCTTTGGCGCGAAACTGGACAAAGGACATGGGAGTATCCTCCATACTGTCCAGCCCCTCCTTTGGAAGGAACCCCTGAATTGTCCCGACCCTTTCCTTAGGGTACTTAAGGGCTTACCAGTGGGTGGTTCCTTAGATTCCTCATGGGACAAGATTCAGAACTGAATCCACTTCATCTTCAACCATCTGGGCACCTTGGACTTCGTTGGACTTCGTCTTGGGAACCAACACTGCAACTGGGAAGACTCCTGCTGCTCCTGGTCTTGTCGCCCTTCCAATCTTCTGCATCTTCTGTGCCTGTGCTCCATACAGGTTCTGCACAAGTCCTGTGGACATCCAAGACACCCAACAGAATCTCCCTTGGAGTGAAGGAGTCACTCCCCTGCATCTGCAGGCACCACAACAAAACTGACTGGTCTGCTGTTCCTGAGCTCCTACGGACTCCAAAAGGATCAGCAACACAGGTGGCAGTTCTGCAACTCCCTCGAGGCCTGCAATGTCTTCACAGCAAGTTTGAAGTCAGTACCCCTCATCGGAACCACTGGAGCAGTACCCCTGTGCACTGCGTCAACTTGCTGTTGCCACAACTTGTTGGCTCTCTCCTCCAGAGATCTTCGGGCCCCAAGAAGATCGAACCTCAAGCAGCTCCTGTAACCAATATCTTTGCCCTCACTGCATCCTCTGCACTGTGGGCCTGCATCTTTGGTAAGCTGCTTGAGGTCCTCTTGCGACTCCTGTGTCTCCGGCCTGTGGGTCCTCTTGAGGGTCTTCTTTGACTCCAGTAGGCTCCCCTGTTTGCTTAGGGCCTGCTCTGACTCCCCTGCTTGTGGTGAGTCACCTGGACCCTGCTGGTCCCGACACTGCACCTTTTTCATCTGCCACTTTTGTTGCAGCTGCCAAGGCTTCTTGGTGCTCTGGCCGGACACCGACCGCCTGGCTCTCGCATCCAACGTGGGTCAGCTCTTGAACAGCTCCTGGTCTTCCACTGCATCGCCTGGTCCGCACAGCTGCAGCTCCAAGGGCACCGTCAACGCTCCTGCATCTCCAACATCGGTGGGCATTCGTCTTCTGTGCCTCCTGGTCACTCCTGAGTGGCATTGCTCTTTCTCCTCTGCTTGCAGGTACCTCTCATCTTAAACCCACCTTTGGTTTTCACCGGACTCTTTCACCTTCTTCGCCAGCTGCATCTTTACTGAAATCCTCCATTGTGGCCTACAGCAGTTTCCGACGTCACTTCGCACCTATGCGCCCTGCTTCAATGGTGTAAGTATCCTGGTTCCTGGGGTATCCACAGGTGGGGTGACTCTCCAACCTCCCTTCTTCCATTGGGTTCTTCTTCAGGGTCCTCTGGGAAGGGTCCTTCTTCTTTAAAATTACAACCGCGACTTACCCTTTGATTTGAATTGAGCATGCAATGTGTTCCAACTCTGTACACGGCATCCATGGGGTTCCTGGGTACTTTCCTTGGGTGGTTCTTTGGGTCCCCTGCTCTTCTACATCTTCTGGGTCCAGTCTCAACTTAGGTCGGGGTTTCCATTCCACTATTTTAGTATATGGTTTGGTTTCCCCCTGGAGACCACTGTGTATTTGTGCTACTTACATGTTCTATTATCAAAGTATTGTGTGCATTGTGGTTATATCGCCGGGTAGGAGATATTGCAATGTGTTAGTGAGTGTTTATAATAAATACATATTTTTAAAACTACACTGTGTGGTTCTTTTTCACTTAACCTACACTATATGATTAGTGACTATATGATAAAACAAGCTGCTTTACATTCCATCTGGACTAAGCCTGACGGCTGCTCTCCACAGCTACCACTTAGAGAGATTTCTATAGTTGTCTAAGACCACTAAAACCACCATGAGGGTTGTCTGGATTAGTGCAGGGTGCTACACTTACTTAAGTGAGCACCATATACTAAGCCAGCCTCCTTCAATGGTGGACCAGAGTCTGCCACGAGCTCAAGTTCCATATTGAGCATGTGAACATTGCATCTGGGAGGTTTAACCACTTCTCCTACCCACTCCTGGTTAGTAAGGGATAGTACAATTCCCTTCTCCATGTCAGTATCAGCTCCACAAACACACTTTACGCATGCAGTCTCCTTAGCTGCAACAACTTTACTACTGGACATTGCCATTCCTTTCTTCCTCTCACCTTTAGACTCACACAAAAAATGTCCCTTGTGCCCACAATTGCTACATTCTTTCCCAACAGCTGGGCAAAAGGGGGACGAAGCTAAATGGTTTGGACTACCACACATATAACAAGTGTAAGCTTTTTTATATCCCTGCGGCCTGACTTATCTCCGACAGTACGTACTTCATCAGTAGGCTTTCGGTTCTTAGAGACAATATCCTCTACAGACTTCGTCCAAATCTCAGACTGCTCTATGGCTTTTGCAGTAGATACTGCATCTTGTAAATTCGTATCCCCATAACCCAAAGTCGTTCTTGTACCTTTTTGTTTTTAACATTTACTATAACTTGATCTCTTATCATTTCTTCCGTTATGGCAACAAAATTGCAAAGTAAAGCAAGACCACATAATGCAGTCAAGAAGTCATCAAAGTTCTCCCCATCTCATTGGGCTCTAGTATAGAACTTGTATCTACTCAACACCAGACTCGAAGAAGGTTTAAACCTTAGCTCCATTCTTAGAAGAGCCTCCTCAAAAGCATAACGCTCCCCTTCACCTTGAGGTGGCACAGGTGGTAAAGCCATAAAACTAACTGACCTTCTGATCCTAAACAATGTAGGAGGATATTATTTTTTCCTTTCAGCACCCATTCTATCCACATCAATAGCCTTCATGTTGGTGAGAAACTCCTCCTTCCACCTCAACTAAGGGAGAGGAGGGTCATATTTACTCTGTAGACATTTAGCTGGTGGTTCAAAGTGCACGTTTCAGACAGTATGTGAAAGCGTATAGGTAGCTATGAGAATAACCCAATGCAGATGCTACAAAACAATACTGTAAAGATTAGTATAAACCAATGTCAAAAGCTGAGAATCTGCGGTAAATAATTGCACACACTGTCTTAAATTGCTGTGCGCATCAGCGGTAGATAAAGGCTCACTGTGCACTGCGTGGTGTTGCTGTGCGCATCAGCGATAAATGATGATGATAGCTCACTGAGCGCACATCCAGTTTGTAGGCACAAGCGTGGATTCGCGTCTCCACAGGAACAGCATTGAACTCCTACTGGTGCATAACCTGCAACAGCTTCCGTAGACCCATTGAAAGAAACTTCCCAAAGATAGCGTCAGGGAGGTCAGCGTAGATTCGCGTTTCAACAGAATCACAGGAACAGTGTCGAAATCCAACTGGAGCACAATCCAACTTGGAGCTTTCCAAGAATGCGTCGTCGTACATAGCGTGACGGCGAAGACAAATCACTTCATGTGATACACTGGTTGTAATCAAGGCTGGCTGACGCAGAGGTCCCAAAAGAAAGCAACTGCAAGAATGCCTGTGTGCGTGAGCGTTTGCCTCATGCGTCCAGATTGAAATGATGCCGATAAGCGATGTTCAGGTACTGTCTCCAGGCTTCTTTGCGAAAAAAGAATAAACAAAAAATGTACCCCTTCAAAGAGTTTAGAATCCACCAAATTCTCACGCAAGCTGCTCCAAATGTTTATCTTTAGCCAGGAAATGACGAATGGTGAAGTCCTCAAAAACAAATCATGTAGATTAACATATCTTCCAAAATGGCACCACACATGTGCTGAAGATGGTAGCAGGTACCATTACACTTGTCGCCAAATTTGTAATAAATTTCAATACTCCAGATGAATACATTTCAAAAAGATTTATTGGAGAGACAGCACAATACCTGCCTACGGTCAAGGCAGTCAACTCCCCAATGTTCCATATTCTCAATCCAGAACCAAACTGGTCATCATTAAATTTAGAAAGATAGCAGCCCTCTTAAAGAGACAATGAACTGAAAACAGACAACAAGAATAAATGTAGCACATACTCTTGTGAATTAAGGTGAAATGCTCACCCAGCCCACTCTAATTTCTCTCTGGAGTGAACATCCAGGCAGTTAGCCTTTGTAACTCTGCCGATGGGACAACCAGCGGACGATCTTGTGTCACTGAGTGTGCCCATTGTCTAAGCTCTTTCATCAATGTTAAGACCATTGGAAACCTTGAGCAGGAGTAGGGGGTTTCTGTTCGCCATCAAAAAGAAGGAAGCACTCAAGGTCCCATCAGTGATAAGGTTGTAGATGCTCCTCCCACCCACAGACTGGTGAATCCTACAAAGCTGGACACCCACCCAGCCATCCTCAACACTTTATGGACCTGCTGTGTGAGACCTGAGAGATGCCCCAAAGGCTGGGCCTGATCCCTCTTGTACCCAGTACAGAGAAGTGGACTCCAAGGGTCGTAAGGCTGAACCTCCTCTTCAAGTCACAGGGATACAAGAAGCTACAGGAGGACTTTCCTGCAATTGCCTAGCTGACCAGTGGCAACTGTACCTGGACTGGACCTGGACTGGGCCCTGCAGTTGGCCTCTGACTGATACCTTATGAGCTTCTAAGACCAGTGGGCCTTGGAACTATACTCCTGTGGTTGGTTGGGAGTTAAAAGGCTACAGACCTATTTGAAGTTTGGAGGACCTGGTTACTCCGTCACAAATGTGATTAATATCCCGTCTGCCATATTATAAGTGCCATAAGATATGAGACTTGTAATACAATGGCCGGGATAACCGTCAAGTTTGTGACAGAGTAATCTATCAACCAAACTCAAAATCAGACCCTAAGTCAGAAGGTAAAATCTTTGACCGCGACAAACCTAGTTGGTGGATCCTACATGCCTTACATCGCACTCGGCCTCAAATCATGCCCAAGTCCCGGTCTAGAGTGACCCATGACTATCATTGGTGCTTTGTGCTTTTTGTGCTATTTTTACTTTAAAATATAAAAATCTCTGGCTCCCCTTATTGGTTTGGTGTCACTTTGGTGTAATTTTCTTTATTAAATTTTAGTCTATTTTTCTAGTTTGTTTTGGGATTTGCATTTCGACTTTATTTTATTTTGGTGCTGCATATATAATTTACATATTGCCCTAAGTTAAGGGTGTCTTCTCTGTGGCCTAGATACCGAGGAGTAAGAGGCCTCAACCCCCACTCTACAAGCCCAGTAGCTCCTGCTAGCCCCGTGGTCTCTTAACGGAGTTCTGACCATTTACGGCAAGCAGTGGGGCATCATCCTTTAGGAGCCTTGGATACGAATATGGCATTAGCCATTTCCAATTTACGCCAGCAGGATAATAGGTCCAGTTTCTACACACAGAGTCAGCACACATAGACAATGGAAACACAGCGTTGGAAATAGACCTAGGCACCATGTCTGTAGATCAGATGAAGGATTTATGTAGGGGCAGAGGGTTACCTGGAGTAGGGACAGAGAGGTCCTTACAAACTTCATTAGACAGCAGGTCGAGACACTAGGTGAAAGGAATGAGGCTGTAGTTGACTCTGGGGAGGGAACCATGTTAGGAACTCAGGAGGAGAGCCCTGTGGAGTCAGGCTCTAGGAACCCCTTAAGACAGATCTATCCCAGACGCACTCAGAGTTTGTGCCCTAATGCATGTTCCAGAGTTTCACCAAGACACTCCCCACCTTTAGTTTCTAGAATACCTCGGGTGTGTGCACCACCTCAAATTTCTATGGTACCACTGTCACTGACTCCTGGAGTAATCCCTTGGGTGTGTTGAGTCTAGCAGAGACCCTGAGCTTGCAGCTGACTCTTCACAAGGCTAAGGCTGAGGAACAGGAGAAGGCCAGAGAATTTGAGAGGGAGAAGCTAAGATTTTCTCACCGGAAAGAAGAAGAGAGGATGCAGGAGAGATAGGAGGAAAGGGCCGAGGAAGTGAAATTTTGAGAGGGGGAAGAGAAACAGAGAGAAGGGATTGAAAAACAGATAGAGTGGGGGAGACAGAGAAAGTAAAGGAAAGAGAGATGGAGAAGGAAAGGATAGCCCTTGAGAAAGAGAAACTTAGGATGGCAGCAATGATAACTCCATCTGGGATAAATAACTGCATCCACTTCAGGCCAGGTTGTGGCTAAAGTTCCAAGAGATCTTACACATATGCATTGGAAGATCAGGACATCTTATACTGGTTTTTGAGCTCTGAGTTTGCTTGTAAGTCGCAGACCTTGAATGAGGTGTCTAAGGCAGATGTCTTAATTTGGTGCATGCTATTGGAAGGCACAGCCATCAGTGGAAGGATGCCTGTGGCAGATCAGATGGTCTACAAGCTCTGATTAGATGGTTGTGGCTGAAGCAAGCTCAGTACCTTCAGATATTACGGGACTGCAAGAGAGCGGATTATGTTCCATTGAGACTTGGACACATGAATATGTGACTGCAATGAGTGAATGGGAGGGATGGAGGCCAAGGAGTTCAGCTCCTTAACCAGTTGATTGTGACAGAGTGACTCAAGGAGGAGTGCTCAACCCCACTCAGCCAATACCTGGCTGATTTGACTGAGAGGGATCCAGAGAAGCTTGCAGTGTTGGCTGACCAGTGATTAGCTAATAGGATTCACAAAGTGTTAGAACAGCACTGTTCTAAGCCAAAGAGAGAGGGAATTCTTTACAGACTGGTTCCAAACTGGAGGTTTCTGGGGAATTGTTCTTAATAGTTCAGTCACTCTCCTCCTTCGATCCTGTCTCCCTCCGACTGAAGATCGTTGTAACACTCTGGCTCAATACTTCTTTGACAAGGTGGTTCTATTTATACTTCTTTCCTGAAGCTGCCAGAAATGTTCCATGCCTTGATGTTTGGTTTGAGCCCTCAGCAGATAGTAAAAGACTTTCTAGGTTCAAGTGGATCACATCAGAGGAACTCATTCCGATCATGACATCTATTAAATTAGGGGCCCCTTCGGACCCTGCATCTCCAGTTTTTCTGGAGCGAGGAATAAGTTGCATAGCTCCAGTGCTATGTGACCTACTTAACAGCCCCTTCAGGATTGGGCAGGTCCCTAAATCCTGGAAACATGCAGTTGTAGTCCCCCTGCTAAAGAAGCCCATGCTTGACGCCTCTAAGTCAGAGAATTTCAGACCTATTTATTTGCTACCTTTTGTGTCTAAGGCAGCGGAGAAATACGTTATTTTACAGCTCTCTTCTTATATTGAAGTTTTACACAAGACTGAGTCAGGTTTCTGCCCCCAATAAAGTACAGAGCCTGGGCTTTTGTTTGCCTTGTGAATCCACCCGTTAAGTGGTAGATAGGGGAGATACCGCTGCTTTGCTGCTATTACATCTGAGTGCAGCCTTTCAATTGGCACAAAAGCCCTATTCATCTAAGGTGTTTCCACTGCAGCTTGGGTGCCTCTGGGCTCGTCTCTGAGTCCAACACTATTCAATTTATATATGCGCCCCCTGGCTGACATAGTTGAGCATCACAGGTTTTCCATTGTGGTGTATGCAGACGACACACAGCTGATAATCACTCTGTCTCATGATGCTTCCAATTCTGCGGTAAAGCTCCGCAACTGCCTGACAGAGGTGGCTGAATGGAGGAGCTTCAGTTGTCTCAGGCTTAAAGCCAGGAAGACAGGGGTGCTCATCCTTGGCAAACAGCCCTCAATCTGGTTAATGGCTTGGTGGCCTGACTCCTTGGATACTTTAGCCATTCCCAAGCTGAAAGTAAAAAACTTAGGTATCTGATTTGATTCAGAGTTATCTTTTGATAATCAAATCATGAGTTTGGCTGGACATGTCAGTTGACGTAGCTGTGCGCTTTACAAATCATATTATTATTATTATTATTAAGAGCCAGGGTAATTCCCACGGGACTCGAGAATAATGATTGTCTTATTTTAAAATTTAGCAATAAAAGTAATTTAAAATACAACATAAATTCAACTTTAAATACATATTTATTAGTTCTATATTAATAATAAACACTTTTAGTATTTTAATGTTTATTTTTTTATCTGTAGATACCATAGATATCTTCTGTAACAACTGGCACCATATTCACAAACAGTAAAACATGAAGTCTCACTTTACTTTCATGATCTTACAACCGTAAAAGTATTAATGTAATCCTACGAGCACACCCTCATTGTGTTAACACATTACGATACTCTGTTGGACTACGTGGGACAATGAGGAGAAGAGAAGAGATATACATTAAACTCAAGCCCTGATAGTTTTGCCTCTCCCACTTCCAGAGAGAGTGTGGATAGTACTCGTAGACCATGAAGAGGTCTATGGTCCGGCTCCTGGCACCTCCACCCTTACCCCTAATGCATGCTGTTGGCACCGCAGTGCTTAGTAATTGACCACAGTGTCCGTTTAAACTTCTCAGGAAGGGTCTAGATGAGTCTTCCCACGAGACTGCCCTCATGTACCCCTCTCATTCTAGGCTCTCAGGATATTCCACTGGTGACGACTCCTCTTTGCTACAAGTTCTCTTCTAATCTCCGGAAGAGCTTTCTTATCAGAAGTCATACCTGTATGGAGATCGGGAAAGATCAATAATCGGGCTGTGCCCACGGGTACTTTTATCGCTGTTCTGAAGATTTCCCTTTGGATATTTCCCTACTTGCAGTCATACCTCACGGTGCCTCCTGTGACCACACTCCCTTTATACCCTGTGGAAGGGAACAGGAGAGATTTCCTCAATGTTCTCCTTGCAACTCGGTCACCAGTCCCTCTCACCACCCTTGAAATGTCCTTGGTAAGCTGCTCTGTGGCAATGTTAGTGGGGACCCCAACGCTCTCAGAAGGGTAGCCCACCAGAGGCTGTCTGCAGTCTCACTCCTGGTGTCTAACTTTGTTATTACTTAAACAGCACCGCCTTGGAAGGTGGCAGGTCTTGGGCATTTGATTCCAAATCGTTGTGTCTCTAGAAGAAGGTGTTTACAGTATGTGCATCCTTTCCCTTTACCTCCCCACTGTTTTTCCCCTGCCCGCTAGACCCCCGTCCTTTCAGTGCTTCTTCCACTCTTTCTGCTTAGAGCATCTGTTCTTTCTCTTAGGACCAGGCCAGGTTCTTCCACAGGCTCGTCCGTTCCTCCTCTGTGGGTTTTCCTTTGACCTTAAAGTTAAAAAATCTTTTCTGGAATCTCCTCACCATCATGGCCACAGTTGAGATGAACTGACTCTGTTGTAGTTCACTCATGGTAGGTATAGTTACTCTTTCTTGGGTGGCAGAGGGTTCTCCGTGAGGTGGAGATTTTGAATAAGCAAGGACAATATCTTGCCCATTAGGGGTTTTCCTTCAGGTCCTGTCTCCAGCTCTCTCCACCAGTTCCTCCAGGAGCACCTTCAACGAAATGTTGAGTTCTAGGTTAAGCTGCAGTTGCCAGCAAATCACTTGTCCCTAACTGTGGACTCCTCGCCTCCTTCAACAAAACCAGCGCCCTCAGACAGGCGGTCCCCCCAGCCGGTGCCAGCCATGCTCACCGACCAATGGAAGGGAGATAGCAGGCGAGGGTCACTCCTCTTCGTATTGTCACAGGGGTTGACAGTATTCGCACTGGATGTTAGGGCAGCAATATTGCTTCACCTCATCAGAGGTGAGGCTCTGACAACATACAGGGCAGCCAATAGGTTCTCAGGCAAGCAGTAAAGGAGGGGTCGGCTGGAAGGCTGAACATTGCACAGCCGTATTTCATGTCGACTACCCAAGCCTCCCTTTTTATTTACTTCACATTTATATAATATTTGTTCTTAAAAGATTTATACATTTTAATGTTTCCCTGTACTTTCCATAGGGAGATCTCTACCACGGTGGCAGGCAGCTCACCGTACCCGTCACATTACTAGTAGTAACTTTACACTCATAAATCCTGTTGTGGGAGACTCCACCTGTGAGTCTGTGGTCAGGTGTAAATCTGAACTTGGAAATGGTGAATAGCAAAAAAAGTGTAGACTTAAACCAAGAGGTAGTGGTAAGTATACATGTGAGTGAATCAGGCGCGCAACACCCATTGGGCTGAAGGGGCATTAGCCCCCCTCCGTCGTCTTCACAGTCCGGGCTGCTGCAGCATGGAACACTGAGGACGATTCTCCAGCTGCCCTCAGTTGCTCTAGGACAGGGCTACGGGGGCCGCAAAGTCAGCTTCATCCAAAGTGCTTTGCCGGCCTTTCAAAAGCCATTTACTGGCTTATGAGGCTTTGTTCTGTTTTTCATTTGCTGACCCCTGCTGTCCCCGCTCTGACTGCCTATTCAGTCCTCTTGAAAGGTAACCATCAAAGCTACCTGAAGTGTCTGGGGAAAGGACAGCAGGTGTTAGAGCCACTGTTAACACTTCCCACTCAATCTATAAATGTATAGAATGTGTCCACTGCCACATTACAGCACGAGGCAGAAAATGCAAAATGTCAGCAGTATGTAATCAAGAGAGGGACACATTAAGCATGAGAAGGATGTTGCCTTTCAAGTAAAAAAAAAAAGTGTATACAATGAAAACTTAATTGTTAATTATTTACTTTTAGTGCTTTGAAACCCTTCACAATACGAGGCACTATTTAAACAGAAAGTGAAAGTAAGAAACTTTGCATTCTAACACTAGAGGCCAGATGTATTAACACTTTGCACTGGTGCAAAGTCACAAAAGTTACATAAAGTGTTGGTTAACTGTATACTTTCCAGCGCAAAAATGTTGGCACTGGAATGCTGTTTAAAAAGTAACACAAACAGAGCTATGCACACATTTGCATCAAGAGAGCATATTATTGGTGGTACATGGACCTTCCCATGTCACCATGCATGTTTTTACGCAAAGCCTTATGCAGTAGGGAACTTGAACATGGGCCACCGCTTTAGAAGAAAGCAGCAGGGCCATATCGTAATTTGATGACTGAGCTGCATCGCATGAAATATTAGTTAATCTGCCAATAACTTTCTGGTGCACAACTTGTTTTCACTGGAAAGAGCCCTAAAGGTGAGGCAAAGTAGCGCCTTGCGCTGCTCTGATTTAGTTTGCGTCAAGGGGTCATCCCACATGTCTGTTCCCACTCCTACACCAATGTTTTTTTACACAAAGACCTCTCTACTACCAATGCTAGATAGGGCTTTGGGCCAAACAATTACACCTCCCCGCGGCACGCACAAAGTAGGAGGAATGTTTTTATTTCTCCAAACTTTTCAAACTTTGCATTTCTGCTGCACTGTAGAGCACACATACAAAGAGGAATAAACCTTTAAGAATACATTTGTTCAGGAGGAGCAGAAATGTGTCATATTTTTGTAAATATGGTGCATTTCTGCTCTCTCCCTTTCACCCAACGCAACACAGTAAGTTCATTTGCTGCATGAAAATTGAGTAAATATGGGTAGTAGTGTTTGGCGCCGGAAGGGTACCCTTTCAGTACAAAACCTATGCTGGACTTACACACACACCTTTATACTATGATGCAAAGGTACATGCATGGCACTAAGCAGTCTGATTGTGTACCAGTGCATGGAAAGAACGCAGCAATGCTCTCTTTGCAGCTATGGTGCTGTCCTGCTCTCACTTTTTTCACGCAACGCAGCACAGCGCAGCATCTTTGATTGCTTCACTGTGTGAACCAATAGTCATTTTCACTCCAGGCTCTATGGCTGATACTAATACATGCTGCATTCTGCTCAGCCTGAGTGCTCCACTCATCCCATGTAAACACTGGTTTATGGAATGTGCATGCCGGGGGCTGTTGTTCCTGTTGTACTGTCATGCATGTGTTTTTTTATTCTTACAGAACCTGCTTTGGGTGACTGAGTGAACTCTTGGGCCTTGTAGCTGCCTGCATTGCCGGTTTTTTATTTATTTATTCTGCCTCTCCCACCTTTTCTCTACCCTTTCCTCTGTTCCTCCTGCGTGCCATCGGCAGATCAGCCTCACAAGTTACCTGTACTGCCCCTGTACTCCCAACGCGTCTTTTCCACTGAGCCCCCGTGAATGGGCCTACCCATGTAACCGTGAGCATAAGGAATGTGTATTATGGGTGCAGCGGGCTTATGTACAGCACACATTGTTCCCACACACTGCTCCTTTCCTGAATTTCCTGGCCCTTCTTAACTTGCCCTCTCACCAATACACGATTTGATGATCAAAGGAGTGTCTTTAGAGATCAGGGCAGGATGGATGCAGTTCTAGGGCCTCAAATAGAGGCCAGAAGGAGCCTCGGATTCAAAACCTTCAATGTTGCAGTCAGCAATTGACACACTTCTATGTACACACAACAGAATTTGGAAGCACTCTGAGGCCTTACAAATGGTGCAACTACGCTACGCAAATGTTGGTAACATGCAGAGCATCTCAGTTAACAGCGTCCCGCTTTTCTTCTGGCAATTCCAGATAGATTTCCACACCTGGCCCAGGATGCCAGTTGCAGAGTATTCTGTTTTCACACTGTGGAACTGCAGCTAATTTGTTTCTGTTACGAATCTGCCACTCATTGCACTATGTATTGCAAAACAAGGGAGCCCCAATATTTGAACCTGGGGTAGTCAATAGTATTGTAAGGTAACAGTAGTTCATGTAAGGCCAACAAGGTCCTAAAGCAGCAAGAGCTGTTGAATTTAGGAAGTGTTAATCACTTAGCCTATAGCATAGGGCAGGAGGAGCAACAGTAGACAGATTCTAAATGTACCTAGGGACACAGATGGGCATTCACATAGCAAATTATTTATTTATAAATAATATATCAAAGCTTTTTTTGGAGATATAGTTCACGCGCTCACAAGAAAGTGAAGACAAGCGTGATGTGACGAGTGAAGGTGACACTTAAAATATACATCGCATTGACAACATAGACGGAAAATTCTGATTGCAATTGTAACAGTAAAGGAATTTTTCTGTTGTATAAAGGTCGACGGCGTTTCGATCTCACTGATTTGAGATCATCACCAGGACAAAAAATGTGAGCATGAAGAATTTGGCGACCCGTAGGAAGCAGAAGTCACTCGGCCGAAGGCAAAAGACGGAGCGGCTGCCTGTCTCTTAAAATCGACCGACGAATGCAGTCTGACACAATTTTGGAACACGGTTACACCGACTACGCGGTGTCTTTACCAACTACAGAAGTGAATATGGACTCCACTGCCGTGGCCGAGTAAGCTTCTAGCGTGACCGCCACCCCGGCTTCGTTAACCTAGCCCCTGGAACTCCCTGGCAATAATTGCTTCAGTTGCGCCTTCGGTTCCGGATTCCTCCCCGTGACCCTTCATGAATTACTAGATCCATATCACTGGGTTCCATCAATTACCGGCTTCCTACGGGTCGCCAAATTCTTCATGCTCACAATTTTTGTCCTGGTGATGATCTCAAATCAGTGAGATCGAAACGCCGTTGACCTTTATACAACAAAAACCTCCTTTACTGTTACAAGTACAATCAGCAGTTTCTGTCTATGTTGTCAATGCGATGTATATTTTAAGTGTCACCTTCACTCGTCACATCACGCTTGTCTTCACTTTCTTGTGAGCGCGTGAACTATATCTCCAAAAAAGCTGTGATATATTATTTACAAATAAATAATTTAGTATGTCAATGACCATCTGTGTCCCTAGGTACATTTAGAATCTGTCTACTGTTGCTCCTCCTGCCCTATGCTATAGGCTAAGTGATTAACACTTTCTAAATTCAACAGCTTTTGCTACTTTAGGACCTTGTTGGCCTTACATGAACTACTGTTACCTTACAATGCTCATTACACTATGGCAGCCAAATAATTATGCACGTCTTTACCTAGAGGACAATTTAATGTTAACCAGGAATAAGAAGACCAAAGGGAAAGACTGCATAAGATCACAAATATAATTACCAGACTATAACAGAAATGTTGAGTCTGACCAATCCAAGCTGCATAGGCTCTCCAAGGTGTCGGGTCTACATGGGAATTATGCTTACTCTTTGCAGATATCACTATAATATGCACAATCACTAATGTCCTGGTTACATCCCAGTCCTCTTCATTACTCCTAATCCTAATGGTCCTCATCAAAATCATCAATTGTGCGGTAAGCCTATCTCCAGAGAGGAAGAACTCAGGTGCACGCTGAAAATAAAGACCACATCCACTCGGCTGGGTGCTACAGAAGAGATGGCTTCCCAGTATATGCCCAGACTTATTCTAGCCAAATCGAAAGCTGACGTCAAAAAATGGTGGGCTTTTGTGATGTCTGTGATGAGGATGAGTAGGATTAGGAGTGATGAAGAGTACTAGCACGTAATCAAAACATTACCCGTACATCCCTCATCCTTACAGGAGCCAAACCAAAGCCAAAAACCAGCCTTCGTCCTATAACATAAAATAATATGCACACAGAATATTACTTACTAATGAAACACCCAGTGAATAATTTATTGGTGACATACACAATGTAAGGCAGGACAGAACTTTGTATGCCCAGTCCAAAAGAGCAACCTTCAGACGATTACTTGTGTAGCATGCACTGTTGTACTAAGGTTAGGAAAGAGGCCAAAGTGGCCGCTCTTCAAGTTTCACATTAAGGAAACCCCTGGAGTTTCGCCACAGATGTAACCACACCCTTGTGTATCTATCCCGGAGGTGCTCAGGGAAAAGAAGTATAAGCCAAGGAGTAGGCTAAAGCAATTGTGGAGAAATCTAAGGACTATTGGCGAATGAATCCTTGCACTTCTTTCAAACTCCTATAAAAGTTACAAAAACATGATCAGAATAACACTTTTAGGACATTCCAAATAAATCATAATTGCCCTCTTTACACCATTTGAATGTAAGGCTTTCCCACCAAGAGAAGAAGGGGGGATAAGGGAAAAAGACGGACAAAGCAATCTCTGTATCTTTATGAGCTAAGGTTGCTGCCTTGGGGAGAACTTCAAGATCTGGACAATGCACAAAACCATCCACAAGGAGTTTCAGGAAGGGGGGTCTGCACAATACAGAAAACCGAGATCACCAATTCCAACAAGCTAAAGAGATTAAAATCCAAGCAAACAAACTTAATTGTCAGAAATGTAAGATCAACTGAAGATAATGGTTCAAAAGGTGATACCCAAATTGATTCTAAGACCAGATGCAAGACCCAAGGAGCCGAAGAAAGCCTCCTTGTCATCCAAACTGACCCAAGGATCTTGAAATGGTCAAATTGCTGTCCTTTGTGTCCTTAGGATGGGGACAGCAAGATTTTCCTGAAAACTCTCCAAGCAAAACAGTAAGGAGTTTACATTGAATTGAGGAGAGAGAGTGAGTAGTTCACCAATATTGGAAAGATTTCCAATGCTAAGAAAACGATTTTTAAGGTGATGGGGCATCTGGATTTCTGATTGTAGTGGCCCTGTTAAGATGTTTTGTGAGTCTGATGTTCTGCAAACCTATTCTTTCAAACTCCACACTCAGAAAGCAAAGCAGACACCCTACTCAATAACACACCTGGAAGCTGCAGAGAAAGGGAAACAGGGAGTTTCCAAACTGAAAGATTGGACATGGACAAAAAAGGGGGATCTGGGACCTGCTTAGCCAAAATGGAACATCCAATGGTTCATCTCTATTTCAAAGAAGTATCTGAAGGAGCAAAGGCACAGAGTAGATTACGAGGCCAAAGGAAAACTAACAGCGTCCATCTTCCAAGTCACTGGCGAGGGATAGTGGAAGCAAAACATGGGCAGTTGGGCATTATCAGGGGAGGCACACACATCTACAAAAGTCCCCCAAAACTTCAGCATAACATCTTGAAGATTGATGGGCGTATGCACGGGTCTTGAGAGGTGGAAATATCCTGCTTAGTCTGTTCATCTGTCTGACCTGATGTGAGAAGTCCTTAAGGAGAGAAGATGCAATTCTGCCCAAACCTCTTAATGAATGGCTGCTAGAAAGAGAGAGCTTGCTTGAGGTCCTACTTGTCAGTTCAAATAAGCACAGTCACTGTATTGCCTTTGCTAGAACATTTTATCCCTTCATTTGATGTTGGAAGTGACAGAGATCAATCTATTGCAGACAGATCCCTTAAGTTTGAAGAGTGCCTGCGGCTGTCTCTAAGGTGGCACCTCAGCCTAAGGAACCGACTTCCTTTGTTGGCACCATCGGAAAACCTGCATGAAGTGGAAAACCTCTCATTAAGGATTCTGCGATAAGCTACTAATGCAGAGGATGTACAGAACTTGCAACAGGAATCAATAGGTCATAGTTATGAGGCTCCAGATTCCAATGGTGCAGAATAGGAGGTTGAAGTGGGTCAAGATGCAAATGTACCCATGAAACTGCAAATATGCTTGAGACAATATGTCCCGAACTTTCTACAACAGTCTGACTGGAGCTTGAATGAGAGACAGTAAATATGTTAGTGTGGTTCTTAATCTTTCTGCTCCAAATGCAGGCAGATAAAATATATCTAGGTCTGTGCAGAAATGGGCTACAATTAAACTTCTGTTTCGAGATGGCTCAGTCTGACATTTTGACGGATTGAATAAAAATCCTTGCAGCGTCAGACAAGAGCAGTTCCTTTCAAAGTCCCTTCAGGAGAAGAAGCATTTAGAAGCCAGTTATCCAGATAAAGAAACGTATTCCAACTCTGAAGATGGGGAAGAGAAGCAATGGAGCCACCATCTTGACAAGGACACTTGAAACAGAGCAAAGTCCAAATGGCAAAACCCAGTATTTTTGGTGGCATACAGCTCTGGAATATGAAGGCAGGCATCCAGGAGATTGATCGTTACTATGAATGCTCCCTTCGAAATTTTTCTCTACTGGGTCTTCACTTCGAGGGGAATCTTCTCTACCCATAGATTGACTTCCCTCATACCGAGGATCATCTGGAATCTCCCTGTTGACTTGGGAACCAGAAAGTCTATTTAGTAGTCTCAAGCCCCTTGCTCCTCTCTGAGTACATGAACTATTGCTTGCTTTTGAAACGTGAAATGGACGACTTGAAGCATGGCAGTCTTTTGGAATGAGAATTTGCTCATGGAGTACATATGGGCCAAGAATCTGTAGTAATATTGAAAAACTTGATTTGATATCTGTTGCTCATTCCCTTAAAGAACTCAAGCATCTGAAGTAGATTTTCACAGCGGTCCACGTAAAGCGGCATCTGACCTCCAACTGGCCAGTCGGAGTCATTCCGGCATTGTCAGAAAAGTCATGTTTTTGCCAGAGTGGAAGGTTTTTCTTCCTGTTCTTTTCTTTTTATTCAAAACCAGAGAGGTTCAAAAAGGAAATTGGTTTACATACATAGTAATTTCATCAATAAATAGGTTGCATAATTCATACTACACATATTGTTACATACATCTATAGATACATAGATAAATACCCTTGTAGTTGTAAGGTTTCCCTATTCCTTTATAAATGTGGTGAGTATTATACTCTCTTTGCATTTGTGAAGGTGGAGGAGCTACGATGCCATATTACACAGGATCTGCAGTCTCTATCCTGCTCTTCTATTAAACCATATCGTCAAGGGTTCCCATATCTTCTCGCCCTTCTCCCTGGCCCGTGGGCCTTTACTCTTGTATAATGTAGTTTCTTGCATATAGATGCTTAACATGCAGTAGCAATCAGTAATCGAGCCACAGCTACTATCAAAAATATAAAATCTCTCTGGGATACACCTAGATTAACCTGGCAATCATATCCCAGTAGCATCACAGCTGGGCTGATAGTAATTACTTACTAATTGTTTGCTACCAAAAGTTCTCTATGCCATTTTTCAGAGATGCAAGTTTACTGCATATGTATGCTATCGGCAGAACCTGTTTGGCATCTGGGGCAGTTGTCATTCTCCCTCTTCCCCCAACCATTGAGCTTGGCCGGTGTTTAGTACAAGTTAAAAATGGTTTTATAGTGCTGGGCCTTTAGGTTAGCTGATAGGAAGATTTTCGTCCCCATTTCAATTGACATATCCAGATCGGCATCCCCATCCCCCAGCTTTGCTGCCCATTTGCCTACGTTTTTTCCAAATCGTCGGGAAGGGTCTCTATGAGAAATTTATAGTAGTCCCTGATCCTGCTGTCCCGTCGGCTTACTATTTCCAAAACTGGCATTTTGGCCAGGATAAGGGATCTGCTGGGAAGACGCATAAGATATTCCCTGATCTGTATGTATTTGAATTGTGTTCTGCTGTTGACCCCGTATCTTTGCAAATGAGATAATCTCTGTGTTATTGTACAAATTTGCAATCGCGCTTGTGACAGCTGTTAAATATTGAAACTGACAAAGAGGTTCGGGAAGCTCTAAACTGTAACTCCCCTCGGTGGGATTTTTAACATTTGTTTGTAGGTTTGTCTGTTTGGTTTTAAATTGGTTTTAAACTGCACTATTTTGCACCAGCTTACCTGAGTGCTACCAGGAAGGCGGGTTTCTCCCTGGTCCACCTCGGGTTTTTCCCGCTTGAGTGGAGGGAGTCGGCGCATAGCGGGAGGGGCCTTTCTGGCGCTTCCGGTTTCCGGGCGGATCGCAACGGAGGTCAGCAGTCTAGCTGCTAACCTCAACTATAAAAACTGATGCCTGGCACGACACGCAGCGGACGCGCGCAGCCGGCACGCCGCTGGCGCGCCGAAGGCGTTCCTAAGGCAAGCCCGTCTGCGCCCGTCCGTGCCTGGGCGTCGCCAGGACCCCTGGATGTCCGGCACTAGACCCAGGTAATGAAACAGGGGACCTGGGGAGATAACCGAGGCAAGAGCTCCTCAAGATCAGGCAAGACAGTTCTAATAAGTGCATAAATCTGCAAAACACCATGACATGTAGGGTTATGGAAGGTCCCTTTACATGTAGATCATGCCGCTTTCAGAGCATGAAACACGAACACTTTCTACTAACAGCATGATGTATGACCTGAACAGTGGTCAAAGTCGACAGCCCGACCAGACTGACTTCTCCCCCTTGACCACATCGGAAATCCGAGGCTGGAATTGCCTACCATGTAATGTTAGATCTCTACCAAAATACGTGACCGAAATATGGGATCTGTTCTCATCTAAACTCCCTGATATCTGGTTTTTACTGAAACCTGGATAAAACCCAGCTCCATTCCGGCGATTGCAGTGGCTCTCCCGAAGGGTTATCGGATCCAAAAGTTGGATAGTTCATCCAAAGCGGGGGGCATAGTTATAATCCATAAAGACTGCATCAAAGTCTCCATACTAGACCAACTTAGCAATGACACACTGGAAATCTTGGTTTTCAGAATTGATCTGCTCTCCCAACAAAGCTGGAAAGGTGCCCTGGTCTACCGGCCTCCGGGTCCCCTTTCTAACTTCTCGCTGCAACTCATGGAACTCATCTCTCCGCATGTTATTTCTACCAGAAACTTTTTGCTCCTAGGTAATTTCAATGTCCATAGTGAGACCACCACAAACCAAGATACCTCTACTTTCCTGGCAGACTTAACGTCACTGGAATTAAGTAAGATATTATCCTCACCAACTCCCCCAATATCATCTGTGGAGCTACTTCTCCACTAACCTGGACAGACCACTCACTAATAGAGTTTCACATTAAGGGCCCTGGGACGCCCAATATCTCCTGCTCCAACTCACCTCGCGATACCAAAGGGGATGATGGACGGAGCGCTTGAGCTAATCAAACACTCACCCCCAGTCAACTGATCTGGGTTTAATCCATCATCATTCTTTAGCTCACTCCACCACCCCAGTTAAGACATGGCCATATGCAAATCAGTCTGACCCTGTGCCTCATGGGAACAGTCCAGCCCGAACTGCCAAGCCATGTCTTCCCTGGACTGGAAACAAGCATCCTGGGACCGGTTTCTGGCTATTCAGCCGTCATCAGCCAGGCTAGCTTGAATCCAGTGGCAAAGTGAGCAAGGGACCCACGTCTGGGCATACCCTGCCAATTTAGGGCGAACAAAGCGATACCAAAGGGGATGATGGACGGAGCGCTTGAGCTAATCAAACACTCACCTCCAGTCAACTGATCTGGGTTTAATCCATCATCATTCTTTAGCTCACTCCACCACCCCAGTTAAGACATGGCCATATGCAAATCAGTCTGACCCTGTGCCTCATGGGAACAGTCCAGCCCGAACTGCCAAGCTATGTCTTCCCTGGACTGGAAACAAGCATCCTGGGACCGGTTTCTGGCTATTCAGCCGTCATCAGCCAGGCTAGCTTGAATCCAGTGGCAAAGTGAGCAAGGGACCCACGTCTGGGCATACCCTGCCAACTTAGGGCGAACAAAGCGATACCAAAGGGGATGATGGACGGAGCGCTTGAGCTAATAAAACACTCACCCCCAGTCAACTGATCTGGGTTTAATCCATCATCATTCTTTAGCTCACTCCACCACCCCAGTTAAGACATGGCCATATGCAAATCAGTCTGACCCTGAGCCTCATGGGAACAGTCCAGCCCGAACTACCAAGCCATGTCTTCCCTGGACCGGAAACAAGCATCCTGGGACCGGTTTCTGGCTATTCAGCCGTCATCAGCCAGGCTAGCTTGAATCCAGTGGCAAACTGAGCAAGGGACCCACTTCTGGGCATACCCTGCCAACTTAGGGCGATCAAAGCGATACCAAAGGGGATGATGGACGGAGCGCTTGAGCTAATCAAACACTCACCCCCAGTCAACTGATCTGGGTTTAATCCATCATCATTCTTTAGCTCACTCCACCACCCCAGTTAAGACATGACCATATGCAAATCAATCTGACCCTGTGCCTCATGGGAACAGTCCAGCCCGAACTGCCAAGCCATGTCTTCCCTGGACCGGAAACGAGCATCCTGGGACCGGTTTCTGGCTATTCAGCCGTCATCAGCCAGGCTAGCTTGAATCCAGTGGCAAAGTGAGCAAGGGACCCACGTCTGGGCATACCCTGCCAACTTAGGGCGAACAAAGCGATACCAAAGGGGATGATGGACGGACCTCGGTGGCGCAGACAGTGGCACAAACTCACGCAGGTGCATTTTCAAGATATCTTTCCTAGCCCGCAGAATCTTGTCCCAGACAACGTCGAGGAATGCCTGGCCGGTTTTAATTCTATTATTACAGCCACTATTGACCGTCTAGTCCCGCTGAAACAATATTCCAGCGTAGCTAGACGTCCCCAGACCGCATGGTTCTCCCCAAACCTCCGGACAGGAAAGAGCCGCTTTAAAAATTTGGAATGACACTGGTGCCATTCGCACGATTCTCAGGATAAAGAAAGATTTAAACTTGCACTGGCCCAATACCATAAAAATATTAAAATTGCTTGCAGAACCCACATAGCGATGTAACTTGAACAGGCAGGGAACGCACCCAAAATTCTTTGTCAGATCTTAAAAACTTTCACCAATCGCAAGGCATGCGATAATGAAGAAACACCCTCTCAAGCCCTGTGCGACAAATTAGCAATACACTTCCCCGAGAAAATTGAATTGATTTACAACAAAATCACTTCAGCCGGAAGTCCTCGGACTGACTCCAGAGTAAACCATCCTCTGGGCATAGATAATGCACAGAGATTAGACAAATTCAGGACACTTAAGCCTGAGGATGTAGAGGGGCTACTGAAAAAAATAAAATCAGGTTCCCCGCTGGGCATCATTCCAGCCAAGAACACCACACTGTTCGCCAACTTACTGCCCCTATTTGTTCTATCCTGAACTGGTCAATAGAAAAAGGTCTCCTCCCTTTAGAATGGAAAGCGGCACAAATACCCATCCGTAAAAATCTTAAAGCCCCTATGGAGGATTTATCCAACTATCGCCCAATTTCATTACTACCCCTCCTGAGCAAGGTTCTAGAAAAACACATTAATAAACACCTGTCTGATTTTGTCGAAGCTTTGAACTGTCTTGATTCATCCCAGTCGGGCTTCCGACCCAGGCATAGTACGGAGACTGCGCTGATTGAGGTCACTGACAACATTAGAATGTCCCTGGACAACGGACAAGCGGTACTTCTGGGGTTGCTTGACTGATCGGCAGCCTTCGACACGATATTTCCCACCAGATTCTGCTCAGGAGACTTGGGGAAATCGGCCTCCAAGGGAGTGCTCTGCAATGGACGACGAGCTTTCTGTCCGACAGGACTCAAACCATAAATCTAGGCCCTTTCCGTTCAAAGACGACAAAACTGACTAAGGGAGTACCGCAGGGCTCTTGCTAGAGCCCCACCATATTTAACATATATGTTGCTCCCTTAGTGGGATTACTAAGGAAATTAGGATTTGTACCTATGTCTTACGCTGATGATACTCGGCTACTACTCTCCTTTGATAAGAACAATCCAAATGCTCAGTCTACGTTCTCAGAGGGGATGATGACCATCGCAGGCTGGATGCGAGACAACTTCCTCCAGCTTAATGCGGGGAAAACTGAGATCATGTTGTTTGGGGAGGCATCATCGAGGTGGTCCCCTGGGTGGTGGCCAGGGGAACTGGGTACTAGACCAACACCCAAAACAGTGGTAAAAAATCTGGGTGTCCGTCTGGACCAGAAACTGACTTTGAAGGAGCACGCCACATCTATTACTGGGTCATGTTTTCATGTGCTTGGTCTCCTTCGGAAGGTATTTCCCTTTTTGTCTCTAACCACGTTAAAAACACTGATCCAGGCATTAGTGTTAAGCCGCCTGGACTACTGCAGTGCCCTGCTGATCACAGCAAATGAAGCATCTTTAAACAGGCTGCAGGGAGTCCAGAATACTGCAGCTCGCCTGGTTTCCAGCGCCCCTCCTCGAACAGCCTCCCGCCCCCTACTGCAACAGCTACATTCCGATGCGGATTAGGTTTAAGATCTGTTGCATGGTGCACAATCTCTGAATGGAAAAGGCCCCAATTACCTTGCAGAGAAACTAACTAAATACTTGCCGCCCAGGTCCCTCCGTTCGGGTTCCAAATCTTTCCTAGTGGCTTTCCGCTACAAAAAAGCACGCCTAGGAGGCAAAGCCTTTTTCCACCTGGCGCCATCTTGCTGGAATGCTCTCCCGGTACAACTGCGACAATGCTCAGATCACCTACAGTTTAGAAGGCTTCTGAAAACCGTACTATTCTAACCTGTTCCATGTATGTAGCTGGCTGCAGCAATCCGTTAGCGCAGAGATACCCCTTTAGGGGTGATTCAGGCGCTTTACAATAAAATCAAATCAAATCAATCCTATCAATTCCAGCCTGTTCCCAGTTTCCACCCATGACTTCATATAGTGTGGCCGGGAAAAGAGAGGAGTGCCATATAGGTGTGTACCTATTATATCTTGAGATCTTCATCAATCTGCTGACCTTTCTCAAATCTTCCAGGCCGCTTTTATACACTTAAAGCATGTCTTTTTATAATAACTTGGTTCTAGTTGTCTAAGAAAAAACCCCTCCGCCTCTTCTCCAATAGATATGTGAAATATAGAGGGTAGGTCTAATTCACCAGGGCTCAAATCACCGGGTAGAAGCATGGTGCCGATCTGTTGTAGTGCGGCTGCCCAGTAGTAAAATAGCAGATTCGGGACAGCCCACCCCCTCTTTCCGGGGAAGCGTCATAGTTTTCATCGCCCGTCGTGTTTTCTGGTAGCTTCATATAAAATTAGAAAACATAGCATTCATTTTGTTTATAGTTATATCTGCACGTTCGAGGGGGATTGAGAGAAATAGATATAGCAATTTAGGGAAAATTTTCAATTTTTAATACGTTAGACCGCCCTATTATTGTTAGCTGCAGCTTATCTAAGCGTCTCAATTCCATGCTTATTATGTCAAGTACCGGGTCCAGATTGATTGGCCGTATCGCATCCATACTAGAGGTTATATTAACCCCCAGATACGTGGCAGATTCGACTTTGCGATGATCTTGGTTGTTGTCGTGAACAGATTATTTGTGTCTTCCCTTTATTCAGGAGATACCCAGATTTGCTCCCAAATTCCTCTGTCATGCTTTCAACCTCTCTGATTGCCTTATCTGGTTCTATAGTAATTACTGCAATGTCGTCTGCATATGCCAGGACCCTGGTATTGTACCCTTTAGTTGTTACGGGTCTGATTGCAGGGTTATGTAGGATCTGATTGATAAACGGGTCTATGTACAGAGCAAAGAGAATTGGGGAGCATGGGCATCCCTGCCTTGTCCCTCTAGCTACCTCTATTTTCCCCGACGTATTGCCCATCACCTGTAGTTGTGCATAGGGTTCGTAGTACATGGCCCGAGTAGCAGTTGTAAGGCGTGGACCTAGCCCCCTCTCTGATAAGCCATGATACCCAATCAAAAGCTTTTCGGCGTCCAGGAGGATCACAGCCACATCATTCCCTTCTACTTTTGCTATATCCAGTAATGAGATAACCCGCCTGATGCGGTCGGTGGTCTCCCTGCTTGGTACAAAAATATGCTGCCATGGTGAAACCAGTGTAGCTATGATCCTCTGTAGCCGATTAGCTATAACCTTTGAGTAAATTTTGGTGTCAGAGTTCATCAGAGGGAATAGGGCGGTATGAAGCCGGTAATTCCGGTGGCCTCCCTTTCTTAGCAAATATCACTACATCTGTTCCCTGCCATGATGAGGGTGGGATCCCACTATGCTGCACATCTATAAACAGATGATGCATGATCGGGGCTAGCTCATGCTGAAGTAGCTTATAGAGTTCCAGAGGGATTTTGTCCGGACCAGCCGCCTTCCCAAAGGGTAAGGAGCCAAGAGCGTCCAGAATCTTTTCCTGTGTAAACTCTTTTTCCAACTCCAGATATGTTGTTCCATCAATTTTTTTAAGTGCCAGCCATCTACCATCTTCGTCGTTGGACTAGATCCAGGAAGATCAGCTTGATATAGCTTCTTATAAAACTGCTCAAAGACGCCTATGATCTCCGCAGGCCTCGTCTCATATTGCCCCTCACTGTTCTTAATTTTGGCTATAGTGTTTCTAGCATTTTTCTGCCTTGTATGCAAAGCCAGCAGCCTACCTGCTGACTCTCCATACTCATACATCTCTCCCTTGTGTGCCTGGTAGGTTTGTGCCACTTTTTCCTGAAAGTAGCTGTTGATCTCTGCCTTTACTATAGCGAGCTTCACTGTATGCTCCCTTAGTATCTCCTCCTGCCCCCCCCTTGCTGATCATATTCAAATGCTCTGTCTCTATCTGTGCCAATATTTCTATTAGTGAGTTCCTTCTGATGTTTCCGGCGCTGACCCGCATAGCTAATGACCTCCCCTCTCAGCCCAGCTTTAAGGGTATCCCACACTACCCTGCGTGAGGTGCTGTATCAATTCATATCTAAGAATTCAGTTACCCAGTGCTTGATATGAACAAGAAACTCTTCACTAACTAGCAGTTTCCTATCAAATGACCAGCTGATCTGCTTCGTGGCAACCCCCTGCCCTGTAACCCCCAAAAGTAGCGGGTTATGATCCGAAAAGAGTTTAGAGAGTCTCTTAATCTCTATCTCGCTGAGCATTTCGGTTGAAGCCATAAAGTAGTCCAAGCGCATATATTTTTTGTGGGGGTGGGAAAAATAGGTGTACCCCGGATCATTAGAGTTCTTCTCCGCCCAAACGTCAGCCAAACCTTGACTGTCCTTAAAGGCAGTCAGCGCCCTATATACTTGGGGCTTCTTCCCACTATATTTTGTAGTTCCAACATTAGTAACTCCAAGATGTATATTAAGGTTGCCAGATATTATCAGGGGATGTGGCCAAGAGGCTAGCTCTATTTCAGATCTTCCCAGATTTTAGGATTATCCTTATTTGACCCATATACGGTCCCTATTGTCGAACCAGTGGTTAGTGAAATTACTGCCCAGCGTCCGCATTTAGCAGCCAATACATGCTTCACTGTTCCAGCTTGGTATTTAATATATAGGGCTACCCCTCTGATCATGGAGGTCTGAGTAGAGCATATAGCCAATTCATACCCCCTTATGCTAAGAGCATCTTTATTACACCAGGGAATGTGCGTTTCTTGTAGACGGATTATGTCAGAATTAATAGCTTTTAATATCTCATATACTTTATTTCTCTTGTTTTTATCATTCAGTTCACCCACATTCACTGAGCAGATCCTCAGTTTAGCCATATCTATCTACGCAAACCGTCCATCTAAACCATGCAACACTAATATTTCTTACTTGATCTTTTTCCTTTTTGCTTCCTCTTCCTGTTTTTTTTTTCCTTTTTGTTCTGTTTGCATACGGAGTAGACGCAGGGATATGGAGCAGATGCAGGGGAAGCAAGATGGCGGTCGGCTGAGGCGGCCGCTGCAGCTCGTAGCACTATGCTCATGTGAGACCCCTGTTAACCCCCCCCCTGCACGACGGGAAAAGAAAGATGTTGCCAGCCCTTTTAGATGCCCTTGAGAAACTACTTAATGAAAAGTCAGTCATCTGTACCGCCAAATGCAAAGTAACGGCAGGACAGCAGGAGCTGCTCTTTGCGTGTAACAAGCTCCGGACCGCTCTGGATTACCCAGATTGCTGCCACTCCGGACAACACCTACCTGCTGCGATGAAACCGAAGGCTGCTCCTGCGACATCGCGTGGGAAGATGACTGCAGCTCATGCTGCTGGAAACAGCCCTGCGGTGGATACGACCCTCGTCTCGAGTCATTCTGTTGCTGAGCTGGGTGCCGGAGTGATGCAGCAGCCCGGGTGCCGAGACCACACTATGACTGGATTGGGTAATGCTCCGGAGGGGAAAAGGAAGGGCAGGGCTGCGCCCCAGCAGCGCCTGCCCGGTTCCACTGTAGCGGAGCTACTCAGAGGCACGAAACAACGGACTGGACCCGGAAAAACTGGAGTTCCCGAGACTCCAGCTGGAAGTAACTGCGGTGATTCCGTGGAGAAGAACGGCGAGGGCAAAACCCAGGGTGAAAGTGCCCGGGAGACAATGCCCGGTCGTCTGGAGGCCGGGGAGCTGGTAAATGCCTCTCAGGCAACGCTGAATCGGGCAAACTCCAGAGCTGAACAGGTTCCTGGTAACAGGGAAGAGGGGGCAGATGTGGTTTCTAGCATGGCAAAGTTTGAGGGGGGAGAGGGCGGGAGAGAAGGTATAAATGATAAAGAAACCAGTAGCAGTGCCACCCACCCTGATACCTCTAAGGCTAATGCTATAAGGGAGGGGAGGAGAGCTGTTTGAGGGCTCTTCCAAAGACCCACAACAAGACACTAAACACCCCACTGAGATTTTAGGGAGATCAGGGCAACAGGCAGCAAAGCGTAGCAAGGAAAGTAGGGGGTGTGTGAAAGAGACTGATTTAGAGGCAACAGATTGCTTTTACTCCCTTTCGGACAACACTTGCTCTGCAGACGATTCTATCTCACTCTCAGACACAAGTGAAAGCGAAAGCCTGCTGGACACTAGCGGGATGGCAACCTTGCGCAAAGCAAATAGGAAAACAAGACGGTTAGAGAAAATCACAGGGGAAAATAAAGATCTAAACTGGGACTATTCTCCGACTAATCAGCTGGTGGGGGGTGCTGGGGTAAAAGCACTGGATTCGGAAGACACAGGATGTTATTTTACAATCTATCATGTCGCACCGGGAGAAAACAAGACAGGATAGTCGTTGCTCTCAATCCGCTATCTGCAAGGTGCAAGGTACTGTCCGCAAAGTCGTTAAAGTATGCAAAAACATCAGCGAAAGCTTGACAGACTTGGAGTCTAGAACTAGAGCCCTTGAGGTAGACGTTGAGGGAGCCCAGGCTCAATCTGAATCACATGAGGCCAGATTGAGATATTCAGTGGAAGTTAGAAGATCAGGAAAATCAGCAGCACCAGAACAATCTGCGGTTTTTAGGTATTCCCGAGGGAAAGGAGGGCACAGACATGAGTATCTATATGGTAGAGCTACTCAGAAGGGCATTTCCCGATCTTGAAGGCTGGAACTGGACACAGGAGATTCAACATGTCTATTGGGTCCCTCTCACCTTGAAGAAACCAGTTGGGGCTGATATGAAGCCCAGGGCTGTCCTAGTATATTTTGGGAACTTTCTACTTAGGCAGAACATCTTTGAAAAGGCCAGACCCGAGAACAAACGCAAGGTGGAGGATATTGGCTTTTTTGTGCGACCTGACTTCTGTCATGTAACTGTCGAAAGGCGCTGGAGATTACGGCAGCTGATTAATCCATTCCAGGCGAAGGGTGCGCAGGCTTACCTGATGAAACCTGCAAAGCTGAAAGTGGTAATCGGCGGCCGGGCTCACTTCTTCACATCAGAGTTCAAAGCAAAGGAAGCGCTGGAGGAACTCAGGGGATAGGAGAGTCAGTAACCCGAACTAAGCATCTGCTCAGATTGCGGGAAGCTAGGTCTGACCAGGGATAGAATGGGTATTTGAGGTCAGGGGGAGGTATGGGATTTGTTGGAACTGTGTGATATGAGTTTGCTTTTCTTCCTTTCCCTTTTTTCTTTCTTCTCTTTCCTTGCCTCTCTCTTACCAACACAGTAACCATAATGCAGGTGGGGGGTTTTGTTGTTTGGATTTAGCTTACACTGGGTTTACTAAGTAGGGGCTCATGGGTCGTGGTGCTATGCTGTTTCATCAATCAAACAGACCAGCGGTCTGGAAGCTTCCACGGTGGGAGGGGGGTTGGGGAGCTGGGGGAGGAAGGAGGGGTAGGTTGGGGCTGAGGTGAGGGGGAGGTTGGGAGGGATAAGAGGGGGTGTGGGTGCAGAACAAAAAGGAAAAGAACAGGAAGAAAAATGGAAAAAGATCAAGTTTTCTTCACGTTCAGAACAACCAGAAAAACCCTCATTGTGCTCACCTGAAGGTGGAGGCAGATGTCTCGAGGATGAGTGTGACAAGTATGTGAGGACTGCTTCATGTGAGGTACTAGCAGCAGCTCAGTGCAGGTTCATGGTAGAGTAAGTAACACCCAGTAATAATGACAACTGATTGGCACGCCCTCAATCTCAGGAGGAAGGAAAGGTGTGTCATGTGTGTCAACCCACTAAGCTTCATATTTGGAGACATGCACACGTATGTGCAGCATCAGAAATAGAAATGCTGAATGTCCTTATGGACAGACTGAAAACATGCGTTCAGTCAACAATCAGGAGGGAGTACCTTCCTGGATCTGCCTGTGTTTATAAATATTTCACAAGAACTTTTCCTGCCCCATAAAGAATTGTGTGAGAATTTGCAAAAAGTGTTATCTTCTTGAAATAACTTTGCGAAAAACGGTTCTAATATGTTTCATAATAAAATTGGTAGAAGGTTCTTTTTAGTTTTAAATGCACAAAATCCCTTTTCAAAGATCACTGACAGCAGCCTATAAGGTATAAATCTCCCAAAAAATGACATTTGTTGTAATCTTATCAGTTTTGTCCACTATGTTTACAAATCTCAATATATTGCTCCATCTTGTCACATTGGCTCTGAGGTAGCCTTGCCCCATTGCTTGAAGTGTTAGAGCCACCCCTTGCTTGACGTTTCGCCCCGCCCACTTGCTTGAAGTGTTAGCCCCTCCCTCCCGGCCCCCCTCTCCCCCAAGGTCAGGTCTAGTTGCGGCCCTGGAGAGAATCAAGACGCATCTATTCTCCTTTGTCTGACTTTGTAGCACATCTTTGGTGCTCGAGAGCTGTTTGCAGACTCAGGGCTTCCACAGATATTCTGTGTATGTAGCTTTGTTACAAAGACATCCTTCTCACTGCAAGAACAATTCATTCTCACTGAATATGCCGAAAAAGGCACTGAAAAGGATATTTTCGAGGTTCACGGCCAATTTTGTTGAATTTATCAGACGAGTGAGGCTTGTTGTGGGTCTGGATGAAACTGCATAATGCACAGGCCGCGCTCAGCTGAAAACTGACTGTTCACCTACAAAAGTCTCGCCACACACTGGCGGGAAACTGGTTTGAGCAGGAAGTCTCACTTGGTAGAGGGGTCACGGAAATATTGTATTCGAATCAGTTTTCTTCATGAAAAAGTTTCACAAAATTGCTCGACCACAAAATAGAAATCATTTGTGAAACAAAAAAATGCAAAGTGTGTGAGCCTTCTCCTGCTCTGCTCGTCATGAGAACTGACTGACAGGCCCCGGTGCTCATTCGATTAGACACTGAGGGGTGAATGCCACGCACTGACAGTCTGCTCAGGGGTGTGCACCTCAGCCTCAGCCTCCCCGCCGTGCATCATCCCGTGTCCGATGGTGAAAGGCAGAGTGCAAAAGTAACCTCAGAGCGCATTCACACTGCCCTCCCCCCGCAGAGAGGAGCCTGGCAGACAGGACAGGCGGGCACCTTCACCAATCAGAGCACAGGCTGGACTGGGCTTCTTTTAAAACATAAGAGTGGCAAACGCATACATAATCTAATATACTTATTTGATAATTAAATGGCTGTGGTGGCTATGATGGGTGAGTTAACTATTACACATACCTCCGGCTGCTGCGTATGAGCCCAAGATCACAGGTTCAAATCCTGGAGTGCCGACTCAGTGTTCCATGCTTCTGAGGTAGACAACCGCTAAGTTAAGTAAAATAAATATTTGATATCACCAAGAGATCTCTTGGTACAGACGGGTGATATTACTAATAGATGTTACTTAAAAGGAAAGAGTAGATGTCCGCTGGCAGCAGTGTCAGATAAAGGGGGCAGGTGGGGCGCCATCTTGAAGGTGTCAAGAGTCCTTCCTGGTTTCTGGTCCCTTTCAGTAGATGAATGTCTGACGCTTTAGCATTGTTGGCGACAATCTTCGTGGACGCCTAGAGAACAGACCCTCCACCTCCTGATGTTCCATGCTCCTCCACCTCTAGGTGTTCCCTGCCGCTCCAGTCTTTTGATGTTCCCGCTCCTCCACCTCCTGATGTTCCTGCTCCTCCACCTCCTGATGTTCCCCGCTCCTCCACCTCATTATGTTCCCTGCTCCTCCACCTCCTGATGTTTTCTGCTCCTCCACCTCCTGATGTTCCCCGCTCCTCCACCTCCTGATGTTCTCTGCTCCTCCACCTATTGATGTTCCCCACTCCTCCACCTCCTGATGTTCTCTGCTCCTCCACCTCTTGGTGTTCCCCGCTCCTCCACCTCCTGATGTTCCCCGCTCCTCCGCCTACTTATGTTCTCTGCTCCTCCACCTCCTGATGTTCTCTGCTCCTCCACCTCCTGATGTTCTCTGCTCCTCCACCTCCTGATGTTCTCTGCTCCTCCTGATGTTCTCTGCTCCACCACATCATTTTGTTCTCTGCTCCTCCACCTCCTGATGTTCCCTACTCCTCCACCTCCTGATGTTCTCTGCTCCTCCACCTCCTGATGTTCTCTGCTCCTCCACCTCCTGATGTTCTCTGCTCCTCCACCTCCTGATGTTCTCTGCTCCTTCACCTCCTGATGTTCTCTGCTCCTCCACCTCTCAGTATTCCTCGCTCCTCCACCTCCTGATTTTCTCTGCTCCTCCACCTCTTAGCATTCCCCACTCCTCCACCTCCTGATGTTCTCTGCTCCTCCACCTCCTGATGTCCTCTGCTCCTCCACCTCCTGATGTTCCCCGCTCCTCCACCTCCTGATGTTCTCTGCTCCTCCACCTCCTGATGTTCCCCGCTCCTCCACCTTCGAATGTTCCCTGCTCCTCCACCTCTGGATGTTCTCTGCTTCTCCACCTCCTGATGGTCCCGCTCCTCCACCTCCTGATGTTCCCTGCTCCTCGACCTCCTGATGTTCTCTGCTCCTCCACCTCCTGATGTTCCTGCTCCTCCACCTCCTGATGTTCCCCGCTCCTCCACCTCATTATGTTCCCTGCTCCTCCACCTCCTGATGTTTTCTGCTCCTCCACCTCCTGATGTTCCCCACTCCTCCACCTCCTGATGTTCTCTGCTCCTCCACCTATTGATGTTCCCCACTCCTCCACCTCCTGATGTTCTCTGCTCCTCCACCTCTTGGTGTTCCCCGCTCCTCCACCTCCTGATGTTCCCCGCTCCTCCGCCTACTTATGTTCTCTGCTCCTCCACCTCCTGATGTTCTCTGCTCCTCCACCTCCTGATGTTCTCTGCTCCTCCACCTCCTGATGTTCTCTGCTCCTCCACCTCCTGATGTTCTCTGCTCCTCCACCTCCTGATGTTCTCTGCTCCTCCACCTCCTGATGTTCTCTCCTCCTCCTGATGTTCTCTGCTCCACCACATCATTTTGTTCTCTGCTCCTCCACCTCCTGATGTTCCCTACTCCTCCACCTCCTGATGTTCTCTGCTCCTCCACCTCCTGATGTTCTCTGCTCCTCCACCTCTCAGTATTCCTCGCTCCTCCACCTCCTGATGTTCCCCGCTCCTCCACCTCCTGATTTTCTCTGCTCCTCCACCTCTTAGCATTCCCCACTCCTCCACCTCCTGATGTTCTCTGCTCCTCCACCTCCTGATGTCCTCTGCTCCTCCACCTCCTGATGTTCCCCGCTCCTCCACCTCCTGATGTTCTCTGCTCCTCCACCTCCTGATGTTCCCCGCTCCTCCACCTTCGAATGTTCCCTGCTCCTCCACCTCTGGATGTTCTCTGCTTCTCCACCTCCTGATGGTCCCGCTCCTCCACCTCCTGATGTTCCCTGCTCCTCGACCTCCTGATGTTCTCTGCTCCTCCACCTCCTGATGTTCCTGCTCCTCCACCTCCTGATGTTCCCCGCTCCTCCACCTCATTATGTTCCCTGCTCCTCCACCTCCTGATGTTTTCTGCTCCTCCACCTCCTGATGTTCCCCACTCCTCCACCTCCTGATGTTCTCTGCTCCTCCACCTATTGATGTTCCCCACTCCTCCACCTCCTGATGTTCTCTGCTCCTCCACCTCTTGGTGTTCCCCGCTCCTCCACCTCCTGATGTTCCCCGCTCCTCCGCCTACTTATGTTCTCTGCTCCTCCACCTCCTGATGTTCTCTGCTCCTCCACCTCCTGATGTTCTCTGCTCCTCCACCTCCTGATGTTCTCTGCTCCTCCACCTCCTGATGTTCTCTGCTCCTCCACCTCCTGATGTTCTCTGCTCCTCCACCTCCTGATGTTCTCTCTCCTCCTCCTGATGTTCTCTGCTCCACCACATCATTTTGTTCTCTGCTCCTCCACCTCCTGATGTTCCCTACTCCTCCACCTCCTGATGTTCTCTGCTCCTCCACCTCCTGATGTTCTCTGCTCCTTCACCTCCTGATGTTCTCTGCTCCTCCACCTCTCAGTATTCCTTGCTCCTCCACCTCCTGATGTTCCCTGCTCCTCCACCTCCTGATTTTCTCTGCTCCTCCACCTCTTAGCATTCCCCACTCCTCCACCTCCTGATGTTCTCTGCTCCTCCACCTCCTGATGTCCTCTGCTCCTCCACCTCCTGATGTTCCCCGCTCCTCCACCTCCTGATGTTCTCTGCTCCTCCACCTCCTGATGTTCAACGCTCCTCCACCTTCGAATGTTCCCTGCTCCTCCACCTCCGGATGTTCTCTGCTTCTCCACCTCCTGATGGTCCCGCTCCTCCACCTCCTGATGTTCCCTGCTCCTCCACCTCCTGATGTTCTCTGCTCCTCCATCTCCTGATGTTCTCTGCTACTCCTCCTGATGTTCCCCGCTCCTCCACCTTCTGATGTTCTCTGCTCCTCCACCTCTTGGTGTTGCCTGCTCCTCCACCTCCTGATGTTCTCTGCTCCTCCGCCTCCTGATGTTCCCGCTCCTCCACCTCCTGAAGGTCCCCGCTCCTCCACCTCCTGATGTTCCCTGCTCCGCTACCTCCTGATGTTCCTGCTCCTCCACCTCCTGATGTTCCCTGCTCCTCCACCTCTGGATAGTCTCTGCTCCACCTTCTGATGTTCCCCCGCTCCTCCACCTCTTGATGTTCCCCGCTTTTCCACCTCCTGATGTTTTCTGCTCCTCCACCTCCTGATGTTCCCTGCTCCTCCACCTCCTGATGTTCTCTGCTCCTCCACCTCTTGGTGTTCCCTGCTCCTCCACCTCCTGATGTTGCTGCTCCTCCACCTCCTGATGTTCCCCGCTCCTCCACCTCCTGATGTTCTCTGCTCCTCCACCTCCTGATGTTCTCTGCTCCTCCACCTCCTGATGTTCCCCGCTCCTCCACCTCCTGATGTTCTCTACTCCTCCACCTCTTGGTGTTCCCTGCTCCTCCACCTCCTGATGTTCCCTGCTTCTCCACCTCCTGATGTTCCCTGCTCCTCCACCTCCTGATGTTCCCTGCTCCTCCACCTCCTGATGTTCTCTGCTCCTCCACCTCCTTATGTTCTCTGCTCCTTCAGTCTTTTAATGTTCCAGCGCCTCCACCTCCTGATGTTCTATGCTCCTCCACCTCCTTATGTTCTCTGCTCCTCCACCTCCTGATGCTCCCTGCTCCTCCACCTCCTGATGTTCTCTGCTCCTCCACCTCCTGATGTTCTCTGCTCTTCCACCTCCTGATGTTCTCTGCTCTTCCACCTCCTGATGTTCTCTGCTCCTCCACCTCCTTATGTGCCCCACTCCTCCACCTCCTGATTTTCTCTGCTCCTCCACCTCCTGATTTTCTCTGCTCCTCCACCTCTTGGTCTTCCCCGCTCCTTCACCGCCTGATGTTCTCTGCTCCTCCATCTCCTGATGTTCCCTGCTCCTCCAATCTTTTGATATTCCCCACTCCTCCACCTCCTGATCTTCTGTACTCCTCCTCCTTTTGAAGTTTTGATGTTCCCTGCTCCCCCACCTTCTGTCTTTCCCCACTTCTCCACCTTCTGATGTTCCCAGCTGCTCCTCCTCCTGTTGTACCCCGCTTCTCCACCTCCTGTTGTTTCCCGCTTCTCCACCTCCTGATGTTCCCCTCTCCTCCACTTCCTGATGTTCTCTACTCCTCCACCTCCTGTTGATCCTCGCTTCTCCACCTCCTGATGTTCCCCGCTTTTCCACCTCCTGATGTTCTCTGCTCTTCCTCCTCCTGACATCCTCCGCTTCTCCACCTCCTGATTTTCTCTGCTCCTCCAACATTTGAAACCCTCACCTCCTGTTGTTCTCTGCTCCTCCCGCTCCTGATGTTCTCTGCTCCTCTACCTCTTAGTATTGCCCCCTCCTCCGCCTCCTGATGTTCTCTGCTCCTCCACCTCCTGATGTCCTCTGCTCCTCCTCCTCCTGATGTTCCCGCTCCCTCACCTCCTGATGTTCCCTGCTCCCCCACCTCCTGATGTTCTCTGCTCCTTCACCTCTTGGTGTTCCCTGCTCCTCCACCTCCTGATGTTCGCTGCTTCTCCACCTCCTGATGTTCCCTGCTTCTCCACCTCCTGATGTTCTCTGCTCCTCCACCTCCTGATGTTCTCTGCTCCTCCACCTCCTGATGTTCTCTGCTCCTCCACCTCCTTATGTTCTCTGCACCTCCACCTCCTGATGTTCCCTGCTCCTCCACCTCCTGTTTCCTGCTCCTCCACCTCCAGATGTTCCCTGCTCCTCCACCTCATGATGTTCTCTGCTCCTCCACCTCCTTATGTTCTCTGCTCCTCCAGTCTTTTAATGTTCCTGTGCCTCCACCTCCTGATGTTCTCTGCTCCTCCACCTCCTTACGTTCTCTGCTCCTCCACCTCCTGATGTTCCCTGCTCCTCCACCGCCTGATGTTCCCTGCGCCTCCACCTCCTGATGTTCTCTGCTCCTCCACCTCCTGATGTTCTCTGCACCTCCACCTCCTGATGTTCCCTGCTCCTCCACCTCCTGATGTTCCCTGCTCCTCCACCTCCTGATGTTCCCTGCTCCTCCACCTCCAGATGTTCCCTGCTCCTCCACCTCATGATGTTCTCTGCTCCTCCACCTCCTTATGTTCTCTGCTCCTCCACCTCCTGATGTTCCCTGCTCCTCCACCTCCAGATGTTCCCGCGCCTCCACCTCCTGATGTTCTCTGCTCCTCCACCTCCTTATGTTCTCTGCTCCTCCACCTCCTGATGTTCCCTGCTCCTTCACCTCCTGATGTTCCCTGCTCCTCCACCTCCTGATGTTCTCTGCTCCTCCACCTCCTGATGTTCTCTGCTCCTCCACCTCCTGATGTTCTCTGCTCTTCCACCTCCTGATGTTCTATGCTCCTCCACCTCCTGATTTTCCCCGCTTCTCCACCTCCTGATTTTCTCTCCTCCTCCAGCATTTGAAATTTTGATGTTCCCTGCTCCCTCACCTCCTGTTGTTCTCTGCTCCTCCCGCTCCTGATGTTCTCTGCTCCTCCACCTCTTAGTATTGCCCGCTCCTCCACCTCCTGATGTTCTCTGCTCCTCCACCTCCTGATGTCCTCTGCTCCTCCACCTCCTGATGTTCCCGCTCCCTCACCTCCTGATGTTCTCTGCTCCTCCACCTCCTGATGTCCTCTGCTCCTCCACCTCCTTATGTTCCCTCTTTCTCACCTCCTGATGTTCTCTGCTCCTCTTCCATCTGAAGTTTTGATGTTTCCTTCTCCTCCACCTCCTGTTATTCCCTGATCCTCCACCTCCTGATGTTCCCTGATTCGGATGTTTTGAAAAGATTCAGGAAACCAAAGTACATCAAAAGTAGATTTATTGTAGAGACAACCCCCGAGGAAACAGGTCCTTCGCTGTTGGCAACCTTCTCTGGATTCCACAATCTAGAATCCAGTGAAGATGTCAAGCAGGAGCCATGGAAACACAGCAGGTGAAAACAGCAGCAATACAACACATCTTCCCCCCTAAAATAAAAAAAACACAAAATAAACAATTGTGGGGTTCTGAATGGAACCGGAACGTTGTGGGCTGGGGATTCTGTGGGCGGCAGTTGCTGTTGAGGTGGATGGCTGATGGTCAATAAAGATACGTCCTACTTACCCTAGACGGCTCTTGGACATCTTTTCAGTGGCGACGAGCTGACCGTCAGCGTGCCCACCTCCATCGTGCTGCCGACGTACATCCTTGATGTTCTGCTGTTTCCTGCGTCTCTCTGGAGTGCCAGTTTTAATCTTTCAAGCGTCTTTTGCCTCGCAGTTTCGAGAGGTTGGCATTTGTGAGTGCCTGCATTCTGCACCCGTCTCTGCCTCCGTTGTCTACAATGTCCAGGTGTGTGCTTGGGGGTGTGGTGTCCGGGGAGCAGGAGCTGATTCTTCAGCGCGCGATCCCAGCGCGTGGTGGCAGCGGGTGCACGCGGTTGTACGCGTGCCACCCATCAACGTCAGCAAGTCTCTGATGCTAAACAGACGCCGCTGCTGTGCGTCCTCGGACGTGCAGCGGTCATCTTGGAGGTATTGAATTTCTATTACGGTGATAGGCAATTATATGGGTGTGCCTATCAGCCATCAGCGCAGTGCATGCTCTTTAAAAAAAATCGGTGATAGGCACACCTGGAGTTTTCTGCACTATTGGTCTTACCTGCTCTTACATTGGTGACAATATTCAGTCTTCTATATCACCAAGTAGTTGTGTACTATTACTATTTCAACAGTTTATGCTTATTAATTTTGACATTATTGGTGGCAGTAACTCACCTTGCGTGCATACAGCATTATGGAGGGTATATCTCCGCCACCTCCATTTCTAGCAAATCCCGGTTCTCCACCGTTGAACTGGGTACAATGGTGTGAAGCTTTTGAAGCATATTTATACGCAATTGATGGTGATACTTTCACGTCCAAGAGGAAAAAAAGCGTTGTTGGTATACAATTTAGGTCATGAGAGCAGGTCAATTTAAAAAACGCTGCACATCGAAACTGTACATGTACTTCCCAGTCGGGAGGGTGATGCCGCTGACCCCATTGTAGACGAATATGCTTCATTAATTCAAACTTTGAGCATGAGATTTTCACCAAAGCGGAATGTAGTTTTGGAAAGACACAGATTCTTGCAACGGGCACAACTACCTGGAGAATCAATTGATGATTTTGTGTCAGCGCTACGTACTTTATCTCTAAATTGTAACTATTGTGACTTAAAGGAGGAGATTATTCGTGATCAGCTAATTGAAAAAACGAGTAATAAGAAAATCCAAGAACGACTGTTAGCCAGCGAAGATCCTAGTTTGGAGATAGCATTGAAAATTGCTAGAAGTATTGAACACTGATGTTTGTATGAAAGAATTAGCTATTACTCGTTCTAACTTAGAATGTAAAGAGGTGAAACTTGCACAAAAAAGTGGGGGTGAAATTGCACAAAAAAAAGGAGCTGATAAATTTAAGAGTCAGAATTTTAAATCCACGAGCAAACCCGGTGAGCCCTCATGGAAACCGGATAGAGATTTTGTTTGTTTCAGGTGTGGCAGTAGGTCACACGTGGGCAATTTTAAACATTGTCCAGCATTAAATCAGACATGCTTCAAATGTGACAAGAGAGGTCATTTTTCCCATTTTTGCAGAGCGAGCAGTCAAAAGAAGCATGCTGTAAATGCCATGTGTGAAGATAATAGCGACAACTAGATGACAATTGTGTGGTCATCGGACAAATGAGGAAAAGGAAACCACCGTTTTGTCACCTTTTAATTAACGGCCAAAGTGTCAACGTAATGGCAGATTCTGGTTCTCCGGTCACTCTGCTGGGTGAAAATGAATTTGCTAAGTTCCAAGATGTGGTGTTAGAAACAACTGACATTAAACTGTTTGCTTATGGTGGGAAAAAAGTGGAGGTTGTAGGCAAATTCAGAGCTGATTTGAAGTTTTGCGACAACTGTACTAATTCTGATGTTTTTGTAGTGAAAGATGGGTCGAATTTATTGGGTTGGGATGACCAAGGAGAATTCAACATAATTTTGGATCCCAACCATCCTGATGTAGTGTTAACTAAGGATCGGTTAGTGAATCCTTGTTTGAGTGCTGTTGCGAGGGAGCATGATGTTGAAGGATTAAAGTGGTTCAGTGAGTTCAAGGAAGTGTTTTGTGACCGGTTGGGTAAGCTGCGAGATTTTAAACATCGCATTGTATTAAAAAGTAATGCCATTCCTGTGGTTCACAAGGTTAGAAAGGTACCTTTATGTCTGAGACAAGTGTTAAAACGTGAACTTGATAAGTTGTGTGCAATGTCAATCATTTAACCCATCGAAGGATCAGAATGGTTGTCCCCAATTGTGTTGGCGCGCTAAGCGGATAAGTCTTTGCGCTTATGTGTGGATCTCCGCGATCTCAATCGTAATATTTGGGTAGATCTCCAACCCTTGCCAAATATTAATGAAGTGTTAGCCACTTTAGATCACGCTGCAATATTCACATCACTGGATATGTCAGCAGCGTATCACCAAATTGAATTACACCATGACTCCAAACACTTAACTTCATTTGTAACACCAGAGGGTGCCTTCCGTTATATCCGCATGCCATTTGGGATGGCGTCGGCATCTTCGGTGTTTCAAAGAGTCATGGACATTTTATTCAAAGGAATGAAAGGAGTAACGTGCTTTCAAGACGACATCTTGATATTCGGCAAAGATAATGTTGAGCATGATGCACGTGTGAGGATGGTTTTGGATATTTTGAGGAAAAGTGGTATGACATTGAGGAAGGACAAGTGCAGATTTGCGCAGTCGGGTGTTGATTACTTGGGACACCACGTATCTGCTGAGGGGCTGAGACCCAAATTAAAGATCCTAAAGGCCATTGAAGATGCACCATCACCTAAGGACAAGGATCAACTCAGATCCTTTCAGGGTTTGGTTGAGTTCTATGCAAAATTTGTTCCGCAATTTGCTAGTAAGACTTCTGTGTTACGTAACCTACTCAGGAAGAATATAAGATATGAGTGGTCAAACGAATGTGAACTTGTCTTTGAGGAAATCAAAAGAAATATAGTTTCAGCATGTCCTTTGAAATCCTATAACACAAAAGATATGAGTATTGTGATGACAGATGCTAGCGGTGTTGGTTTGGGGGCAGTATTGTTGCAGAAACGTTCGAATGGAAGCAAGGAGGTTATAGCTTTTGCATCTCGTACGCTACGTGGAGCTGAAGCTACTTATTCAACCATCGAGAGGGAGGCTTTAGCTATGTGTTGGGGAACTGAATACTTCAAGACTTACTTGTGGGGAAAGGAGTTCATTCTACGTACGGATCACAAGCCTTTTGTGGATTTGTTTAGTACTCGCGGTGGAGGGAGAGCCACATCCCATATTGCCAAATGGCAGTACCGCATGCAAGAATTCCAATATGTGTTAGAGAATGTATCTGGCAAAAGGAACTTCGCAGCAGACTGTTTGTCAAGACTACCTTTGCAGAACGATTGTGGTGTGAACAATTGTGAGGATGATGATTTAGTTATGGTCTGTGTGATGAGTTCTGTGGATAAGGCGTTGGATGGAGCGTTGTGTGAAAAAGAGTGGAGGGAAATGTTGGAAAAAGATGTTGTTTTGTCCCTTGTTAAGACGCATATAGTACAAGGTTGGCCCGAAGCTAAGGGGTTACAGGAGAGTCTTGTTGCTTTTGAGAAAGTGAGTGATGAATTATCCATTGTCGATGGTATTGTACGGAGAACAGGTTTATTGGTAGTTCCAGAAGGTCTGAGGAGGAAGGTTTTACACCTAGCACATAGTGGTCATGGTGGTATTAGAGCACTCAAACAGAGGATCAGGGAGGATTTCTGGTGGCCAAGTGTGGACAAGATGGCGGAACAGTTTGTTAAAGATTGTAATGCATGTGTTATCAGTGATAAGTCTCAAGTCACTGTACCGTCTCCTGTTGTATCGGTAGAGCTGCCATTCATGCCGTGGAACAAGTTAGCTTTGGATATTTCTGGGCCATTCGCGGTGTTGGGAAGCACACCCAAGTTTGTTTTAGTACTGATTGATTATTTGTCAAGGTGGCCCGAGGTGAAGGTAGTTGAATCTATTTCCACTTCTGTTGGTTTGGATTTCCTGAGTGATGTTTTTGCCAGAGAAGGTTATCCCGAGGAACTGGTCACAGATAATGGAACCCAGTTAGTATCTTTAGAGATGACTGAATTCCTGCAAAGGAATGGCATTCGCCATATTAAACCGTCTCTTTACCAACCCAGGAGTAATGGGTTGGTGGAGAGGTTTAATCGTGTGGTCAAAGATCAATTGCAGTTAGCTTTAGTGAACAACTTGAGTTGAAAGAAGGTCATTAAGGACATTTTGTGGGCCTACAGAACAACCCCACATAGTGTGACTAGAGTGTCCCCTTTCACCCTTATGAGAGGGATAGTAGCAGGGACTCATTTGAATAAAGATTGGATGGATCCGAAATTGGTGGACAGTGATGTGCTTGGAAGAGTGTTGGATGTTGGAAAGGCATTGACCAGCAAGGTGGGCGTGAAAGCTGGAAGGAGGAGACTGTTGGTCAAAGTTGGTGATTCGGTTCGCATCAAGAAACCTGGTATTGTAAGGAAGGGTTTCTACAAGTTTTCCTCTCCAAAAAGGGTGGTCGGTGTTCATGATCATGTAATTGTGGTGGATGGAGGAAAGGTGTGGAGTAAGAGTATGGTTTCTGTGATTCCTAAAAACAAACCCACTGTGGTTCGTGATAGTTTGGGTGGTTGCGATGATGTTGTGTTCAAGGATGGCGAGCATTTTGACAATGATGCCACTGTTACTGGAGCTGGTTGTAGTGGTACAGCTGTCAATGGGGCAGTCAGGAACAGGAAACTTCCAGCACGGTATAGTGATTATGTTATGCATTAACCTTTATTTATATTGTTTTTTTCTGCACCCTGTTATTTCTATGCTCCTCATTATTACACCATTGTGTTAGTATGGTTTAATTTTCATGTTCATTGTTCTACAATTTATCATTTGTATTTTATGTTTTATGGTAAGAAGAGATATATGTGGGGTTCTGAATGGAACCGGAACGTTGTGGGCTGGGGATTCTGTGGGCGGCAATTGCTGCTGAGATGGATGGCTGACGGTCAATAAAGATTCGTCCTACTTACCCTAGACGGCTCTTGGACATCTTTTCAACAATGAAAAACAACTTGAAAAATATGAAAATATAAATGCTAAAACCTCCTACGCACATAAGTAATCTTTATGCCATGCTATATTATCTTATGTGACCTAATTTTATTTTAATATTTTATGGATGAATTGTGATCTTTCCTCGTGATTTAGGATTGGTTGCTTAAGTGTATCAGCAAGTGTGAATATGTATTTTCTTTCACTTTGCTTCCTGTTGTTTTTATTGTTTTCTGAAGGAAGGAGATGTGTTATATCCTGTGTCTCCTAGATCCTTGCTGCTCAGCCTGTGTGAGTGTGATGTAATAGAATGTTCATGAGTGCATGGTTTGGATGAGTGGTCAGTTGGAATGAGTGGGGCTGAGCAGCAGGATGCTGCTCCCGGTGGGGCCTTTACCATCTTACTTGTAACTGAATAAACTACATAATCTACACTACTGGCTACTGGAATAATTACCTACAAGAACCCTACTTCGTTTACAAAAGTGGCGACGATTTGAAAGAACTACGCGTGCAGGGACTAGTAATTAAACAAGAATTTAAAAAGAAGATTTCCAGAGTCTGAAAAGAATCTCTAAAATAAGCCTGATCAATGCCTTGGATGCCCCACCGGTGTCTTCTACAACAGACAGCCTACAGAAGTATGTTTTGGACGTTGGACATTGTGTGGCTTGAATGGCTTGAAACCTGCCAGCCTACAAACTGCCTACACATTAGATATTTGGGCGTTGGACATCAGCCTACACAGTAGAAAGCCAGACAACAGCCAGTCTACAATCAGTCTACACAGTACAAAATTTGTTGTGTGACCTTATGCTTGAAACCCGCAACTTACAGACAGCTTACAGATTTGGAGTATTGGAGCATTTAACATTACAAGCTTGAAGGCAGAGTAGCCGACTGGAAGGTCAGTTAAAGGCATGTATGCTGCGTGATGATTTCTAACATTCATTTGGTGAGAACCCACGGCATCTATTTTAATGACAAATCTTAAGTCTAGTATGGGAACTACTTTTGGGTGCTTTGATCTGCTTTGACCACCTTTTACATGGCTCACGGCAATTACTTTCTGCAATGTGTTTTTTTTTGTAACGCTGGAGCTCTTATACACTCTATTGGATTGTGCTGTGTTTAGACTTGTGAAGTGAACCTCTGTCAATGTATGCGGCGCACAGCTGGCAAAGCGGTTATTCGGCAGTGCAACTGATGAGGGGCGCCGCAGAGTCAGTAAGACACCTATTTGGGCCGTGCTGAACGAAGTCTATATGCATTAAAGTTTGTGGAAGTTACCACCAGGCACGAGAAACAGTGTGTACCTTTTAAAAAATTTGAAGAATGCACTCACGGGTTCTTCCAAAGCAACGTCGCAGCAACAGGATTCTGCTGTGACCTGAGAAACAACCATTCTGGAACCAGAGCTGGATTGCTGGAAGTTGCATTGTAGGCGAAACCTGTGACGTCGTTGCGTTCCTCTGACACAGTGCGTTTATAGTTGAAGTAGCGTAAAGTGGTCATTACGTGATTGCTCAGCAATGCTGTTTGTGTCGGACACATCGAGAACATTGACACGGGATCACGCGTATTCAAGATCGAGGCGAGTTGTGGATTGAGCGCCCCAGCTAGTACCAAACACACGCCTTCACTGTTCATCCCAAGTTTCTTTTGGAGAGTGTTTTGTTTCAGCCGTGATGCCGTATTCTCTGCCAACGGCTGTCTAGGTGAATTGAGCCCTGATGAAACGTTGCTGAAGACTGCTAATTATGGCAAGAAAGAATAAAGATTTTTACTGGCACTGTGGTTTTCTAGAACTGTTCAACTGCGAGGGGAGTTATAATGTACCTCAACTTTCGGCAATAGATTAACCCACGTGGTGGGTATGAACTTAAGAACATGCTACTGAGGTGAAGTCATGCACTAGTTGTTAACCAAGTCATTGGTGTATTCACTCTGGGTTATTTTGGTAGTGGTCTTGGGTGAGAGGCTCCTCACCAATCACATGACTGCTATTAGTAACTACTGTTCATGTGCACCATGTATATTTCTAATGCTATGCCTATACGTGTGTCATTAAGGTTTCAGTGTATTGATTGTTGCCATACTTCATATGTTGTTGTCTACTGTGGTAGTGATGTTTGTAGGAAGCAGTGGGTGTGGTTGCACTTTAGGATGTATGCATATGTTTTTTTTTGTGTATTACATTTTCTGATGGTTGGATTTTACCCTGAGTGAGAGGTGTGTTCCATGTGTTGGATCGGACGAAGTTTGAGCGTGCTATGAGTTCTTTTAGGTTTAAAAGCCTTTGGTGGTGGGGTGTGTTCCCTTGCTTAGTTTGACGTGGTGCGTTGTAGTGGTTCTGCAGCGCATACAGTGGTGGGGTGTGGAGGTTGCATCCTGCCTGGAACAAGTGTGTTCCTTTGCTTAGTTTGACGTGGTGCGCTGTAGTAGTTCTGCAGCGCGTACAATGGTGGGGTGTGGCGGTCGCATCCTGCCTGGAATATGTGCGTTCCTTTGCATAGCGTGATGTGGTGTGGGTTAGTGGGGTTTGCAATGAACATACTAGGTTATTGGAACTTTTACACGAAGGACACAATGGTATGTCGGGCATGAAGAGGAGAGCCAGATCTGATTTCTGGTGGCCAGGGATGGACAATGATATTGAGAGGTGTGTGAGAAACTGTGTTGCATGCATGTGCAGTGATAAATCTCACAGATCTCAAGACACTATCATTACTCCTTCTGTTTTGCCTGAGAAGCCTTGGCAAAAGCTTGCCATGGACATTTGTGGTCCGTTTAGTGCAAATGGTATTGTCAACAAGTATGCTTTAGTTTTGATGGACTGTTTTACAAAGTGGCCTGAGGTAGCGTTCATGAAGGAGATTAAATCTTCCAATGTCATTGATTTTTGTGAAAAGATTTTTCGTAGAGAAGGTTAGCCTGAGGGTGTCATTACTGACAATGGTCCACAATTTTTGTCCAGTGAATTTGAGGAGTATTTGAAAGGGTGTGGTGTGAAACATTGCACTACTGCTGTTTACAATCCTAGGGAAAACGGCAGGGTTGAGAGATTTAACCGTGTATTGAAGGAATGTGTACAGTTGGCGGATGCTGATGGGTTGGGTGGTAAAAGAGCTGTTAAGGAAATGATTTGGAGTTACCGCAACACACCTCACACTGCCACCCGAGAAACTCCTTTCAGTCTTCTTAAAGGACGTGTGGCTTGTAACAAGGTGACACCGGCATGGATGTGTAAGGTGGATCTCAGGCATGAGCCTAGGGATGTGTTGGCACGTAGAGTTCACGATTATCAACAAAAGTACATCATGAGACACAACTACAAAATTAGGAGTTGTATTCGTAATTTCAAAGTTGGTGACTGGGTAAGAACTTTTCTGGTGGGAAATCAAAGAGTGGACTTATCCAAGTGGTCCAATCCCAAGGAAGTTTTGAAGGTTGTTGGTAATTGTGTCTGGTTAGACGATGGGAGAAGGTGGAACATGCGGAAAGTAACCATGTGTAACAGTTTGGATCGTGATGTTTGGTTGAGTAACAAAAATGATTCCGGCATTTCTGCTTCCAAATATCTTGGTGTCAAAAGGCTGTTGAATCGCATCATGTCTGGCATTTCTGTTCCTGAAAATGATGTGGTCAGAAGGGTGTCACATCGTCTTACATCAAAGCCATGCTGGCATAAAGATTACTTATGTGCGTAAGAGGTTTTAGCATTTTATTTTCATATTGTTCAAGTTGTTTTTCATTGTTTATTTTGTTTTTTTTTTATTTTAGGGGGGAAGATGTGTTGTATTGCTGCTGTTTTCATGTGCTGTGTTTCCATGGCTCCTGCTTGACATCTTCACTGGATTCTAGATTGTGGAATCTAGAGAAGTCAGAGCGGTTGCCAAAAGAGCATTAGCCCTTTCACTAGAACGATTAGATCGAACATTAGCCCTTTCGCTAGAAGGATTAGATCGAACCTGAACATTTGCAGCTTCACCTACATTTTTAGATTTGCGATTGGCATTAGCAACAACACTAACATCACCTTTCTCCTTCCCTAGTTCGCTATTGAGTTCTTTGACATAGCGTGATGTGTTTTCAACCCTCCTGGCTATGTCTATAGTCTTCTGTAGAGAAGGATCTTTCAATTCTAATAATCTCTCCTGGATTTTACAATTGTTAGTTCTATTTATGAACTGATCTCTGATTATCTCCTCATGAAAGTCCCTGAATCTGCATGAAGCAGCTAAAGTTCTTAATACAGCCACATATTGCTCAACTGTTTCTCCAGGTAACGGTGCTCTAGAAAAGAATCTATGTCGTTCCACTACAATGCTGTTTTTTTCCCGTAATTGTCTTCTAAAGCTTTCAAAGCCTCCAAATATTCATCAAAAACATTCTCTCCAGAATTTGAACCTTCTTCTTCACCTTCACCATCACGGCTGGTGGAATTAGCACGTAAAGGTTTAGGTAAGGTTTTCAATACTTTCCTGCCTTCAACCCCTAGATTATGCTTTAATAAAGCCAATTTCCGAGATGCTATAAAAGTTTCTCCCCCAATTGCCTCAAGATATGTCTCAAACGACTCTTGCCAATCTTCCCATACCATGGAAGGAACACCAGGATTTTGTAAAAATTTGGGTGGGGCTAACACAGATGTGGTATCCATAACTGCTTGAAAATTAAGAAATGCGTTCTTCACAATCTTATAGTGCACAACAATATGTAAACAGTCTTGCTAGATCAACACAATAAGTTAAAATAAATAAAGTAGTCACTGTAGACTCTGACGAATAGATGAAGTATCACAAATAACAAAGTCCAAATAATGAATTGCATAAACGCTCAATAGTCGCAGTCACTAAATACTTTAACTTGGCAACACAAAAAATTAAAATAATGAAAGTAGACACCATTGTCCAAACCACGGCTCCTAGAGAAACTACTTTTATTTTCGTATTGGCGATGGGAAGGTAAGTACTTTGTTGTGGAACTCACCTCCTCAATAAAGATGCCTTGTGGCATAAAGATGCCTTTCTTCTATTTTTTTTTATTGACTGAAAATGCCTTGTATAGTTTGTTGAATGTAATAAGAAACGTCACCGCCGCATTCCCAGGTATACTGCAGGACTTTGAAGAAGTCGCGTTGACCGGCGCGCTGGCCGGCAAACAAACGCAATTGAAAGTGAAGACAAACATTGCTAGGAAACTAACTTGACGCCACCGCGCTTCAATGTTAGCGCAGTGGCAACGTCGCACGTAAGAAAATGGGCATACGCTGGAGGACGTAGAAGTCAGGCAACGTCAGCGTAACAATGCGCTGTAGAAAATTCCACGCAACAACAGTCACGGACTCCAGGCACGCGGCTCCCTCGCAGCATTCAAAATCAAGCAGGTAAGCGTGAGCTCCCGTAGCGTTAAACTGACTCGGGAAACTCCGAACAGTACATGAAAATGCAAGATGCCAAAACTTCCTACCTCACGATAACAAACCATAGAAATCAAAGGTAGGGGACAGCAACTGCAACGTCCCTCGCAGCACGTTAAACTTGCCCCAGGGGTTGTCATGGACGGAAACAACACCTGCAGAGTTCTTCCTGCACAGCGGGTAACCTCTAGCCACTCATGGGCACTTTTGAAAAGATACAGGAAAACGAAGTACATCAAAAGTAGATTTATTGTAGAGACAACCCCCGAGGAAACAGGTCCTTCGCTGTTGGCAACCGCTCTGACTCTTCTCTGGATTCCACAATCTAGAATCCAGTGAAGATGTCAAGCAGGAGCCATGGAAACACAGCACGTGAAAACAGCAGCAATACAACAGGATCAGGGACAGATAAACTGTCATAAACACAAATATCATGTGGACTGAATACCGTGCCAAAAATATCGAGGACAAGAATATGGAGTAGGTGAGTGCAAATAGGTAAGTATAAATTTACTATTCTTAACTTCAGATCTACGTACCTTGAAGATGCATATATGATCAAGGTAGATATATGTGGAGTTATATAGAGAAAAAGACAGAGAAAGGGAGAGAGAGAGTGACAGAGGGATGGAGGGAGAAACAGAGACAGAGGGAGCGAGACAGAGAGGGAGACAGAAACAGAGAGAGAGAGACAGAGACAGACAGAGAGAGAGAGAGAGTCAGAGACAGGGACAAAGAGAGAGAGACACACAGAGAGAGAGACAGAGACATAGAGAGAGGGAGAGACGGAGAAAAGACAGAGAGGTAGAGACAGGGAGAGAGAGAGAGAGAGAGGGAAAGAGAGACAAAGAGAGACAGAAATAGAGTCAGAGAGACAGAGAGATAGAGAGACGAGGGACATATACTGCAGAAGGAGCTCAAGCTGATTTCTAACCAAACCGACAGACAGCATGAATGTGATGGTGACAAAGAGTGCCTTGAAGCAGTGACCCCTCCTTACACATCACACAAGACCCTCCACAAGCTTTGGGAACGTGTTCACGTACCTGATGGTCTCTTGGCTGTGGTGCCGTTCCCAGGAGGCTCTTGTGTCAAAGACACGGACAGGGAGATGTCTCTGCTCTGCCTGATGTCTCTGAATGAGACGGTGTAGACTCCGCTGTCACTCAGCTGCAGGTTCAGGAGGTGTAGAGACGCATTCTCGGGGTAGAAGATGACGCGGTATTTGTATGTGTCAGGGGTGTAAAGGCTTCCATTGCAGCTGAGGGGGCTCCCGTCCTCCCCCAGGGAGACATTGTTCAGTTTATATGCAATGATTGGAACATTGCTATCCTTGTGTGTCCATGTAATGACGAGTGGGACATTCAGTGATTCATTCATCCTGTAGCTCACGGGCAGCAGCACCGACTGATTGACAGCTCCACCGACGGACCCCTGGGGTGCACTGATGAAGAGAGCAGTGGAGACAACTGTGGAGAAAAGAAAGGGGAGCATGAGATGACATCGCTTCAAGCCGGCTGGAGTCTGTCTTTGGGGGGTGGCGGGCGGCGGGCTCCTGGCACGCAGAGAGAAGGCCTTGTCATTTCAGAGGGGCGGGGGCTCCTGGCACGCAGCATGCAGAGAGCAGGCCTTGACATTTCAGGGTGGCGGGGGCTCCTGGCACGCAGAGAGAAGGCCTTGTCATTTCAGAGGGGCGGGGGCTCCTGGCACGCAGCATGCAGAGAGCAGGACTTGGCATTTCAGGGTGGCGGGGGCTCCTGGCATGCAGAGAGAAGGCCTTGTCATTTCAGGGGGGTGGGGGCTCCTGGCACGCAGCATGCAGAGAGCAGGCCTTGGCATTTCAGGGTGGCGGGGGCTCCTGGCATGCAGAGAGAAGGCCTTGTCATTTCAGGGGAAGGGCTCCTGGCATGCAGAGAGAAGGCCTTGTCATTTCAGGGGGGCGGGGGCTCCTGGCATGCAGCATGCAGAGAGCAGGCCTTGGCATTTCAGGGTGGCGGGGGCTCCTGGCATGCAGAAAGAAGGCCTTGTCATTTCAGGGGGGCGGGAGCTCCTGGCACGCAGCATGCAGAGAGCAGGCCTTGGCATTTCAGGGTGGCGGGGGCTCCTGGCACGCAGAGAGAAGGCCTTGTCATTTCAGAGGGGCAGGGGCTCCGGACCCACTGCATGCAGAGAGCAGGCCTTGTCATTTCAGGGGAGGTGGGCTACAGGCACACTGCATACAAAGAGCCGGCCTTGTCATTTCAGGGGGCGGGGCTCATGGCACACTGCATGCAAAGAGCAGGCCTTGGCATTTCAGGGGGCGGGGGCTCCTGGCACACTGCATGCATAGAACCGGCCTTGTCATTTCAGGGGCCGGGGGCTCCTGGCACACTGCATGCGGAGAGCAGGCCTTGGCATTTCAGGGGGCGGGGGCTCCTGGCACACTGCATGCATTGAGCCGGCCTTGTCATTTCAGGGGGCGGGAGCTCCTGGCACACTGAATGCGGAGAGCAGGCCTTGGTATTTCAGGGGGCGGGGCTCCTGGCACACTGCATGCATTGAGCCGGCCTTGTCATTTCAGGGGGCGGGGGCTCCTGGCACACTGAATGCGGAGAGCAGGCCTTGGCATTTCAGGGGGCGGGGGCTCCTGGCACACTGCATGCATAGAGCCGGCCTTGTCATTTCAGGGGGCAGTGGGCTCCTGGCACACTGCATGTGGAAAACCGGCCTTGTCATTTAAGGGGGGCGGTGGGTTTCTGGCACACTGCATGCGGAGCGCAGGCCTTGGCATTTCAGGGAGCGGGGGCCCCAGGCACACTGCATGCATAGAGCCGGCCTTGTCATTTCAGGGGGTGGGGGCTCCTGGCACACTGGATGCGGAGAGCCAGCCTTGTCATTTCCGGGGGATGGTGGGCTCCTGGCAACTGCATGTGGAGAGCAGGCCTTGACATTTCAGGGGGCGAGGGCTCCTGGCACACTGCATGCGGAGAGCAGGCCTTGGCATTTCAGGGGGGAGGTGAGCTCCTGGCACGCTGCATGCAGGGAGTAGGCCTTGCCATTTCAGGGGGCAGTGGGGTCCTGGCACACTGCATGCATAGAGCAGGTCTTGGCACTTCAGGGGGGCAGTGGGCTCCTGGCACACTGCATGCAGAGAGCAGGCCTTGGCACTTTAGGGGGGCAGTGGGCTCCTGGCACACTGCATGCAGAGAGCAGGCCTTGGCACTTTAGGGGGGCAGTGGGCTCCTGGCACACTTCATGCGGAGAGCAGGCCTTGGCATTTCAGGGGGCAGTGGGGTCCTGGCACACTGCATGCATAGAGCAGGTCTTGGCACTTCAGGGGGGCAGTGGGCTCCTGGCACACTGCATGCAGAGAGCAGGCCTTGGCACTTTAGGGGGGCAGTGGGCTCCTGGCACACTGCATGCAGAGAGCAGGCCTTGGCACTTTAGGGGGGCAGTGGGCTCCTGGCACACTTCATGCGGAGAGCAGGCCTTGGCATTTCAGGGGGCCCTGGCACAGAACTACCACACTCCCACACATAGCATGTCTTGAGAACGTACAACAACTAAACAGCCTAATCAGATTCATATCCCCCCTCCAAGGACACACAAGCAGGAGGACTTTGAGTGAAAATGACTATGTCCCCTCTATGTCTGTAGATGTGCAATGATGCATAGAACAGAAGTAGCAGAGTACATCACAGAAAGTAAAGTAGACCTTGTGGGGCTACTGGAAACCTGTGCTCAGACACCCCCAAGAGAGTTGGACCAAGGATGCCAAAGGCCCTAACGCAGGGAAGAAAGAACAGCCAGCATTGGGGTGTGATGGACCCAGCACACCTGAGCACTGGTGCCACTGTACCTGCTGCCCTGTGACAAATTCAGTCCTGCTCCCTTATGCCGTTTCACTCTCCCTTACCCCTGCATCATCCCCTTAATACTTCCTGCCTTACTGCCACTTTCCTTTCCTCTGTATCATGGTACATTTCACCTTTCAGTTTTCTCTGGCCCTTGTATTTCTCCACTTTAGCTTACCCCTCTCCATCCTCCACTGATGTTTGTATTTCTCACAGTATCTCTGTCCTTCCATCTCTCCCGCCGCTCTTTTGAGCCTTTTTGACCCCATCTCCTGTTCTCGCTTTCTCCTACTCTTCCCCTTTCATCCTGTATTTCTGTTTCCTTTCTTGATACTCTCACTGTAACCTACGTTCACTTTGTACCTCACAAGTGTCCATGTTTATTCTCTCCATTTCGACCTGTATCTCTCCTCTCTCTCCTGCTTCTCCACTGTTTTTTCAGTTCGGCCCTGTATCTAGCCCATCAGCTCTCTCTCTCTCTTTCTTTTCTTGTACCTCTTCCCTCCTCCCTACTCTTCATTCATTCCTACCCATTCTTTCCTTTATCTCCACATGGTGCAGCTGCCTTACTACTTTAACTCTCCCCCACTCCCCTGCATCTTTATCACAGGGTAAACACAGAATAGCATATTACAATGCCCCTGCAGCACTTTTACGCTCCCGGAGAGTAACTTTTGTGCCGATTTTGGCCCCGGGGACCCCATCCTCATGGTCTGGCCTTTAAGTAGGGATGGGGAGCCGCGCGGCCAGGTACGATTTCGGCCCCATGTGCCACATCCCCCGGGGCCCGGCCTATTTGTAATAAGGGAGGGGATGCATGTGCCCCCCCCCCTACTTGGGCCGTTTTCGGCCCTGGGGACCCCATCCCCTGGGGCCCGGCCTTTAATTTAAATTATATACGATTGGGGAGAGGGGCGGTGCAGATCCCCTCCTGGGCCGAATTCAGCCCCAGGAACCCCATCCCCCAGGGCCCTGCCTATTTTTATTAAAAGAGGGGGCCACGTGGCCCTCTCCCTGGACTGATTTCGGCCCTTGGGACCCCGTCTCCGGGCCTGGCCTTTAAAAAAAATTATATACTATTGGGGAGGGGGCAGCTCAGACCCCCTTCCCTGGCTGATTTTTGGCCCCAAGGACCCCATTTCCGGGGCCTGGCCTCTATTCTGCCTGCCCTGGTCCCACCAAGGGCACCCAGTGACTTTCGTTGGGGACTGCAGGGGAGTCCCCTGCCAGCTACCCGTCTCCTGCAGGAACCGGCATTGCTTTCAGACATATGAAGCTGCTGGAAGGCATTTTCAATGCTCTCGCTTGATGGAAGTGGAGCATTTGCTGTGGCTTGGCGGGAGCGGTAAAGCATCAGCCAAGCCACAGCAAACAGCCATGTTCCGGGGGTGGACACCCGGGACACAGCAGGAGCTGGTTCTTGGGGGTGGGGGTCCCAAGGGCCATGTATGGCTCCATGAGGGAGGCCGTGCAGTCCCCCACCTTTTTGGGATTTTGCCCCAGGGAGGTGGTGGTCCCCGGGGTGCGAGCGGGTCAAGAGGTCCCGCCCGCATCCATTTTTAAAATGCCCTAGGGAGGTGGCAGTCCCTTGGGGCAGCTGGGGAGTCTGTGTGGCCCCCAGCATTGCTTTCAGACAAAGCCCCGGGAAGGTGGCAGTTCCTGGAGCTGCATGGGGGCTGCACTGCCCCCTGCATTCAATAAAATTAAAGCCCCGTAGAGGTGGCGGCCCCCGGGGCTGTGTGGGGGGGGGGTCCACGCAGCCTCTCGCATTGTTTTCAAGTAAAGCCCCGGGGAGTTGGCAGTCCCCGGGGCTACATTACAATAATACTGAATCAAGCAAAATGTAGATGGCCAAGCAAAACAGTTGCAGGATAATTAAAAATCATATTCTCTTATGTCCTCATAAAATAGATACTTAAATGGAATTAACACACTATAAAACCACAAATGTGATAAGATCTGGATGTTCAAATGGACTGAAATAATTATAAAACAGGGGGAAATATTTCACATCAGGACTAAACGCCATTATCAACAAGGGCTAATCTACACACAAAACTTTGGTCACAGGCACCTCTGCCCTGAGACAGATACAGCTGTGTGAGGCTTGACAATGAGAACTAGAAACACTGGAAACATCTTAAAGCAAGCTTACGCTAGCTGGGCTTACTAAACCTTTCGTATTGCTTTACACATTTATTGACGCTCCATTTTCTTTGTTATCAGCTGATAAACACAGTTTTTCCCTCACACTCCACACTCCTAGCAAGTTTTGTGATACAGCAAAGAGCAACACTTTATTGTTGTCATACCTCAGCATTCTGTGGCCACCATGCACTCCCAAACACCTGACGACTGGCAGGGCGGAAGTATCCACCGTTTCCTACAATGTAAGTAGGTTGGGCAAAAAAACTAAGATGTTCCACGGTTTCATTGCCATCATCTCCTGCTGGACAACGCTGATCAGCAGTCCGTTGCCCTCGTTCCCACTTAGCAGTAAAGATTGAAGTGGTAAGGTCCCGTAACGGAACTGCAGGTAAAGACGCCTGGCTAATGGTGGCTCTATCCCATCCAGGGATACCTCCTGAGTGTGGGTGTCCTTTACTGAGAGAAAAGCATCGATATGGGATCCTCGGCTCGCCTGTGTGTGCAAATGTGAATCTCTGGGGTGCCAAGAGGCTGCTTTAAGCTGGTCTTTGGAGCAACTCCCACCGTCACTGGGGGTGATCCACAAGCCTGCCAGCCCTACCTCTGTAAATGTGGATTTCAACATTTAATCCATGGTTTGTTCCCAGAGCGGCAATGGATTTTCTCAAGCCCCCACCGATAGCAGAGGAGCTCCGGGGTAGCCCAGGTCCTCCTCCAATACAGCAAGGGACGAAGGCCTATCCTGTCAGACAGTGGTCTCAGCCCAAGATCCGACCTGAGCGGTAGCAATGGGGAGCTAACAGGTACACCAACCACCTGGCGCATAAAACGGGTTTCAACCAGGGACAGTGGTGTCGAATTTAGGTGTCCCCACAGTTCAGCTCCGTACGTGGCTATCCCAGTGGCCTTATATTTGCAGATCTGAAGGGCTGGCCGTACAGGGCGATAGTGAGAGCCGCACAACATCTTGGTGTTCTCACCCACTGCCTGCTCCATCCTAAGCCTACACTGCGAAATGTGGGATTGCCACCCCATATGTTCTGTGAGTGTTATGCCCAGGTAAGCAATTGAGCGTACCCTTTTGAGTGGAACCCATGCTAGTGTGGGATTTTCCCTAGTTCTGTGCCCAGGATTCAAAACCATATCTTTGGTTTTGCTCATGTTAATCTCTAGACCTGTTACCTTAGAAAAGCTCTCAAACCGGTTCAACAACCTTTGGAGGCCCATTGGGAACTTATAGAGGGGTAGAATCAGGGTATCGTCGACAAACATGAGAGCCGGAAGCCGCCTACCTGCCAGTCTGGGCACATCGTTGTCATACTCGTCAAGATATCACACCAAGCCACTGATATAGAATGAAAAGCGTGGGAGCAAGTACGCACCCCTGCCTGACTCCTCTGGTCACAGGGAAAGGATTTGTCAACTCTCCGGCATTTCCACACCTAACCTGGGCATAGGCATTCTGGTGAAGAGGGCCTTCTCCCGCACCCCTGGGCCTGCTGGGACAGTTGTCCCCTGGCAAGTGCTGCTCTTTACAATTACATATTTGCTAGAAGTATCAAATTGATTATTTATAATTTAGTTATATATTTATTTTTAATATATTGAGTTTCATACATTTTCAGAACAGTTTAATATTTGATTATTTTATTTGAGGTTTTATGGGAATATTGGGAATTTATGTAGGTAATATTTGACTTGTATGTGATTTCCATTTATATACAATTTTAGTGTTATTGTTTATGATTGTATATGTGATTCATTTTTTTTAGAGAAAATACATTTTATCTATCTTTGGGCTTCACACATTCAAGTTTCTCTTGAGCAATTTTCATAATTTATTAGTCTTCATTTTTCAAACTTTCTATACAAGTAATTCTTCTTTTTTAAAATATAGTTCAAGATTTCTCATATAAAAAATACCCATATGATGTAATTTGCAAATGTTTGACTTGATTTATGTCAAACGTTTGGAATGACCTGTGAAGTGCCATTCAATAGAGTGGAACCATTCATTCTTTCATCCCAGGATCAAACCATAGTGTTCTATTTATACAATGTTAGCCGCTACAACAACCGTGTACACGAATACTTCAAAGTTTGATGAAAGTAACACACTCAGTTACACGTGACTACCACATTCCTTGATGGAATCACCAATGTAATGTTAAAGCTTTAAAATACTCAACAGTTACTTATGAAAACACCAATGTGAAAAAACTCAATCCATATGAAACTGATCAATATCTAATACTCACCTAATATGCATAAATGATAAAAAATAGTCAGTGCAAAGCTTAGCCATGCAAAGCATCCTTCGTGCACATTAGTTTCCGCTGACCCTGTGAACGGGGTCAGTAGCTATGAATCCTTTCTGAGTGCGCTTCCACAAACGCGACCGCGAACCCTTAAGTGATGCAATGAATGCAGACGTCAGAGATTCATTAAGAGCCTCACATGTTCTTTTAAAAATTCTAGCAAGAATTTTTTTTTTTTTTTTTACAATATATAGTCTATTTCGGTCAGTTTACACCATAAAACACACAAAAAGAAAGCACATAAATAACATTACTTAGGACTGTAAAGAAAAGTGCAAACATTCCAGGCAGCCTTGGAGAAACTAAGTACAATTGCTTTCAAGAGACCTTTTAAATAGCAGCCCTTAAAGTACAGCGCCCAAAATGCATAAAAGCAATAAAAAGATAAAAAGGCAATAATTTAAAATCCAATAATAAAACATTAAATTTGTCAAAGGAAGGAGTGTCGCCATGCAACAAGCAACAGGGTGGAAACTAATCCCAGTACATGTAAATACACTATTTTGAGATTTTTCTATCACTAGTATGGATCTCAAATTTAGCCCAATGAAAGGGGAAGCATCAAAGCATAAGGTGTCAATGTCATCTAATGCTAGTGATCATACCAAAAGTGCAAGTTAGTTCTCCTCATGTAGTTCCTGGGTTGCTAAAATGCAGTCTCAGTGCCACAGATCTAGTGATCCCGCTGGAATGGACATACTTAGCAGCTGCCCAAACTATCGACTCTTTAGTCTGAGCTCTCAGCACCATCAAGGCCATCCCACACTGCCGGACCCCCAACTGGCTGCATATGGGCAGGGTCCACCTTGACCTAGGTTTGATATACCCTGGGCAAAGGAGAACGAAGTGCTGCAGGTTCTCATCATCGTGCAGGCACACTGGGCAGATCTTATCCTGGGCTACACTAGATTTCTAACTTGCACAGAAAGATTTCAAAGGAAGTGTGCGGTGCCTAAATTTAAGGTATAGTAACCGAGATACTGGGGTCGATATGTAATCAAGATAAAACTCATACCTGCTATGCAATGTTAGATAAAAAAGGCCATAGTCAGAGAGCCATTTCTACTTCTTCCCACCTCATCTGCCCACATGCGCTCCCCATATGTCTCCTTGATTGTCTCCCTTGTAAGATCCAAAGGGTGCTCTTTATTTTTCCAATAATCGTCCATACCAATATGCTGCAGACTTGATACAGCCAATCTTGGCATTTTTATCTGACTCTATTATCTTATCAAGAGTGTCATATGATCCAAGGGCTGGTGTGGTCATCAACTCCTCCAAAACATTAGAGGCCTTAATTGGGCTTTCTGAATGATGGGTTTCACTCTCAAGTCCCACCTCAAGGGAGTCAGTGGTTTATTCTTGGGAATGTTTTATTTCACATTGCTCCATCGTATAGCCCATTCCCCGTTCACTCAGGTTTATAAAGGATCTGTTATATGTGCACTATTTGTTTCAACGCCTATTAGATTCACCATATTAGACTCATGTTTTGATTTGTTACCTTCTTCTCCCCAAACTGTAAAGCGCTCTGATATCCCTCGGGATCAAGTTCGCGCTATATAAAACTTTATAAATAAATAAATAAATAAATGTCTACCAAAGAGTGTAGAAAAGCTGTTTCAGCTTTCCCCAGGCATGTTAAGTCTCCAAAGCCACACAATTCTGCTCCATAAAGAGCACTGCCTCCAGCCTTGACGCTATAGACTCTAAGTGCAGGGGATATCTGTTTAGTTTGTGATGCTTGATATATCCTCTGTATCCCCGATGCATGGTGACACAGGTTGAGGCTAACCTTCTTGATCTGCGAGGACCAATGCATACCGCTAGAGAGCCTAATGTCCAAGTAGTCAAATTCAGTCACACTATCTAGATCTTTCCCCTCAAGCGTAACAGTCCCTCTAAAGGTCTTATACGGATTTACGGCCAAAAACTTAGGGGCCGATTATGATGGAGGTCAGAAGAGCATCCGACCGCCATCGTTGTGGGTACAGGACCGACCAACAGGTAGTTGGTGGTTCCGCCCGCCAAATTAGGATCCGACCGCCGTGGAGGCGGTCCGAAACATGCCTATTGGTATTGATGCTTGTGCTGCAGCCCGGAAAAGGGCAGCAGCACAAGCCCCAATGCAAAGAGGTAGGTTTTCAAACATCCCTGCACCCCCGTGGCAGGCACAATGCGTTGCCTGCCACACGATGCAGGGATGTTTAGGGGGCACCACAGGTGCACCCCAGGGCCCATAACGGAGGGCCACAGGGGCCCTGCTAGAGGCTCCAAAAAAGCCTTTCTGACAGCCTTTTCACATCGGAAGAACTGATGTGAAATGGCTGGTGGAAAGGTGAATCGTAATCCCCACAGCGGTGCCTGAGAAGGCACTACTGTCATGGTTCCGGTCCTGTAGGCGTGCCTGGTGGGGTCTCGTGGTGCACGTCTCTGTTTTCACATCGATTTAGCCACTCGGCTGCACCAGGAAGTGAGTAGACCGGTTAGCTGTCTAGCTTTCCTTCCAGAAGCGACCTCTGAGCAAACTGGTATTGCACTTCCGGGTGAGACCGCATATTAGCCCGCGGTGCTCGGCCCAGCAGTGCTTCGAATTCCAGCTTTCACCGCGCTGCCCCCCTGTTTGACTCACCATGCTTCTGCAGCTCTTTAGATACGCCCACGCCTTAGCGCTGTGTGCTTTCTCTGCCTTATCCCTGGTACCGAGCGCAGGAGCACTTTGACTTCTTGCCGAGCGCAGGAGCACTTTGACTTCTTGCTTTGGCTCGCGCAGGAGCGCGTAGCCCTTCCCTTCATCCTTGCCTTTGCCTAGCGTAGGAGCGCTTGGGCTAACTTGTAAGGTTTGCGCATGTGCGCTTGCCTCAACCCTTTTCTTGTTGCCGAGCGCAGAAGTGCTTTGACTTCTTGCTTTGGCTTGTGCAGGAGCGCATGGCCCTTTCCTTCATCCTTGCCTTTGCCTAGCGTAGGAGCGCTTGGGCTATCTTGTAAGGTTAGCGCAGGAGCGCTTGCCTTCATCCCTATCCTTGCCTTTGCCTAGTGCAGGAGCGTTTGGGCTATCTTGTAAGGTTAGCGCAGGAGCGCTTGCCTTCATCCCTATCCTTGCCTTTGCCTAGTGCAGGAGCGCTTGGGCTATCTTGTAAGGTTAGCGCAGGAGCGCTTGCCTTCATCCCTATCCTTGCCTTTGCCTAGTGCAGGAGCGCTTGGGCTATCTTGTAAGGTTAGCGCAGGAGCGCTTGCCTTCATCCCTATCCTTGCCTTTGCCTAGTGCAGGAGCGCTTGGGCTATCTTGTAAGGTTAGCGCAGGAGCGCTTGCCTTCATCCCTATCCTTGCTTTTGCCTAGTGCAGGAGCGCTTGGACTATCTTGTAAGGTTAGCGCAGGAGCGCTTGCCTTCATCCCTATCCTTGCCTTTGCCTGGTGCATGGGGCGCTTGGGCTATCTTGTAAGGTCAGCGCAGGAGCGCTTGCCTTCATCCATATCCTTGCCTTTGCCTAGTGCAGGAGCGCTTGGGCTATCTTGTAAGGTTAGCGCAGGAGCGCTTACCTTCATCCCTATCCTTGCCTTTGCCTAGTGCAGGAGCGCTTGGGCTATCTTGTAAGGTTAGCGCAGGAGCGCTTACCTTCATCCCTATCCTTGCCTTTGCCTAGTGCAGGAGCGCTTGGGCTATCTTGTAAGGTTAGCGCAGGAGCGCTTGCCTTTATCCCTATTGTCAGCACAGGAGCGCTTATATCATTTCAATTTGACACCACGCACAGGAGCGCTTTATATCATTTCTAACCCATCCTAGTGTGTGAAAACTTCTCATTCTGCCTGACATGGTGGGGTCCTGACAACTACCTCCATTGTGGGGAACGCAATCGGACTTGCCGCCCGACGGGTTCCTTGAGTCCGTCGGAAGCTGCTGGTCCGTCCCTGGGCCAATTCGGTCGGACCGACCGCATCCTAATGCAGCGATCTGACCGTGGATAGAGATGCCGGTGCGACTGACATTGATGGCATGTCGGTCCCACAGACATCATAATCGGCCCCTTAGTTTTAGAATTAATTACTACCAAACCCCTCTCTGTTACTGAAAGCCTCAAACTTACTAATCAGTTTGTGCAAACACACGGTGAATTTAGACACCAATAGAGTGCCATCTGAGAATAGGAGGAGTGCGATTTTTTGCCCTGCAATTTTCGGAGCATCAGTATCTTTGTTCGGTAGATCACCACATTGTTCATAAAGAGGGAAAACAAAGTGGGGGCAAATATGCAGCCATGCCTTACACCTCTCGAGGTTGCTAAATGTTTAGTTGGCTCCTCTAGAGGACCCCAACTAACTTGGGTATAGGTATCCTGGTCAGTGGCGGCTCGCAGAGGGAGTGCTGCAGGGCGGGGCAGGGATGGGGCAGGGTGGGTGGGTAGTGGAATCGGACATACGACGGACAGAAGTAAAGTAAGTAATTAAATACATAAAACTATTTACCTTGCGCTCGCTGCATCGCCGAGTTGGCGATGCAGCGAGCGCAAGGTAAATAGTTTAATATATTTAATTACTTACTTTACTCCTGTCCGTTGTATGTCCTAGTCCACTACCACCCCACCCCACCCTGCCCATCCCCCGCCCCACCGTCCTGCAGCACTCCCTCTGTGAGCTGTCACTGATCCTGGTGCAGCCTCATCAAAAAACTTAGAATAGCCTCAGGGACCCCACTATTTTTCAACACTCTCCAAAGTGTGTATCTCAGGACAAACTCAAAGACAGACTTCAGATCCACAAAGACCAGATGAATATGAGAATTTTGTAGAACTACAGTTTTCCTATAAATGGTCATGAATCTGAAGTCCTGGTTGATAGTAATAATTCCTGCTCGGAATCCCACTTGCAGACTAGATAAGGCTTCAGTCTCGTCCATCTGCCTGAAAAAGATTTTCTGTTATACGTCTATCAAACTAATGGGTCTGTATTTTACGAAGGAGTCCCTGGGCCCTTTTTATGCACTGGGACTATTTCAGCTGCCTTGCAGCTAGCCAGGATCTCAGCCCCCTGTAGGATCACATTGGACAAGATGTTGTAAGTAGCCCACATCTCAGGATCCTGGAAAAAAAAAAATCACCCGGGACCCCGTCCAGCCCTGCTGCCTTCCCCATAGCGACAGAGCTAATAGCAGACAGTGTTTCTCCTCTCTCTATGCTTAGTGGCTTAGAATGTGCCTTTAATCCCAGGTCTTTAGGACCACAACCGTCTGAAGATGAACCCAAGGGAAGATCGAAGCCGTTTGAGAAGTGCTTATACTTCAGAATGGATAGAATTTGTCTGAGAGCTTCTGTTACATTTACCTCTCTTTGCTATCAAACTCCAAAAGCACTAGCTCTTTCTAGGCCTGAGACCCTAGCCTCATAGAGCTCCTCCCACTTCTGGCTTTCACAATTAGCCCAGGCTTTGACCTGGATCTGTTTGTATATTTTTCACTGCAGCCTGGTATGTAGCAGGTCCCCAGTCTAAGGTTGAGTTTCGCTTGGCTACCCTGCATTCCTTCATAAACCAGGTATCAGAAGGGATCACTTGTAAATTAGAGTGAGGGCATCTCTCAACAAAACACCCCCCAGCAAGTGAAGCAGAGTCTCAAGAATCATCACCAGATCCTGTAATTGCCATTGCCGTGTTGGTAGGGATTCTAGATTAGCTGTAGCCCTTTTGACAGCCTTATGCACCGCCACCACAACCGCTCGTCTGGATGCAATTTTATCCCAACTAAGTCTGCGCCTATCATTAGTGGGAATCATGTTGACGGAACGTGAGAATGAAACATGTTCTTGGTGCCCAGTGAAATGTTTCATTGCACATACAACGGCATTATGGTCACTATCGCTCCTTTTGGAAATCACACTATCATCCACAAATTTCCATAGGTGTAGAGCAAAGAGAATGTAATTAATCCAACTAGAGCAGTTTCTTCAATTGTCAGTGTGGGCTGCAGCGGAATCAGACCTAGTGCGTCCACTGCATGCCCTTAGCACAAAGGACAGTGTGAGAGAGAGCAGTTGGTATGCAGCCTCAGACCACCTCTTCACCAGTGGAGCATGAAGGGGTGGGATCCCCCACTCCAAATCCTCTTCCTCAGTAAGCAAACAACCATCACCTCCCATGGGCTCAAGGGGAGTGTCAAAATCCCCTGCTACAATCACGTTATCGTGAGAAGAGAATTCCTCTCTATGCGCCCTCAATTGCTTTAGGGTTGGAGTTTCTCTACCTTTCTTAGGCCTCGGTGATAGAAGTTATACAGATAAACCTCCAGGTTATTCAACCCAGTTATTTGAATGCACTGTATATCTAAAGTTGGACATATACAGCGCACAATGCTGCATTCAGGGAGATACAAATTCATATCACCAACCCTCTAGAGGGGCGCACCTTCCCACTGGAGGTTGCTGCACATAAAAGTTAACGTAGCCGGGTCAATGGATACGATTCAGACTCCAGCACTCCTGTAACATACAGGTATCAAATTGATCCATAAACAACTCCCAGTCTTCATCACCCAGCTTGCAAAAGTTAGCACCCGCAATATTCCATGATAGGATACTTAGATTTTGTATAGATCTAGACTGGGGACTGTTTTAGGGACCATCAACCATTCAAGACATATTTACAAGAATAGCACTGTACTCATCACAAGCAGCTGTATGGTGGACACAGACTATATCCAGCAGAGGGTCCTTAGCACTATTTGTTTGGGAGGGGGATGCTGTCCTTATGTCAGCCAACCAGTGAAAGCCCTCAAGTGTTATCTGATCGTGTAACACCCTGATCATGCGCCAAGAATAGGGCTTGTTTGTAGGATGCAGAATTTGAACTGTATGAGCATACTCTTCGGGGGAATTTTCCTCAACTCCAAACCTACCAACCCCTCAGCAAAATCCATTTAAAAAAAAATCTTAGCTCAGTACCGTCCACATGGGCCCCTAAAGAGACTGGGTCCTGAGATCTTTTGGCATGGGTAATATCTGACCTGATAACAGAGTAACATTTCCTAGTGTGTCTTATATCATTAATTCACTTGTTAATCAAGGATTCCTCATCCTCTTTTGCCCCTTCTACTCACTTTGGGGTACTGGTCAGGTAGACAGTATGGGGTCTCCTGCCACTCTTGTCCGAATCCCCCTCGGCCAACACCTCAGCGCCTCTGTAGGGGCTACATGGCCACCTCTAGATCGTTCCCCTTGGCTCATCTCATCTCGGGTTCCTCCTTTACTAGGTTTGTACCCCCTTCCTGTACCAGATGGTATGGTCTGAAGAGGGGGCCTTGGGGTGGATTGACCCTGAACTGGTTGACGGCATAAGAGGGCATTCGGGGTAGGCAATTGACCAGTTCCTACATATTGGTCTCTTGTTTATTTTGTTACGCTATCAATCCAAAGTAGCCTGCACTTGGGATTGTGGTGGCAGACTGCCCGTTCTGGCGCTTTTTGAAATTCTTCAGCTTCTCAACCTCCCCCCTCCACAGATGCCAGCTGTACCTGGAGTTCCCTTTCCTCATCCTGTGTAATTTTAATCACTCTCTACATATCCACCCCCTCATGCAAACCATCCATTAAATTTGGTTTTAGCTGGTCCCCACAATCCTTCCCCTCTGCACAGGCTTCCATCTCAACCCTCTCAATCACCCCTTCTGTTGTAACGTTCTTCTGGGGATCGGTAAATTCTGCAAACCAATTGGTGCAAACTATAACCAGCTCCAAAGGGACAGACCCATAGCTAGCGAGACTGTTATAGGAAAGACTTTCTCCAGCTGAACTCTCTGCCAGTTTAGGATGGGTAATCTGTGCCTTTTTTAGAACTAGGGGTATCATCTGCTGGGTAAGTCTCCACTTGGATTCAAAGATCGAAGCACGTTTCCCATCAGCTTTGCTTTGTTTTACATCAGTACCTCCCTGTGACCCCCCAAGAAGAGACTCAATCTCTTCAATGAGGGTGTCAATATCCTCCAGAGAGACACTAGTTGTAGAGTTACAGTCAACCTCACAGGGGGCAGTTTTTGAACTTTTCTTCCATTTCCCAGGAAGAGCTTTGTTGCCAAATACCTTTTGAGATCGTTTTTAGAAGGCAATTGGAAGACTGCTGGCGGCGTCAATCTCCGTGACCAACACCAAGTGGGGTGGCTCTGATGTGTCTCTTCTTGTCATTGACGGGTGCAGGATGGGCCTGCCCTTGGCCCGGGCGTGGCCCGGGCACAGCCCACGCTGCAGGTCTGTGGTGTGCCTTAAAGAGTGCTGATAGGGCTCAGGCGGTCCAGAGGGGATTCTGGGACTAGAAGTCCCCAGCCAAGGCAGCAACACCTGCAATGGCTCTTCCCAATGATGTTGGCATTGTGGGACCTTTTGCAGCAGCCCAGGTTCCCTCGGATTAACAGCTTGACTAGGATGATGTGGGCACCACGAAGAAACTTGCAGAAACCAGCTGGTCACAGCCCCCAAGAATTAACCTCGTGGCCATCTTAGACTAGTTCAAAATAAGCGCACAGCATATTACAGTGCTAGACATTTCCCAGGAATTTGGACAGTGTCTTCATGAATTAAATTAAAAAACTTATAATTTCACCAAATATTTATACCAGATCTAATTGCACTGTCATTTCCCTGATGTACAAATCACACTCATCGTGAACTTGTGAATCGAAACAAGTTCACCTTAACATACCTAAAATATTGGTTGTGAACTAAACTAAACAAAGCAAGAATTCAAAAACATTTAATAAAAAAGTATAATGTTAGGTGACCCATTTATCCTAATGAAATTTTGTGTTCCTGTGAATAAGATCACAGGAACATGTGTTTATGGTTCCTCTAAAAATCATGACATGTCAATGCTGTCATTGAGCTCTGTTGGTTGTTCTGTAACAAGTCTCCATATCCAATAAAGTTCTCTTTGCAAGAGTCTTCTGAACATGTTAGTATCTGGATTCCGTGTCACTTGCTCCAACACATGAAACTCAGTTGCAAGATATTTTGTCTGTCTGCATTAAAATGTACAGCCACTGTAGATGTAACCAAATGTTGGCGGATGTTACTTTTCTGTTCTGTTATTCGTAGCTACACCTTCCTTTCTGTTTTGCCAATACATAATAATCTGAAAGGGCATTTTATCGAGTATATAAAGTTTTGTGTATTACAATCAGTTCGATATCTCAGTTTAATCAGTGTCCCATCATGTGGGCGAGTGATCGCTGGTCCTCTTCTCACATGGTTGCAATGAATAGTTATCACACGAGAAAGTGCCAGGAATAATGACTTTGGGCCCATTACAACTTCGGCAGTAAGGGAACTGCCCACTTCCCTGGCGGTCTGACTGCCGCATTATGAAGTGTGCGGGAAGACCGCCTCAAGACCGCCGCCTCCGCCAACATTTCTACTACCACAGCAGTGGCAGGAGAGGCAGAGGCAGCTAATGGAGGCGATGCCGGCATTGTTTCCACCGGCCTAATTATGACTTGCCTTTCCGAAGACATTTTACTGGTGGGGACACTGCCATGCATGAGTCGGCAGAAAGGTGGTTAAATTGGGCACATTTTGACCGAGGGCGATTGTGCCCTTCTGTTATGTTCTTGGTGCACATAGAAAGCGCCCCAATACCTTTGGGTCGGGTTAGCGCCAAACTGCCAAAAAATTTAAAAAGCACAAACATACACCTGGCTGGCTGGGATCACGTTCTGGGTGTGTCCAGCAGTCAGAAGTGTGGGCAGCATTGGGATCTGGCATGACTCCACCGGTGTGCAACCGCCAGCCCCATGGGAAACTCCTAATATGGCAGGCGGGGAGGCCGGCTGCTCGGCGGAGTACTGGGTCCCGCTACCGCGGTGGGCCGGCAGTAAAACCGCCAAAGTCGTACCCTTATCCATAACTGTACTGCATTGAGATATGAGTTCTATAAGTTATTTTGATCTCTTGTACGTAAAAAAAGGTGGATTCTTAAATAAAGTGCCAAAATCATGTTCCAATTTAACAATTTCCCATATTTCTTGATGATCTGTTTCAAGTCATTACTAGTGAAATATTTTGAGACAAATGTCATTACTGTTTGTGCCATTCTTCGGTGTTTCATCAATAGTTGTTCTCTAGATAATAGGTTCTTTTTTGTAATGATTCGAAAAGTATCTTATCCTGATAATATCTTCTCTTGAATCTATAATAATGCTCTTCTGTGGCTTACAATAAATCAGCTGGTTTTGATATTATCCTTTTCAGTCTAGTGAATTGAGAGTATGCAAGTGCTTTTTCAGGCTATTAGGATGAAAAGTATCATATTGGAGTAGGTTGATTTTATCAGTGTTTTTTCTGTATATGTTTGTTGTTATTTGGTTGTTCTCTAGACTCACCTTCACACCCAAATACGAAATTTGGTTCCTGTTTATGTTGTGACTGAAAGAAACATATTCATTTTTATGGTTTAAAGACAGGGTATTTCCTTCCAAATTTTCGATTTGTCCCATGCCAGATGATAAATATGTAATCCCTGTATCTGATATACAATATCAATCCATTAGTCCATTCTGTGTCCCTTTTATATATCTTGAGCCTCAATGAAGCCATGAATGTATTAGCATACGATGGTGCTCCTGAAACACCCATTTATGCTCCACTTATTTGTAAAAGATAAAAATCTTTTGCCATCTAAAATAACTGTGAAATAATGCAAAATGAAGAAATTGGATCAAAAACGCCTTGTTGACATATATTTCTTCTGCTTGTGGAAGTAGCCATTCTACTGCCTTCATACCTTTGTTGTGAGGAATAGAAATAATTTACATCAATGGTGCATAGAATATTATTCACATTCTCTAGAATTCTGAGATCTTTCAGTTTGTTAAAAAAATCAGGGGTATCCTTAATATAGTACAGGGTCTTCTGAATTAAGTGTTGTATAATCTATATATTTGCCTATAGCTTCCTGGCTTCATTTGAGGATCAGCACACATACAGGGACAAGGAATGGACTCATTTTGATTTTAGATTTTTTTAATAACTGGCATTAGGGGATATCTTGGCAAATGATACATTTTAAAGACTTCTGGGCCAGTCAGTTTAGTTAAAATTTAATGAGATTAAAGGACAAATTTACAGAAAGTTTTGACCCTACCCCAGGGAGTTTTTAGGAAACGAATATCAAGTTATGTGGTTTAAAGTATATTTAGCCAATAACATACATTGTATGGGTGGATGTGTCTGTATCTATGAATGTTCATATAGTGAATTGAAATCAAACCAGCTTATGGTTGTAAATTGATTGCTGAATATGTATTTTAAAAAACATAGCACTGAGTCAGATAATTTGATCAAAACTAGATGATAAAACATATTTGTATGGGAGAATTGGGCCACTAACCCAGGAAATGTATGGGGAAACAAGTGTCAGATGACACGTGAAATGTGTATTAGATAAAAATCTAATGATTTCATTACTATTAGGGTGTTTGGAAGCTCATTAGCAGGAAAGTTCATGCTACGTTAGTACCAATCTATGTGATTTTTGCACTGCAGGCCAGGGACCCGGATTAAAACAGGAGCACATTTAAATAAATCCGGATTTACAGAGAGTTTAGGGCATGTCTATAAATGTTATTTATTGAAAATGTGTGGTAAATGATGTTTTTATAGTTCTTTTATAAAGCGCTGAGTTAACTCTTGCAGTTTTCAGAGTGCTATGCAACAGATAGACGCTTGTGAACACTATTGGCTAGATTATCAGGGAATGAATCACCAAGTTGGTTGGATTTCAGTAGCAAGACATTTTCTTCTCTGGCGGTTAGAAAGACAGGGCTACTGCTGGCATTTTCATGTATCCATATGAAGGAAGGCATTATTGGACCGGAGTAAACTGTATGGAACTTCTCTGGAAGGTCACCCCTGCCTAGTGATGGACATCCAGAACAACTCTCTACTGTTGACTTTCCCCTCCATCTCAACCCCAACTTCTGAAACGGGCTAATACACTACAGATATGCACCTTTGATGTGTCCTACTCAATTGAGACATGTCTGTGCCTGTCTCTGTGGTATGACCAGAAAGGCTGGTAAGTGAAAGAAAGTGTGTGTATGTGAGCTGTGAAAGATGACAGACCCTTAGTGGTATTTCCCACTTTAAGTAATATAATAGTATTTTACGTTAAACAAAAAATAAAAATACACTCTAATATTTTTTATAATTTACCTAACAACATTCTAATAATTTTATATCACTAAAATAAACTTAAAACACCCAAAAAAGTATTACACATTTGAGTACATCAAATTATGATTAAACTAATAGTGCTTACAACTAATGAAAAATAAACATTAAACAAAACAAAAATTGCATAATATATACAAAAATAATACACCCAACATAACCCTAAAAACCAAAATTCATATTTAACATTATAAAATAAACACTCATTAGTGTCCACCATAAGAGGCATTAACTGAAAGAAATTTCAAACGAAACACACAATAACCAGAAAAAACAACCATAAAGCAAATTTACCCCAAAAATATGTAATTTATTAAAATAGCAATATTAAGAGGCACACAAAATGTGATCCCGTACTACACCAAAAACTATGAAAGCTGCAAGATGACGATACTCTGCTAGATTTGCAACAGAAAATCAGAAAACAGAAGTGGAAGAAAACATACAACTAACTTCTAAAGTAAGTTAAATATTTAATTAAACAAACTTAAAAATAACTGATTTGAAAAACATTACAAATAACTAACAAAACACGGTAATTTGTATCTTATAATCTTTACAAACTACAAAAAATGGCAGCACCATCAACAACATACAAACACAGCAACAAACTTCAGCAATCAAATGCCTGGAAAAAGGCACATAAATGGTAAGTAAATTTAAAACAGTTCAAAATATCAAGTCAACCTTAAACGCAAAAAATAAAACTAAGAGAATTCAGACTCTTCTAACTACCAATAAACAAAATCTTAAAATTAAACTAAAACCATTTTTCCCCAACAGAAAAGATGCCAACTGATCCACATTATAACACCTTCAACAGAAAACACAAAAAAAAGACTACAATTAGCATCAAGAACACAATATGTAGGTATAACATAGAAAACGATTGCCATAATATTGTATGTACATTTCAAATATAAAGTATAGTCATGAAAACGTAATTAATCATATTACTAAACTATTTGCAGCCGTAATGACAAAAGAGAAAGATACATCACACCACTGAAAGGGCAGCACTTAATCTCTCACAGGGGCTACATTTACAACCAAAAAAAGTCCAAGCACTGAAAATATTAATTGGAAAAGTACAAAATATTACTCTGTGTGTTATGGGAGGGCTACTACACAACATGATATTGTTGTTAATGTGGAAGACCACAATCACTCCCCAAATGTGACTGAAATCAAAGTAAGGGATGCACTATAAGATTTAAGATAGGCAAGCACCAATTTCCAAGAGCCTAGTACTAAAATACTAAAAATACCTGAACACATCACAGGTCAGCTACCAGCTATACCCACCATGAAACACTTAATAACACAAACTAAAAAAGCCACCAGTGATACTGCTCCTGCGCCTAGAAGATTCCAAGATATCCAAGTTCCTAAACACTTAACCACCACACATACTGAATAACCCTTCTTCCTACATAACTTTATAAATGAGAAACACATTAATATATTTGCTATGGCAGATAACTTTTTAAAACTAAGCTGATGTTAAAAATAAATGGCGCATTGCACAATCAAAATATGCAGCAAACCATCTCTTCAGATATACACCATGTTTGGTAAATATCAAAACACTATAATAACCTATTAATATATGCTTTCCTACCTAATAAACAAAGTACTACTTACTACAAACTTCTAAACCAAACTTTGAACAAGCCATGATACGAACAATACCTGCACTATACCCACATACAGCCATACAAGGCTGCTACTATCATTTTAACTAAAGCATTTGGAGACCTCTTCAATAATCTGCACTAAGGTCCTGATTCCGACCTTTGCGGTTGGACCTCCAGGCCGCAGCATCGGCGGTCGGGACAAAGCTGCCAATTCGGCAGCATCCTGACTGACGCAATCTGATTTGACCACCGGGCCAGCGGTGTGCCTATGGCAGTCTTGCAGCTTCGGCTCACAGAGTGAGCCTGAAGGAAATGCTGCCGCACTGCAGCGCCTGCACACCTGCACTGTCTTGCGTGCACTGTTACCATGCACCATGCCATGCATGGCACACAGTGTGTGCACCACAGTGCAGGCATGGGGGGGGCACAACATGTGCCCCCAGCCACAATTCCCAATGGGCAAAAATGGCAGGGGACCCTGTTTGGGGCTCCCTCCCTGTCTTTCCACCAACCTTTTTATTTTAATGTTAATGTTAGTGGGTTTTTATAGAGCGCAGAACTACCTGAAGGCATCCCAGTGCTAGTTCTTAGTACAAGAGCATGGTCAGTCTGATGGGAAAACAGCCAAGTCTTCAAGGCCTTCCTGAATGCCAGGAGACTAGATGAAGAAGGGATGGAAGGAGGTAAATCATTCCAGGTCTTGAGGGTGCCCCGGATGAAACTTCGGCTTCCCCAGTTAGCTTTTTTGAATCTGGAAACTGTCAGGAGCTTTGCACTGGAGGATCAAAGAGTTCTGCTGGGAAGATACCAGGACAGCTTTTGTCTGAGGAAAGCAGAGTCAGAATTTTGGTAAGCCTTATAGGCTATACAGAGTGCTTTAAATTACATTTTCTTTGTAACTGGAGGCCAATGGAGGTCCATGATCACCGTTTTGATGAGACTGAATTTAGGAGTTCCAGAAAGAAGTCTAGCAGGAGCATTTTGGAGGACCTGAAGCCTATGAAGATGTTGCTGCTGCATGTTCAAGTGCAGACTATTACAGCTGTCTAGTCTGGACAGAATAAGTAAGGACACTGCAATTTTATGGGCATCTAACGGTATGAAACAAAAGATTTTTCTTAACATTCGTAGAATAAAGAATGTTGAGGAGGTAACTGAGTTAATCTGATCTCTAAAGGCAAGTTTGTGGTCCATGATCACTCTTAAAGTTCCTACTTTTGAGGCTGGAATAGTATGCGAGCCCAGTTCTACAGGCCACCAGGAAGGAGACCAGAAGGAGGGGTTGCTACCAAATAGGACAACCTCTGTTTAATTTGAGTTCAGTTTATAGGTCTTGGGCATTATTACGACAATCCAACTGGTATAGATACAAATATGAAATCGACCATAAAAAATGCATACTGTGGTGAGCGCCTAGCAGGGTTGCAACCTCTTATCGATCACTTATTTTTACATCCCCAATTTTATTTATCTTTTACCACGAATGTGCAGTTTAGATTTTACCTGACTAGATTTCGGCTTTGCACATTGCACTTTTTAGTGGCCTTTCCTAAACAGGCCGGATGGTGCAATAATCTCATTCCTTGCCCTTGTGATAATATAGCACAACAAAGCACTTTGCACTTTACCCTATTCTGTGCTCTGTATAAGGAACCTAGGGTCCGGTTCCTTATTCCATTTTTAAGAAAAACTCACCCTAGTAATTACCAGGAAGGTTTTAATAGATTATTATCCCTGTCTACTGAGGCAATCTGTACGGTAGTACTAAATTTTATCAGGATTGCTTTTTTAATAAGAAAACGGTATGAAATGTAATTAAAATTGGCGTCTCCTTTTAGAATTTTAGAATTTTAGATTTTAAGAATTTTAGAATTTAAGTATCACGTATTTAAAATTTCTGAGATAAATCACGGAGTATTTGAGTCATGTAACATTTTATCGTATTTGATTCGATATGACATGTAATTTTGTATATCCTGTATGAATGTTATACTTTTATGGTTATTCAAACCGAATAAAGTTATTCTTGAGTTCAGTTTTAAGCAGTTCTGGCCCATCTAGGCACTGATCGCAACCATGCAATCATGGAAGTGGTTGTTAATATTTGCGTCCTGATTGGAGATGGAGATGACAATTTGCATATCATCCGCATAGGACGTCAACGTGAACCAAAAGGATCTTATTATGGGGGACAGGTTAGTAACATAAATGTTCAATAGAGTTGGACTAATAGAAGACCCTTGAGGAACTCCACATGGGAGGGAAAAGGACTTAGAGATGAAGTAATCTAGTTTCACATATTGTACTCTGTGTCGAGGTGTTATTGCAAGGGCATTTACATAGGTTTGAAGACCAATCATTGGGTTCCGGAAAACTAACCATCCGGTGAAAAATATCCATTCTGAAATGGGTCAGGATGAATCTATGCCTTTGATGCGGTACAACTATCAGGTAATGTTGTATATCATAACTAGTTAGGATAAGCTGGTTCCTTAAAATAGTGGACTTTGATAGTTCGGCAGACAACCTTATGTTCTCTAAGTGCGTTACATATTCGGTTTTTAGGTCTTTCCTACTGATTTCCGCAAGAGATTCAGGGTTGTTACAATAATCTGGGTGCCCCACATTCATATTATTTGATACATTATTAGAAATAATAATTAAAAAAGTATTTATATTTTCTCTAAAGTACAAAAAGAGACAAATAAATATTTGCACTAAATTAACAATACTGATAAAATACTACAAAAAAGCATAATAAATGTCCCATAAAATGTTATTATATACAATGATATTTTACAAAACAATATTATTTCAAACAATAATAAAAAAAACACTTGAAACAATGTTCTTAAATTCGATATTCCTGTCCATGATATTTTTGGCATCACGATATTCTTGATACAATATTTATGTATCACAATATTTTTTATTCAATATTTTGTCCAAACAGCGTTGAAGCCAGCCATTGGTAAGTAATAGATGGGCTCTAATCCCTTTTTACAATTTTTATTTTACTTAGCAAAAGATCTCTCCAGCGACTGCACGGGAGAGAAGCAGGAGGTATGGTGCTAGCAACAACGCAGGAGGGGGGTTGAGAGGGACAGAACCAGGAATGAGAGAGGAGGGGGAAGCAACAGCATGGGGCAGGATATGGAGGGGGTTGGCCTGCAAACACATGCACTTATATAGAGTGCTGTAGGTAAAAGAATAAAGTAACTCCCAAAGTGCCAGCAGTGGGAGGACACTGGGCAAAGAATCAGTACTTAGGCAATGTCCAATGGAGGGACATACACGCAAAGAGGAAGTGAAGACGGCACGCGCTGACCAAAGAGAAGCAAGTAAATCAGAGCGACAATGAATCAAACTGATGGTAATCAGTGGGCGGGCTGTAAGCCACACTAAAATCACACAAGCAACAGCGCACGCAGTCACAGGAGAGATCTAAAAAGGCTCTACCTCTAAAGGATGACCAGCATTTTTAGGACCCTTGAGGTAAAGTGACGGAGGCTGGCCATAAATCATGTATTTTTGTGTTCAAGGATGGATAGCATTAAAGAGTAGTTAGGGTTTTTTAGGGTTCAGGGAAGGGTATCGTTAAGGAGTAGTAAGGAGTTTTATGTTGCAGGAACGGGCTGTGTACTCGGTAGAAAGAGTTTTAGGTTTCATGGAAGGGTAGTGTTATGAGGTCATACTGATTTTTAGGGTTCATGGATGGCCAGTGTGTAGGAGTTGTAAGTGGGTTTTAAGATTCAGGGATGAGAAGTGTATAGGAGTAGTAAGGAGTTTTTAACATTTAGGCAGGGGTAGTGTTGAGGAGTAGCAAGTATCTACTAATGACTTGAACCCAAGTGTGTGAAAATAAAGATTGTAAACACTGAAACTTGTCAGCAAAAAGTTGAATGGTCCCACAATATGCTTTATTTTCTTTATTTAGGTACCTCTTGTTAAACCTTGTCTATAGTGTCAGTAGAATAGCATAGAGTGGAGTAGTATTGAGTGGATTAGTGTATAGTGGAGTGGCATAGAGTAGCATAAAGGCCCTGGGCAAGCTTCAATTTCTAGCATTGATGATGCTTGCCCTTGGTTCCCTGCTGGGATCTGTGGATCTAGGGGGGGATCTAAAAACTCTCTGCCTAAATCAACAATTTTGTTCATTTTAAAGACCATGTGGCTTCTCCGCCCACACATTGGCCTGGGTCAGAGTGTGCTCACAATTCTCCGTTATGTGCCCTTCCACAATCTTTTTTTGAGGACAAGGAGACCGAGTCCCCGTCTCCTGTAATGGCAGTTTTTCTACCGATGATTAAGCCAGCCAATCAGATTCTTTTAATTTCACGGATTCAACTCTGGATAAGTGAACATAAAATGACCAATCAGTATTTTTTTTATATTTCAATCTGCGGAGCTCCATAATCTGGATTCACTGAACTCCACTGCTTAACAGCCGTGATACCTTTAACATCCCCAAGACCAACTGAGCCCGGTTTCAAATGCTAATTTCTAAAAAACATCTGAACAGATTTACACCAAGCCAGTCAAAGGAACTCCCTTGAGCAAAATTGTACCTTCATGCCAAATTTGGTGTTATTCCTTGTCACTGATTTTTGTCTTTATAAAAGAATCCTTTGGAAATTAAATGAAAAAAGGACTTTTGGAATCTGCATAAAATTCACAATGAAGAACCCAAATTTGATGTACTTTGTTTTTAGAACATTTTGTGCAGATTCATCAAAAACCAGAAACATTATTAAGAAAGCAAAATACGCCTTTACAATGGAAACTGTGACACATATATATATATATTCACTGAAAAAACCATAGGTTTCAGGCACGTTATAGTTAGAAATTAGCATTTAAAAAACCTTAGAAATTCACCGAAAAAACCATAGGTTTTAGGGAAAGTTATAGTTAGTTGGACACTTTCACTCGTACAAAACCCGTGAAATTCCCCCGTTATAGTTAGTTCAGCTAACTATAACTCGTGCCCCCGCAATTCGCTGCTGATGACGTCACATATTACATCACTCATGACATATATGGAAGGGGTAATGTGGAAAAGGAAGCTGATGCCATAAATATAACATCAAAAACAGATACGAAAAGTAAATTGAGGACATGGGAAAAACTAAGCAGAAAAGAAATTAACAAGTCGTGGGAATTGATTACTTTAAAAAAATACCTTGAGGTGCAACGGGTGCCAAGAGGTCTAAGAATAATGTTGATGCCAAACAACCAAGATGCCTCCAATGAATTATTACAGGAATGGGGAGATTATATTCTCAAATCATCACTTGGCCTTATAGACATTTTAGTAAAGCATATTGAAATCAGTTTGGGAAAAATTAAGGAACAGCTCTATGAGGTAGAAAAAGAAATATCATCATTGAAACTAAATGGGGAAATGACTAAATTCAAAGAAGAGTTGGAAGATCAAATTGAAAACCATGAAGACACAGTGAGACAACGAAAACATACCAAATTTGTGCGTGACTCAGTTGACTACGCGGAAGGACGTATATTTACGTTTGAGCATAAATTCGATTCCCTCAGACATCATATACATCAGGCTAATGCACCAAGTGTCTCCAGCAGTTTCTCCTCTCTAACATCCACAGATTTGAGTGAAGGGGAACAGGGACCATCTGCTGAAAATACGAAGTTAACTTTTTTAGGAGACATGCGCCTGGTATTACAACAAAGGCAATGGGAGCAGAATCGAACATCATTTCAACAACACAGAGGAAGAGGAAGAGGGCGTCAATGGCCCATCAAAAATCAAAGAGAAGAGGAAAAAGGCGCAAGCGGGAGTTCCGAAAAAATCGGGACGGAAACGAGGAGCATGAGGCAGAGGAAGAACCGCTGATTGATGAACTACAAGTGGTCAATTTATCTAAAAGGATATTAACAGAAACAGAAATTTCATTGCTAAAGCGGGGCATCAATTTCTGCCCCACACAAAAAATGAATCTGGCACAAGTAAGGATTGACATGTATTTGTACATTCGTAAAATCAAACTCGCTAAATTTTTCAAGGAAAATCATAATACACAAAAACAAATACAAACACTGGAACAATCTGCGTCAACCCTATTAGTCAAAGATTCTGAAAGTTTTTTAACTTTATTGAATTTAAATGCACAACAAGGTGAAGATATTTCATTACAAGAGGCTTGCCCACAAATAGGAGCAGGCCTAAGTGGTAAAAGATCTAAATCTAAATTTTATCCCCAGCTGACACCAGGGAACAAAGTGGATTTGTTCCAGGAGGCAGTCATTCAAGACTTGTATAAATTGAAAGGAACTAAATATAGAGACAACTTAACAAAAGCGGAAAGACAAGCATTAGAAAGCCTCACACAGGATAATCAAATAGAAATAAAAATTGCAGATAAAGGCGGAAATGTAGTAATTTGGGATCGAGCAGCGTATACTACAGAAGCTCACCGCCAACTAAGAGATGCAAAATATTACGAAAAATTAAAGAGTAATCCAATAATGACAATTAAAAAAGATCTGGATGAGAAAATCCAAATATGGACATCACAAAAATTGTTGGATGAGGAAGAACGCAAATATTTGACTGTGGATCACCCAATAATCGCCACGATGTATTTTTGCCAAAATTACATAAGGATCAAAAGAAGCCCCTGGTCGACCTATTCTGTCTGCAAAGGGTTCTTTGCTAGAACCAATTGCAAATTACATCGATCACTTTTTAATGCCATTTGTAACAGAACTCAACTCATATGTAAAAGATACTAGTGATGTTTTAAGGATCCTACAAAACACACCATGGCAAGAAACTTATCATTTGATCACGATGGATGTCATATCCCTTTACACAAACATAGGGAATGACATGGGTTTAAAAGCATGTAATTACTTCTTGGAAGGAAAAAACATTCATTACAGAGATCATAACAAAATGTTATTAGAGATGATAACAATTTGTCTAACTAGGAAAATTTTTTTGTTTGGCGAGGAAATCTATCGCCAAAATAATGGGACCGCCATGGGATTTTCATTCAGTCCCAGCTATGCCTGCCTGGCAATGGGATGGTGGGAGAAAGAGGTGGCATGGAATACAGAGAATGAAGTAGCAGTGAACAAAATTGTTAGCTGGATACGCTTCATAGACGATCTGCTAATCATCTGGGATGGAACGAAGTCAGAATTCCAGGAATACTTTGAAAAAATCAATACTAGTGAAGAGAATATAAAGTTCACATATGAGATCAGTTGTGACCGAGTAGTTTTCCTGGACACAGAAATCTACATAAAAGACAATCAGATTCATACGACTCTCCACCGAAAAAGTACAGCAACCAATGCCACCCTAGAAGCCACCAGTTTTCACCAGCAATCATTGATATCAAGCATCCCATATGGGGAATTCCTCTGAATAAGAAGAATATGCAGTGAGGAGGAAGAGTGGCAGAAACACAGCAAGATAACTGCGGACAGATTCAAAAAAGAAAATACAACCAAAATGTTGTGAAAAGATGTTGGCAAAAAACTAATGCTAAGACACGTGATGAATGCCTGATCCAAAGAAAAGAAAAGAACACAGAAACAACAGACCCAGAACCCATTAGGCTGATTATGGATTATTCATATGAAAACAAAGAAATAATCAAAATCTTGAAAAAGAATTGGAGAATTCTACAAATGGACGACACTGTGGGAAAACTGGTCGGAAAACATCCAACAATTACCTATCGTAGGGCAAAAAACCTGAAAGATCGACTAATACATAGTCATTTCAAAGGGAAAAAGAAAGATAAATCATGGCTAAACACCAAAGGATTTATAAAGTGCCATACCTGCAAGGTCTGCCAGATAGCTAAACCAACCAAGGAAATCAAATTAGCCAATAACAAAACCTGGGAAATAAGGGAATTAATAACATGCAAAACGCAATTCACCGTGTATGTAATAGAATGCCCATGTAAATTAAAATATGTGGGCAGCACAATTTGTGCTCTAAAGAAAAGAGTAATGGAACATGTCAGAGCTACAACAAATAAAGACAGATCAAATGCCATAGCAAAGAATATGGAGCAGTACCATCAAAGTGATTGGAAAAGTTTAAAGTTTTACGGAATTGAAACAGTACCAATGAATGTACGTGGGGGAAATCGGGAAAAACTCCTACGTCAAAAGGAATCACGACATATCCTCAATTTACGAACGTTAACACCACATGGCCTCAACCAATCGGAAGAACTGTACATCCATTTATAGAAGTGAAATTAATTTCCCTGGGCAAGGATATAAAGGTATATGAAAAAAGATATGATAAAACTGATGGACTGTGAAAAAAAGAAAAATAGAAAAAAAAGAAGAAAAAATGTTAAGTATACACCCCAATGAGAAAGGAAGAAAAGCTGTGTATAAAAATAACAAAGGATTAATTACAAGACCCACTGGAGGGAATAAAGTTAACAATGGACTGCCGGAAAAAAATGGGGACATTTGTAAAAGAAAAAATGTTAACGTCTAATTCTCTTTTTAAATTCACCTTTCTATAAATCTTTTCACTCTAATTGTTTTTGGTACTAAAAAGTTAAAGATGAAATTAGAATAACATGTTTATATATTTATATATAAAAAAAGGGAAAAAAATGCGAAAAATGTATGTCACTACAACTCCCATAAATCACAGGGGCACTTGTGATCACAAACAGGAAGTGATGTAAGTGAAGTTTAAACATTTAAACAGTGCTCACAAGTATATGCCTGAGATCGTGAACAAGGTATTGGGTAATACCGAAACGCGTAGATCTTGTTGCCTGTGTTCCCGTTTGATGTAAGGAGCAAATAAATCTAAGTTGCAAAATTCTACGGGAGTGCGACCCGTTTGTCCTTTCCTGTCAGGAGAGGATTGTGAAATGATATAGATATATATATATATATATATAATTCGGGGGAGATGAGGTTATACCAAATGAACACCAGATAGAGTGGAAGAGGAAATATGAACAGAATGAAAGAAGATCCCCCAAAACAAGAAGATCAAAAGGAAGCAAAAAGAAGCCAAGGAACACCGAAAAAAAGAGTAAAAATTAAAAATAAAAAGCAAAGGAGAATAATCTCATCATTAATCTCTCAACTAAAAGCATTAATGAACATCATATAAAATTATTGAATAAAGGACTGAGCTTCTGCCCCACCTCGAGATGATTCAACCTTGTTAATGCCAGAATTGATCTCTATAAATTCAGCAGAAAAATGAAATTAAAGAAATGTTATGCACAAAAGGAACAACAGAAAAGGAAACATAAACCCCATACTTTCAGAAATAATGGTTAAAGAACTGGCACCATTACGTATACTAACGAGTTTGGAAATGGAAGCATCGGCGATGGACATGCAGGACATTGACAACATGTCAGAATTAGCTTTATGTGAGCATCTGGAAATCTCAACTGAGGCCGCACCAGGAAGTGGAATGAAGTTGTAACCAAAATTTTCTCCTTAACTTCCTGCAGGGAATAAAATTTACTTATTTCATGAATTTATGTTGGAAGGATTGATTAAAATAGTATTCAAAGACAAAAAGAACAAAGTGAACCCCACAACAATATGACGAGTAAAGAATGGAATGCTCTGATTGATTTACAACAGAATGAAAATATAATCATCAAATCAAGTGCTAAAGGAGGTAACATCGTAATCCTTAGTCGGGAAAAGTATATGACAGAAGCCACAAGACAATTGAATAAAGAACATTATAAGACACTCTCTGAAGATCCAAGCAAAGAATATGTGTGTACTTTTCATCTTATGCTGAATGAATGGTGCAATAATGGTCTTCTCAATATGGAAGAATATAATTATTTGAAGACGATGCATCCAATCATGCCAACAATTTATTTTCTTCCAAAAGTACACAAGAACAAGGTAGACCCCCCCTGGAAGACCAATCGTTAAGCTCAATAGGTTTATTGCTTGAGAAGACTTTGAGGTTCATCTACATATTTTAATTCCTTATGTGAAAGACCTCTCATCCTATTTACATGACTCATGACTTCTTAAATAGAGTCAATGACTTTGGCTTGGAAATCAAATTATTATATGGACACAGTAGATGCAGTGTATCTATATACTTCCATTCAACTTACAGATGGGATAGAGGCAAGCAAATACTTTCTGAAGACTCGCTCCATTTCTCTGTTAGAACACTCATATATGCTCATCAAAATGATCAAATTCAGCCTCCATCATAATGTTTTTTTATTTAACAAGAAATATTTTTCACAGGTGCAGGGAACTGCGATGGGCACATCATTTGTGCCTACGTACGCCAACCTTCTAATGGGATGGTGGGAAGCAGAGATAGCATGGAATGAACAAAACAAATATGGAGCAAGTAGCCTCATAGGTCCGTTTTAAAGACGACTTGATCTTAAATTGGGAAGGAGAAAAATCAGATTTGGTAAACGTTTTAAGGTCTTTGAGTCATAATAAACTGAACCTACAGTTTACTTTTGACATCCAGAAGGAGATAAATTATCTGGATGTTGGGGTTTACATAGAAAAAGACAACACCTGCACGAAGTTAGATAGGAAATGTACAAGTTCCAACAGCATTCTGCATGCAAATAGTGAACATCCCCAATCATTGAAATGGAGTGTTCCTTACAGGGAATTCTTGAGAGATAGACAGATTTGCTTAGAAGAAATCGGATTATTAGCAACAATCTAAAGAGATGTATGAAAGATTCCAGATTAGAGGATATCCAGATATGATTTTAAAAGATGCCTTAAGGAGAGCTGCGATGAAGAAATGAGAAACGTTGTTGGTGACAAAGAACAAAGCTACATCCGATAATGAAACACAAGTCGTTAGATATATAACAGATTTTGACGTATCCAATCAGAAAGTAAGAGAACTATTACGAGAGAACTGGAAACTTCTAAAATTGGATGATGATCTAAAAGCAGCACTGTCGGAACCTCCAAACATCACTTACAGAAAATCAGCTTCCTTATGTGACCTCCTCACAAAAAGTTATTAAACACCTGACAATATGCTAAAGAAGAATTCTACGAACTGGTTTATTAATAAAAGGAAAGGTTTCTGGAAATGTCCCAAATGCAAGGCCTGTACACATGGATGTAAGACCAAATAATATAAAACAATATATGGAAAAATGAAGGAAATAGAACAATGGATCACATGTGAAACAGATTTTGTGGTTTATGTACTTGAATGCATCTGTGGTATGACATGTGTGGGTAGTATCATTAATAAATTAAAACTTTGTGTTCTTCAACATCTAAGAGCAGTAAAGAATCAGGACTTTCAATATGACATGGCGAAACACATTTGGGAATGAAAGGAAAGCAGAGAATATGATATATTATGGTGTAAATCACATTACAAAAAGATCTTGTGGAGGAAACAGAGAATTAGAACTCCCAAGAGAAGAATCCAAAATTATAATATTAATGGACATGGAAATCCTTATAAGTATCTTTGTCTTGTAGAAAGGATTTCTTCATATACTTTTCATGTTATGGGGAGTGCAATATAACATAGAGATTTCAATGTATTTGAAAAAATTGCTCTTTAAGATTGGAAAAAGATTAATCACTGGTATTTAAAGGACAGTACAGTGGCAACTTATGATAAATGTTTATCAATAACAAAAAAGATATAGAACTTGAGGAACCACATTGTATTGGGTTGCCATTATAGAATGGGATCTGGAATAAGAAAAGAATGATCATCACATATATTTATATTGTTTCCTCATATTCACTGAAAAAAACCACAGGTTACACGAACGTTATAGTTAGGCTGACATTTCACTCGTACAAAACCAGAGAAATTCAGCGGTTATAGTTAGCTGAGCTAACTATAACTCATGCCCCCGCAATGCACTGCTCATGACTTCACATATTACATCACTCATGACATGGTCAGTGACATCACTGATGACATCACTGATGACATTTCAATGACATCACTGATGACGTTCGTGTAACCTGTGTTTTTTGCAGTGAATATCTAAGGTTTTTTAAATGCTAAATCCTAACTATAACGTCCCTGAAACCTGTGTTTTTTCCAGTGAATTTTTAATGTTTTTAAATTCTAACTATAACGTCCCTGAAACCTGTGTTTTTTTCAGTGAATGTCTAGGTTTTTTAACTAGAAGTCGCGTTTGCAGAATGGTGGACAAAGGGGGAAAAGCCTCCAACCAGCGCTCAGGAATTCCGCTGCGTAGGACTTACGGAAAGTACCAGGAGGGCTTCTTGGCCCCCAAGGTCCCTCAGGAGTAAAGTCGACTTCATCTCCCAACCAGTAGGGCGTCAGGAGGTGCCTTTGCAGAGTGGTGGAGAAAGGGAGGTGTGGCCTCCGAAGACCTCTTAGCAATCCCACTGTGTGGGACTTACTGGAGGTAACAGGAGGGGTAGTTAGGATAAGGATTTATAAAGCGCACTAATACCAATAGGTGCCAAGGCGCTGGACGGTCGAGGAGAAAAAGGAGAACACAGAGCTGGCGACTGTTGAGAAAAGCCATATCTTCGGCAGCTTTCTAAACACCAGGAGCAAATCCGCATGAGAGATAGAGGGTATTCCAAAGTTTTGCAGCCGCCACAGAGAAGGAGCATCCGCCGCATCTGACCTTGTGAAATTTCAGGGAGATCAATTTTCTCTGGGAGGAGGATCTCAAGGTCCTCCCAGGAATGTACCAGTGAAACATGGTTTTCAGCTGCTGTGAGCCTTTGCTGTGCAAGGCCTTATAGACCGTGCTCAGGACTTTAAAAGAGATTCGCTTCCTAATAGGGAGCCAATGCAGAGTACGGAGCCCCTCCCTCGCTGACTGATGCTTAGGGATATTGAGGGTCAGCCTGGCTGCCGCGTTCTAGACGACCTGAAGCCTGTTCAGGGAGGCCATGCTGATATTAAGGTACAAGGCATTGGAGTAGTCAAGTCGGGAGGTGACTAGTGCGATGATGGTGGGCCGGTGCAGTTCTGCTGGAATATACGGGAGCACCTTTCTGAGGGTTTTCAGAATATAGGAGCAGCTGCTAACAGTGCGACTGACCTGAGAATCAAAGGTCAGACCCTGATCAAAAATGACCCACAGGTTTTTAACTGTCCTAGCTGGAACAGGGAGAGGACCACAGTCTGCCGGCCACCAGGCGTTCGACCAGATTGAGTTCTGTGGACGAAAATCTAGGACCTCAGTTTTCTCAGGATTGATCTTAAGGGAGTTATTCTGCATCCAGCCAATAGTGCTAGCCATGCAGTGGTTACATTTTTCTGTGACCAGTTGCAAATCATTGGAGATGGAAACAATGATCTGCGTGTCATCCGCATAGGAGATCACCTGGAGCCCAAAAGATCCTATCAGCTTAGCCAGAGGGGTCACATACACATTAAAGAGGGTGGGGCTCAGAGATGAGCCCTGGGGAATCCCACAGGGTAGACTGAATGCCTTAGATCTGAAACCCCCGCAGCTGACAATGTTCGTTCTCCCTGGCAGAAAGGAGTGGAGAATCTGCAAGGCCTTTCCCAAGACTCCCACCTCCCGCAGTCGTTGGACCATCTGCGTAGGAGAAACGGTGTCGAACGTTGGCTCCCAAGGACGTCCTTGGGGGCCAGCTACCCCTCCTTTTACCTGCAGTAAGTCCCACACAGCAGGATTGCTGAGTTCTGATAGCAGGCCACGCCCCCTTTGTCCACCACTGTGCAAACGCACTTCCTGGCATGCTCTTGCTTGAGGGATGAAGGTCCCTTCACTGCTAGTGGTCCTTAGGGGCCAACTAGCCTACCTGTTACCTCCAGTAAGCCCCACACAGTGGGATTTCTGAGAGGCAGTCGCAGGCCATGCCCCCTTTCTCCACCACTCTGCAAACACGCCACCTGGCACTCTCTTGGTTGGGAGATGAAGTCCATTTGCCTCTTAAGGGTCCCTGGGGGCCAACTAACCCTCCTGTTACCGCCACAAAGCTCCACACAGCTGGATTGCTAAGAGGTGGTCAGAGGTCACGCCCCCTTTCTCCACCACTCTGCAAACTCACCTCCTGGAGCACTGCTGCTTGAGGGATGAAGTCCACTTTAGTCCTGAGGCCCTCAGGACACAAGGGGACCTCATCCTCCCACCAGCAGTGTGCCAAGAGGCCTGTTTGCAGAGTGTTGTAAAAAGGGGCGTTGCCTTCGGCCACCTCTCAGCAATCCCACTGTGTGGGGCTTACAGGAGGTAACTGGTGGGCTAGTTGGCCCCTAGGGACCCTCAGTAACGACGGGGACTTCATCCCCCAACTAAGAGCGCACCAGGAGCTGCGTTTACAGAGTAGTGGAGCAAGGGTGCTGGGCCTCCGGTGAGTTGCCGGCGTAGTTGTTTTTGTATTTTAGGAAGGGGGACTGTGTGGCACCCCTTACCTTTCACCTGTTGGGCCCCTGGAACCCCATCTCCCGGAGCCTGACCCATTTTTTTAATTAAATTGATTCTGGCCCCAGGGACCAGATCCCCAGGGCTAGGCCTATTTTCTTATTTTAATACATAAGGGGAGGGGGGCAATGTGGCCCCCCTCCCCAGGGCTATTTTTGGCCCCGCGGACCCCATCCCCCGGGCCTTGGCCATTTCTTTTTTTTAAATTTTTTGTAAGGAGGCAGGCCGCGCAGCCCCCCTCCTGGGCCATTTTCGGCCCCAGGGACGTCATCCCCTAGGGTTTGGCCACAACGTTGGGGCCCGCAGGGAGAGCCACAATGCCCCCGCGGTCCCTGTCATCTCCCTGCCTCCTGTGGGAGCAGGCATTGCTTTTGGGCAGATGGAGCTGCTAACATGCAGCTCCCTCTGCCCAAAAGCATTTCTACTTTGCTTCATGGAAGGAAGAGCATTTTTGCTTCTCTCGCTTCCATGAAGCGAAGCAGAGTTTGCTATGGCATGGCGGGAGCAGTGCTCCCGCCTTGCCATAGCAAACTGCAATGTCCCGGGGGTGGGCACCCCAGGACATTGCTGGAGCCAGCCCTGGGTGGTGACAGTCCCCAGGGCCATGGAGGGCTCCTGGAGGGGGGGGGCCGCACGGCCCAACTCCCATCTACATTGTAGCCCTGGGGAGGTGGTGGTCCCCGGGCCCAGGGGTCCGCAACGGACCCCCCCATTCACTTAATGTATGCCCCGGGGAGGTGGTGGTCCCAGGGGCTGTTTGGGGGGGCTTGAGCCCCCCCCCACACTTCATTTTTAAACATAGCCCCGGGAGGTGGCTCTCCCTGGGGCTGCCGGGGGCCACGTGGCCCCCCATTTAATGACTATAGCCCTGGGGAGGTGGCGGTCCCTTTCTCCACCACTCTGCAAACGCGCCCATTGGTGCACTACTAGCTGGGGAATGAAATCCCCTTGGCTCTAGAGGGCCCTTGATGGCCAACTAGCCCTCCTGATACTCCCAGTAGGACCCACACAGGTATATTGCTGAGAGGTCATCAGAGGCCACTCCTCCTTTCTCCACCACTCTGCAAATGCACCTCTTGGTGTGCTACTCATTGGGGGAAGAAGTCCACTTTAGTCCTCAGGCGGCAAGTGGACCTCATTTCCCCTACCTGCTGTGCACTGAGAGGCTTGTTTTCAGGGTGGTAGAAAAAGGATGTGTGGCCTCTGACCACTTCTCAGCAAATCCACTGTGTGGGGCTTAATGGAGGTAACAGGAGGTCTTGTTGGCCTCTAAGAACACTCAGCAGCCAAGGGGACTTAATCCCACAACCAGGAGAGCACCAGGAGGCACATTTGCAGAGTAGTGGAGAAAGTGGGCGGGGCCTCCGGTGAGTTGCCGGCTCTTTTTGTATTTTATATTTTAGAAAGGGGGGACGCATGGCCCCCGTTCCATGGACCATTTTGGACCCAGAGGACCCCATCCCCCGGGGCCTGACCCATTTTTTTCAATAAGAAAATATGGTAGGGGGTAGCGCGACCCCCCCCTCCTTGGCCGATTTCAGCCCCGGCAACCCCATCCTCCGGGTCCAGGCCCTTATATTTTTCTTTTAAAAAAGCAGAGCGGGCCCAGTCGCCCACCCCCAGCCCATTTTCGGCCCAGGGGACGCCATCCCTCGGGGCTTACCATTTAATTATTTATTATTTAAAAGAGGGAGGGGGGCTGCGTGGCCCCCATCCGGGGCTGATATCGGCCCTGGGGACCCCATCCCGAGGCACAGCCTGTAGTATGGGTGCACTGGTCCCACCCAGGTCACCCACATTTAAAACATTGGGGACCGCGAGGGGAGCCTGAAGGCCCCCATGGTACCTGCTGGCTCCCCGCCTCCTGCTAATATGCAGTTCCCTCTGTGTCAAAGCAATTGTGCTTGCTTTCAATAAGCGAGAGCATTTTGTATGCTCTCGCTTGTTGAAAGTGGACACAGTTTACTACGGCTTGGCGGGAGCAGTGCTCCTGCCAAGCCATAGCAAACAGCAGTGTCCCAGGGGTGAGCACTCCGGGACATTGCAGGAGGCAGCCCTGGCGGGTGGCAGTCCTCAGACCCACCAATGGCTCCAGGATTTATAGTCTTGGGGAGGTAGTGGTCCCCAAGGCTGGGGGAGGGCTGTGAGGGCCCTCCCCCATTTGAAACATTGATTGCCCCAGGGAAGTGGCCATCCCCGGGGCTTTGGTGGCATTGAGTGACCCCCCCCCCACTTCACTTATAAGTGCTGGTGGGTGGTGGGGGGGTGAGCGAGCGTTTGCTTTTTTTGCCACAAATTCACGATTATCAGGATTTTGCAGCAATTTCTTTTTTAAATGCTTTTAGGCTGTGGCAGGGTCCCGGGGGACCCCAACACCTTGGCTTGGGGGACAGGTTGTTCCTACCCTTGCCCCTTTTCTTTTTTCTCACTTTTTTGGGGGGTGACTCGGTGAAGCTGAGTCCCAAGATGGCTGCCAAGACTTTCTGGTTAAAGTGTTGGCAGCCAATCAGAGCTGTGCATTTCCCTGCACAAGCATGTCTTTTTTCTCATAAAGGCTTCAAGACCAGAGATATCACTATAATTTTCAACTGAAATTTCTGGGAAACCACTGAATGGCTTTGCACCAAATAACAAAAAGCACACTCTGCGTAACAATATCTACCTTTTGCCAAATTTGCTGTAATGCCATCAAGCAGTGCAGGTGGTAGGTTCGACAACAGATTCCTATGGGATTTAACACTAAAAACACATCCCTAGTTCATGCCCCAATTTCTCAGTCCCCGCTGCACAGATCACCCCCAAACTTTCCATGACAAACAGAACCTACTTTTAAACTTTCATGAAGATTGGTCAAACAACGCCAACGCTATGAGCAAGTCAAACATTGCTTTTTCTATGGAAACCAGGTCCTAACTATAACTACCTACTTGCATCCGCCAGTGGCACTCGCAACTTTGTAGTTTTAGCTTGGTCAGAGTATCCATGGAATCCACAGGAGGAGCGTTTTTTTTTTTCGCACTGTTTGATGAATCTTCAAGAAACTTTCCCAAAAAAAGTTTATCCACCTCTGCTCCGTCCTGGGACTTTTCGGGTGAGTCTTGAAGCAGTGACCAAGAAAATAGGGGGGCCCCAAAACATGTTTCTTCATGCATTTTTGATAGTGAAAATTACACTAAAGTACAGTAAAATGGCTAGACAGAGTTACACCAAATTTGGGAGAAAGAAAGATCTTTACGCAGAAAATGTGCTTTTTGTGATTTGCTGTACATCTGTCCAGTAGTTTTTGATGAATAAATCAATACATGCAAGCCCTATTAAGTAGCCAATCATGTTGCACAAATTTACACTCATTATTAGTACAGAAGCTATAAAAATATCCTCTAGATGTAGCATTCAGTGTCAGAGGCATTTTCCAAACGGTTACACTCACTAGATGATATAATCAGTGATGTCATCAGTTATGTCATCAATTATGTCATTTGTCATTGAACATGTCATGAGTAACAGAATACGTGAGGCTATAAGCAGTAGATGGCGGGGGTGAGTTATAGTTACTTTAGGGCACGCTATACAGTTACTAGTACTATAACTGGGACATTTTACTGGTTTTCTTAATTTAAAACAGTTGGTTTTAACTGACATGTTCACCTTACTATAACCACCCTTTAACCTTTGTTTTATTCCAGAGAATTTCTAGATTCTTTTTAACGCCAAGTGATATTTTATTACCAAACATAACACCAACCCCATACCTGTGGCCAGAGCCTGCATCCAACCTGTCATGTACAGGCAACCCCAAGACACGCACAGCCTTTAGCCATGCCTGGTGTGTTGTGGACTGCAGGCCATGCCCTGTGCTGAAACTCCTCTGGAGCCCAACTCCACCTCCGTGCACAAATAATGCTCTGTAGGGGGTTGGGCGCAGGGCATGGTGCTCAAACACCTTTGGGCAAGCATGTCCGAATATGAGTAGCCCCGGGCGGAGACCTCCGCTCCGCCCACGGAGTGTGCGGAGATTTGCCTCCTCAGCATTCCACGGAGAAGGCAAATCGCTGCACGCTCCGCAGCGTAGTGGAGTTGGCCAGCCCCCGCCTCCACCCACCCATATTAACAATAAATTATACAACTAATAAGTACATTTAAACCACTTACCTGAACTGCGGCGTCTCTGGGCTGCCCTCCTCCTCTTCATCGCCGTTTCTGCTAATTCTTGCAAAAACTGCGCATGCGCACGCGTCCGCGCATTACTTGTGAGAAATGTGCATGCCGGACGCGTGCGCATGCACAGTTTTTGCAAGAATTAGCAGAAACGGCGATGAAGAGGAGGAGGGCAGCCTAGGGATGCCGCAGTTCAGGATTCTATGTAGTAGTCTGGGGTTCCGGAAGAGCACTTTTTCACAATCCCGGCCTGATTTCTGCATTGAAGACCAGCTCGTCCCCAATCTGGAATGGGCTCGAGATGAGAGCCCAAGTAGGATATCGACAGTGGCTGTCGGGTCTAGCCCGTCTTACCGTTTCTGCATCAGTCAGCTCGATGGGCTCACTGCTTGGGAGCCATAGCTACGAGTACTCCTCTGCTGGTTCCCTGACTAGGGCTGATTGCCTCAGGGACAAGAGCCTGCCATCAGGGAGCTGGTGGTTGAGGGGGGCCGTCTGTCCCAATCCCCACAATGGATTGTGCACTTGCCGACATGTTGCTGAGCTGCCACACGCCCACTGATCTCTGCAAAGCCAGCAGAGCTGGAGATCCCCCCTTTACACTGCGGGCTCCGCTCCTTCCAGCCCACAGGCGAAGGTGGGAGCCTTCCATCTTGGTTGTGGTGGATTGGGTGCAGGGGCCTGCTTGCACCTCACTGGTCCATTCACAGCCTCTCAGCCCAGCCTACCTGGTTTTTCCCGATGCCACATTGACACTGTGACGATGATGCAGATCCTCCTTTTTCACTTCTTATTTCTGGAAAAATATGTTGTTGGGCTTCCTTCTAGTAGGTTTCCTACAAACGTTATTTCACCTCCTTGAATCGTTGGGCATCTTTCTAGTAGGATTCCTACTGATGCTATTTTATTCCATTAAGAGCAGTTAAAATTCTCCTACCTTGAGCACAAGGATCTGATCAGTGCATTAATGAAGATTACTATGGTGAAGGATCCTACCACTGTTATTTTACCTCCCTGATCATTGGGCTGCTTTTTAGTAGGATTAATACTGAGGTTAGTTCACCACCTCTAAGTGCACCTAATATTTTCAATCCTTGAGCATGTAAGTGCAATAGTAAAGCTTACTGTGGCATAGTGCTACAACCCAGTTGAAACCAGGTTGTATTAATCAATCTTAACTTTTGAGAAAGGATTCCAATAGAAGACTGAAACAACCTCAATGCATTGATCTACTATGAACTGATATTGCTGATGTTTGGAAGCCTGATAATTGTACAACTGGACTTTAAGCAGGTCTTGAGTCAGTCTAGTCGAACACTAAATCCCACAACTAGCAGAAAAATTACCACCTTTTCAGGTAATGAAAGTGACAGAGCCTCCTATAAGCGTATCCAAATTTGAAATGTTCACTTGCGCGTCTCTGTAAATCTCATCTGTGTAATCAGGAAAGAATACTAACTGTGTATGGTTTAATTTCTGGAACCCTCCTCCCTGGTTAACCCATCTCTTAGCATTATGGGCCACAATTCACCAAGAGCAATGGATATTAAACTAGAACCAACAGGATGTAATTCCTACATAATTAAGGACCCTCCTAAAACATAGATTCCTTAAATCTCACCCAGAAACTCTTATCTCTGACACATATTTCTGCTCTAATAAAGGGACTATAATCAGTGACCTCATCTGCTTCACTAAAAGATTAGCGCAATGGGGGAAAGCCCTATCTTCCTTGATCCTGATCAATAACTCCAAGAAAACACAGCATGGTCTCAGACTATCGGTAGCCCCTTCTCCCCTCTGCCGAGCTGATGCTGCCATTTCCTTACACAACAATGGGGTCATCCTCTTACAATCCACTAAGAAGAACCTAGAAATACTGGATGAAATCTTCCCATCATCAAAACTGCTGTGGACAAAAAAGATTACCACCCTCCCAAGATCACATTAGCCCCGCAGACCTTTCTCAGGAATCCCTAGTATCGCCTATTAATGTCCTAGCCACTCCCAGACCCATCTCAGTTGCTATACCATGCTCCTCTACCTCATCTTCCTCACGCACTACTTTAGATCCCTCTTCCTCAGATCGGAGAATGGCTTCACCTATTGATGCCCCAAACAGGTCCTCAATCTGTCTACGCTCCAAGAATAGTGGGCACAGAGTCTCTGAGGCCCGGCTCTAAACTCTCCCTCACATCTATAACACGTTTTTCTGAACTCATCCCGCGACTCCTGTCTGCAAGCCACAGCGCATTTTTTCGACCATTTCGGATTGTGAGTCCCCTAGCACGACGAACATCGCGTCTCATACGACGCCAGCTCTGCTCTCGAACCCCTGCATTGCCCCCTTACCACCAAAGTCCACCCAGATATACCCACGGCTAAACCCCCTTGCTTAGTAAAATTTTGTTACTACCACCCATGGCCTCCCTCCCTCTTCTGATCTACTCCCATCCTTCAAAACCACACCTTTCCACGGCTCTCCAGAATAGATGAGAACTCACTCAACCTTCATCAACTCAAGGCAGACCTACAGAGTCTCACTTCCATCACTGCAGAGCTGGTGGGCATTCATAGGCCCAGTTCCCTACAGATACCCATGCACACTCTGCTAACTTGTGTGCTACGCCACCCTCTCTTCTCCCTAACAGCCCTCTTCTAAGGTGGAAAACCAGACCCTTCCCGAATGCTCCCCTAGGCCTTTCAGACTGTCTGAGCAACTTACTGATTGTGACATTCACGACCTCCTCATCTCATATGCCCGCTCGAAAAATACTGAAACTGATAATCTGGGCTAAATCCTAAATATTCCTGCTAACCCTCACAGAGAATCTAGGCTTAATTTCAGAGCCGTAAACAAAGACAATCTTAAGCACATTAACATCACTCAGACTCCCTTAGCTACTGCCACTACTCACCTTAAATGCTTTAACATCACTCAGACTCCCTTAGCTACTGCCACTACTCACCTTAAATGCATGCTCCTCAACTGCAGATCGGCGGTTAGGCATGTGCCAGATATTTCTAACCCCGTCCTCACTCATGAGCTGGACATCCTTATACTTACAGAAACATGGCTTAATGATGCCTCTGCTCCTATACTACACGTTCTAGTTCCCCTAGTCACTACATCATTAGGTTTTATAGAGCAATCAGACCAGGTGGTGGGGTAGACTGCTTCTTCCGTAACACCCTTGTCGTGAAACAATCAAATACTGTTACTCTTCCCGCTTCTGAATACCTAGTCAGTCATCAATGTTACCAGTAACAACGGACTCTTTTGCAAACTTCATGCGATCTACAATACCCCTGGAGATAACCTCCCTTTCATTGAAAAATCATGGAAATCATTTCAACCAACACTGATCATCAAGTTACGCAGATCTTCCTGGGAGACTTCAACCGACACCGGAATGGTCTGAATTACCATGCAGTGAACAGCTTCAAAACCTTTTTATCAGACCTCAAGCTGTTTCAATTTTGTGACACCCATACTCACATCAAAGGGCGAGACCTTGGACTTAATCATTGCAAAAAGGAACAACATTCAACTTGAATCCGTTGTCCCCTGTGATTGGTCAGATCACTTCCCTATCACCTTCCTCATCACTAAGGTGGTGAGTTCAAAAAAGTCCCAACTAAAGAAACCTAAACAATGGAAAAGAAGTCTGCGGAACCTAAACCCTAATGTTCTTACTGCCTTCAGTAACAACTTTCTGACCCCCCATGGGGACAATACAGACGTCAACACTCTCACTGATCATTACAACACTTCCATCTTGAACATTCTTGACTCAGTTGCATCCTTACAACTATAAAGAATTCCCAAAAAAGACTCTAAACCTTGATTCAACGACAGCATTAATGCACAAAGACACAACCTGAGGCTAGGAGAAAGAGCTTGGAGATACTCGCCATCCATTGATCACCTAAAAAACCTATGATCGGTGAGGAATATCTACAATAAATGAATTAGAAGTTTGAAAGCTAACTTCTTCAGAACCCAACTGGATATGGCCAAAATTCTTCCTAAAAAACCTTTTGAACTTGTCAAACAGCAATCGATCAATCATCCCATTCCTGCTTTCAATTAGTCAAACATTCTTCCAAAATGCAACGTTTTTGCTTTCTTCTTCCAGAGCAAACTGAAAAGAATTGAGGATGATCTGCAGACAGCGAGGATGCTCCTTCCGATCATTCTTCACACCAATCCGCCCACTTTATCGCTAGTTGAGTCTGGGGTTTGCTCGGGGCACTCCCGCAAAAACAATGGTTCTTGGCACTCAATGAAAGAGACATTTACTAATTCCTTACAACATTGAAACCCTCTGATCACTTCATAGATACGTTACCTCCAAATATCTTCAGGGAGATCAAATCTTCTTCACTCTCAATCTGGACAAGGAGAGTTACTGCCTCGCTTCTCCAAGGCACTATTCCTGATTGCCTAAAGGTAGGAAGGTAACCCCCATCCTAAAAAAATCCTAATGCAGATGGTCCAACCCTTAACAATTTTAGGCCCATATCCAGCATTCCCATCCTGACGAAGCTCCTAGAGAAATGTGTTCAGGTCCACCTTTGCAAATAAATAGATTAATTCCAAATTCTACACCAATTCCAATCTTGCTTAAATCAAGGCCACAGCACTGAATCAGTGCTCACGCGCATAGTTCTAAAAATGCTGGATAAAAATGAAGCGTGCCTTCTCATCCTCCTTAACATATCTTCTGCATGTGATACTGTTAAACATGACAGTTTACTAGTTTTACATGGACACAACAGATCCCAAAGAGTTAAGCTGAATCAATTCCTTTCCTTCGCAACATCAATCACCTTAGGAGTTCCACAAGGGTCCTCTCTGTCACCTACTCTCTTCAACCTCTTCATGGAGCCTTTAGCAGAATCCTTGAAAGCCTCCAACGTTCTATGTCACATGTAATCAGACCACACCCAACTGTATCTGAAGATCTTCTCCCCAGATGACATCAGGTTACTTAACACAACCCTACAAAATACTCAAAACTTGCTAACGCATAACCATCAAAAACTAAACGCTATCACAACAGATTTCCTCCTCATCGTCCCTTCCAACCACAAACCTATGATTGATGTATGGATGAAGCAAATAGCAAAATCTCTGGGGAGAACATTAGACAAGCATTTGAACATGCAGGCGCACATCAGTGCTGCCACTAAAGGAGCAAACAACCAAATGAACATTCGACGGAAATTAAAACCTTTCCTCCCTCATGACGACTTCAAATCAGCGGTCCAAGCCTTAGTCATTCCAAGACTGGATTATGGAAGTGCAACTCTTTGTGGACTTCCTAGATCCACGCTGGCGCCTCTAAGGGCCTCGCTTAACGCTGCTGCCAGACTCGTAACTGGAACTAAAAGAAACAAACACATCTCCCCGATCTAAAATCCCTGAACTGGCTACCCTATGAGGCAAGATTACAACTAAAGCTTGCCTGCATGGCTCACAAAGCCTTATACTACAACACACCAAAATACAACGGCTCATAAATTAGAATTATCTGGCACCCTGCTGCTAAAACCACAGATATTCCATAAAAAGAAAACTTGCAACAGAGCCTTCTCAGGCATTGCCCCAAAAATGTGGAATTTCTTCCACCTGAAATCAGACTGACCCCTTCTACTGCATCAGTCAAAGAAAATCGTTTCTTATTAACAAGTTGCCACCCTAAGTGCATTACCCTGGACTCCTGTTCCTCCCATATTTATATTATTTAAATTGTTGAATTTATGTAATGAGGATATTTTCCACAAATTATGTTTTCACAGTTGTTCCTCTTTTTATCACTTGTTACTTACTTCGTGTCACCTGTAAAGCGTTTGATACCCGATCGGGTCTTGTTCGCGCTATATTAAACTTTTTAAATAAATAAAATACAATAAAAAAAGATTGTCTACACACCACAACCTATAGCCCTGCCAAATTTCATTCGAATCTGACTGACCGTTTGCCTGCTGATGAAGAAAGGAAGGAAGCCCCCCTCTACCTTTTCTTGGGGCTCCCCAACCCCAGCTTCAAAGGCCACTTACATGGAGAACCTCCAGCCCTCAGGAAAGCACATGCAGGCCTAAGCCTTGTCCTGAGGGCTCGTGGCTCCAGACCACACCAGCCATGTTTTACCATCTGAAGACCTCCATCTTGTACAATCCCTCCTCCCTCAAGCCACAGGTCCCACCATATCTATGGGCAGGGGGGCGTGGCAGCCCTCTACCTCTTGTGTACGGCTGGTGGCCCTTGGCTGGCCTGTCCGGAAATACCTCAAACTCACAGTATTTATTAATATCAAATATATCTAATGCTCTGTGTTTTTAGCTTCAAGGTGTGCTATCTCATTGTAAAGAGCTCCAATGAGCACCGGAGCCCAGATCACCTGCACAAAACCCTCAGGTGACTAAATGAAATAAAAGGTGGCGCGTCCTTCGGAAGCACCCCTCTTGTGTTAAGGGGCGCCTTGTAGGACTGGTGGATCATGAGATGAAACTGAGGTGCTCCTCGTCTGAGGTCTGTGAGCCCAGAGTCCACTGGCCTATCCGACAGTATGTGAGGTCTGACTGGGAACATATCACTGGGACACTGTCAGGCAAGAGGAAGACAGCCTTGGGGGAGCCTCGGACACTGTCAGGCAGCAGGAAGACAGCCTTGGGGGAGCCTCGGACACTGTCAGGCAACAGGAAGACAGCCTTCGGGGAGCCTCGGATTAGCATTGGTAAAGACAGACTTAACAAAAGGTGGGAATAAGGAACAGGTGTTATGTTCAGTGCTTTGAAACTACAAGCGTGCAGGCAAGCGCTCTAGAAAAACAAGTGTATTCATATTAGGACGGACAATATTTATATTAATAGTCAATATTAATTTAAATAACAATAACAGTAACACCGATAATAATATTAATAAAAACGAATACTTATATTTCCAACACAAATTACTACTGTGTAAAATAACATACACGAAACGTCACTCACTAACTGAGTGACAGTGCATTTCAAATGGAGGGTGAATGCGTTTATTTTCAAATATAACATTTTCACTGAGCTCACGCCATATCGTCCCCAAACCCCATGAGAAGGAATTCGGCAAAGCTCTGGAGTCAGAACATTCAAACATATCTAATTCCTGAATGTTGCTGAGAGGTGCACGGAGCCCTCCGTGGGAACTGGCTGCCATGGCAACAACCAGGGATGAACCTAGACAGAGCTTCGGATCTGTGCGCCTAGCTCACCAGAACCCACCTGGGCTGGACCCGGGCAGACCTACATGTGAGGATGAGCTGACCAGAACCCACCTGGGCTGGACCCTGGCAGACCTACCTGTGAGGATGAGCTGACCAGAACCCACCTGGGATGGACCCTGGCAGACCCACCTGTGAGGATGAGCTGACCAGAACCCACCTGGGATGGACCCTGGCAGACCCACCTGTGAGGATGAGCTGGTCCCAGAGGCTGGTGACACTCTGTCCGTCTATTTGACTAGAACCCACCTGGGCTGGACCCTGACAGACCTACCTGTGAGGATGAGCTGACCAGAACCCACCTGGGCTGGACCCTGGCAGACCTACCTGTGAGGATGAGCTGACCAGAACCCACCTGTGCTGGACCCTGACAGACCTACCTGTGAGGATGAGCTGGCCCCAGAGGCGGTTGACACTGTGTCCGTCTATCGCCCCAGAACCCACCTGGGCTGGACCCTGGCAGACCCACCTGTGAGGATGAGCTGGCCCCAGAGGCTGGCGACACTGTGTCTGTCTATCTCACCAGAACCCACCTGGGCTGGACCCTGGCAGACCTACCTGTGAGGATGAGCTGGCCCCAGAGGCTGGCGACACTGTGTCGCTCCATTCTACTTGCAAGAGGACTGCATCAGGAGCAGACTTTGCATCCAGAACTACCCGCAAACACAGGAAGTGAGACCTAACCACAGGAAGGAAGCATTCAAGTGGCTGACTGCTCTGTGCTCTTATGGTTTCACGTCAGTGCTTATTTCTAACACTGCTGTGCCCTGTGATGCTGGTAGCAGTCTCTTCTACAGATCTACCTTCACATCTTTTAGTAAAGCTATGTTTACTGCAAACACATTACCTTATGCCCTGCATATTTCAAGAATTAGAAAACAGCTGATGTACGCGATGTGTTAATTATAGTGTGAGATGAACGTGTAATTTCAGCATTATGAGATAAACCTAATTTACGATATTTACTTATAATATATTTATACTTAAAATATATCTGTTTACGAAACGACAAAAACAAAAAGGAAGCCAACATACAGTTGAACGATTGAGTTTAGTTATGTAAAATGTATGAGTGAGGCCACATTTTTGTACACCACGTTGCTTCACTTTCTTTACCATGATATATTGTAGCAAAGCCCAGACTTTAACACAATATTTCATAAAACAAAACAATAGATCACAGCAGTGAAGAAACTCTGAAAGGAGGTATATATTGTCCTGAAGCCTGCTGGTCCCAGAATGTTATTCTTGTCACACAAGAAACAGTTACAATAAATGTACCACACCCATTCAGCAGGAGAGCGGTAGGGATGACGTATGTAGCTGGCGGTGCTCGTTAGAGCCCTGGTGAGGTAAAAGGTGAGGAGCGGCCCCTCCGCCCCTACGGACGGGCCGCGTCTGCTGCTCAGATCGCGCACTGTCATTTACAGACAGCAGATCTTCGGTTGAAATGGCTCTAAATTTCAATAGTAATACAGTTTCATTTGTAAAACTATACAGCTCACAAACTTTGTGATAATCGAGTTTCAGCGAAGTTTTATCATTTGCACATCAAAGAAAGTGTTATGATTTGTTTTTATCCTATTAAAATCTTTGTTTCCATCAACCCTACAAACAAGCATTTGCAATGCAATAGGTCTCGCACTTGTGAAAGTTAGAGCTATTGGTATTGTAAATGATAATGAGGCACATGCATCAAGCCCGCATTTTGCGATTTCTAAATAGCAAATTTTACCGATTCGCTATTTAGAAATCGTAAAATGCAATTCATGTAGGAATCGCAAAAAAAAATGTGATTCCTTAAAATTCCTGAATTGCGAGTCGCAATTAAGGAATTGATTCCCATTCATTCCTATGGACGCAGAGGCCCATAGGAATGAATGGAAATTGCATGCGCAATTTGCGAGTACCCAATAGGTACTCGCAAATTGCTCATGCAATTTCAAGGGTGCAAGGGTTCCAAAATTATACTGTTGCACCCCTGAAATTCCAATTTTCACACATGTTGCGCACACACATGCCCCAAGGGCATTTGTGTGTGTAAAATGTGACTTTGAAAAATGCATTATTATGCATTTTTCAAAGTTTTCGCAAATTTCCATCAACTGGAAGTTGATGGTAATTTGCGTTTCTTAAAATAGAAATCACTTTTTTTTTTTTTTTTGCATTACATTTAGGGGATTGCAATTTGCGATTCCCTAAATGCAATTACAATTTAAGTAATCGCAAATTTTGCGATTACTTAAATAGCGATTTTTGCATTTGGGATGATGCATCCCAAATGCAAATATTGCGGTTGCAAAGGAGCAGATTCTGTGAATCTGCCTCTTTGCGAGCGCAAAAAACAATGATGCATGTGCCCCAATGTCTTTTACCTTTGTGTTTTGGTTTAGAGTAGACCTGATGTATTTTTTTTTGGAGTGGTATTATGTGGGTTGAATTGGAATGTTTAGTTGTAGAATTGTGTAGAGTAGAATTGATAGAAAGAAGATAGAGAGGGAGAGGTAGTTTGTGGACAAAGCAGAGGCAAGCATGGGTTTGAGGGACGGGAACATTCAAAAGGCATGGGAAAGAAATTGTGCTTCAAGACATGAAGTGAACTCATATGAGAGTGGTGGGAAGACAGCGTGAGAGAATGAAAGAGAGGTGTGTGTGAGCGAGAGAGAGAGAGGAGAGGATGGGGCGCCCAGTGGGTGGGGGAGGGAGATGAGAGGTGGACTTTTGGGCTTGGATGCGCCTCTGCCCATAGCTACTTCTCTTCTCATTGAGATGGATTCACACCCAGTAAAACCAGGTCTGGAGTTTCAAGACCCCGTCATTTTTGGTACAGAAATATTAGACCACTGATAGTTGCCCCGCCTGCTCTGGGAACTCATAATGGGCTCCTGTGAAGACATAAAAAAAGGCTTCAGAAACAGGTGAAAGCTGTCTGATAGCAAGACTCTAGTCATTAAATGTCTGAACCTTTCAAGAGCTAAGGTAATGGCAATATTTCAGACTTGCAGGTTTGAGGGCTAATGAAAAATGCCGCCAATTGTGAGAGAAGATACTCATGGACATAATGTGCTTTTTTTAAATTATGCAAGTGAAGTCTCATGTGGAGATCGATTGCTGGCTAACCCGCAGTTCTTGAAGTTTCCATATTTTCCTGAATTTAAGACACGGGGTCGTTTTTTTCCACGATGATTGGCACTATTTCCTTGTGAATCCAGGCTTTCATTCAAAATAGATTATTTTTTCTCATGAGTTAAATTTAAAACCATTCACCTCTGAAATCTAACTGAATATTGGTGACATGTTTTTCCCAAAACAACTTAAAAAGGGTTTGAAAGTCCTGATTTGAAAACAGACAAGAAAACCTATATGCACAAAACGTAATATACTAGAATACAGTAAGTAAAAAATAAAACTGGCAAGAATTGTGGAAAGTTAATGAGAATTATTTTTTTACAGATCTGAATTCCCCTAAATCATGAGGAGAAAATGATGCATTAGGAGACGGGTTGAATGAAATAAAAAGATGCCTAAAGGTTTTGTGAAGGTTAGGCTTGTCTATGTTGTATGCTTGAGGCCCAAGGAGAGTATGGAAAGAGAGTAGATAGCATGGAAAAGCCACCACCAAGAAGAGAAATCAAGGAGTGTGCAGATACAACAAACTGTGAGAATGCAGGGCTGCCTTCTCACACATTTACACCACTATGGGGAATTGACAGAATCACGAAATCACCAGAGATTGAGGTAATCTACCCCACGAAGGGCAGAGGTGAGATCTGCATACTCTTGGACTGGTCATGTGACCACATTCCATGACAGGTGCCCACCCCCACCACGCTGGCTGGGTCTAGCCATAATGAACGTCCAGTGCCTATGTGCAGCAACTGATGCAGAGCTGGAACATGAAATACGTTCAAATGTCACAATACATGTTGACCACTGTGCTGTCCTCTCCTTCTACCGAGACATTGTGCAAGAGAAGAACGTGTTGCAGCAGCGCACTCCTGCACAAGGTGCTAATTAAGGCGAGTGATTCCGTTGTCATTGGCTCTTGAGCGGAGTCACACGTCACCGCGCATTACGTCGATCGCGCTCCCTCTTGGTGACCAATGTCCAACTTGTGGCGTGTGTGTGCTAATAGTTCACTTTTACATAACATAATGTACAGTACAATTATTTAACATAATGTGCAGCACAGTCCTGGACGAATAATATGGCAACAACTTCAACAAACCAATCAATACAACAGTACCAAAAAACACATTTTTACGTGAAACATGGTTTTACAGGCAATGTATCTATGAATTTGAGACTGACTAACTCCATATATGCCAGTCCACGTAAATGGACCACCAACTACGATTGTCCAGAAAGAGTGTCTCTGTAACAGACTGGGTACAATTGTGCAAAAAAATAGAAATTGTAGATCTGCTCATTGAATCAACACTTGATAAGATAATATGGTTGTTAAAAATGTCTTTGCAGAAATATTCTTGATATGGGCGCCTGGAAGCTGCTCCGGCTTTGTTTGAAATTAGTTTATATAGATAACATTCAGCTATCGCTCTGATATGTGAAATATACAGTGAAGCCAAGAGAAAGAGCTTTGGGGCACATGCATCAAGCCTAAAAAAAAATCGCAAAATTAGCGAATCGCTAAATTATGGCGTTTGCGACCGCAAAATACCGTTTCGCAATGCATCAACTGCAAAATAGCGAAAACTCAACAATTCGCTAATTTAAAGAATCGCAAAACATTCTGCGAATAGTATTAGCGAATCGCTATTTGCGCCCCCAAATAGCGATTCGCAAATAAGGAATCGCAAAATAGATGCATGAAAAATCGCAAATTGCGAATTACCTGAAATTCGCAATTTTGCGAGTGCAAAATAAGAAGGATCACAACCAGGTGGTAATCATGAGTGCAAATCAGATACAGCTGAAATTCTACTTAGACCCATTGAAACACACCCAGAATTAGCTACCACATCTCACAATGGCAGGGATGTACCTGATGGCGAGGAGGATGAGGCTGCTGGCTGCTGGACACAGACGGAGGCGAATTAATGAGCGCATCTTCAGAGTCCGCATAACTTTGCTAGGACAGGAAGAGGATGAGATATACGATAAGTATAGGCTCAATGCAGCAATGATCCATGACCTGATCAATGAATTGGATCCCATACTGCAACGACAGACACGTAGGACCAATGCTATCCCAACGCATGTGCAGGTCCTATGTTGCCTACACCTACTGGCGTCAGGCAGCTTCCAGGGGGTCATTGCAGTAGCTGGAGGTGTGTCGCAAAGTGCACTTTCAAGAATATTCAAAGCATTCCTTGATGCCATGATGGCCAGGATCGGCTCACACATCAATTTCCCCACCACCGCGCATGACCTTGCGAAAACAAAACAGGAGTTTTACCAGATAGCTCGCTTCCCACATGTTATAGGTTGCATCGATTGCACACATGTGGCAATATGTCCCCCTGCAGCACAGGAATACATATACAGAAATAGAAAATGCTATCACTCCCTTAATATTCAGGTTGTGTGCAGTGCCAAATACATAATCACTGATATAGTGGCTCAATTTCCTGGGAGTGCACATGATTCATATATTTTCAGGCAAAGTGGCATTCACACCCGTCTGGTCAGGGGAGAATTTGGAGAGGCACATCTGCTTGGTAAATATGTGTAGGTGATACTCACAGTCATTGTACGTATGCCAATGTCAAACTGCCACTGACCCTTTGCTTACCCACATGCAGGTGACAGCGCATACGCCTTGCGTAATTACCTTCTGACGCCTTACCTCAATCCCACAACTGCCAACCAACAGAGGTACAATGCTGCACATATATCAACAAGGAACATCATAGAGCGCACATTTGGGCTGCTGAAGAGCCGATTCAGATGCCTCCATAAGACTGGTGGAGCACTCCAATACAACCCTGAACAATGCTGCAAGCTAGTAGCTGCATGTGCCATGCTGCACAATATAGCAACGAGGGTGGAATGGAGATCGAGGTGTCTGACAGTGACTCCGAGGATGAGGACCAGCAAGTGCCACAGCGCCGTGCAGCACAAGGGGCAAGCGCAGCAGAAGGGCGCAGGAGAAGATTGGACATCACACAAAACTATTTCTGAGGTGAGTAATGATGACACAAACAGTGTATATTACAATCACAGAACGGTTTATTCAAAGGAAATATTGCATGTGTGTCGGAGCACACTTTCAATGTGGCCAGTGGCACAGGATTTTTAAGTAATGGACATAAGTGTATTAAAAATAAATAATGACTTGTCAATCAGTCAAAAGGTCCGATCACATCCATGGTTACGTCACCATATCGGTATGCAATTGTATATAGCAGGCTAGCGCTTTCTCCCACGAACACCCAGACGCCTGTCAGAGACAGCATCCTCATCCCTCATGTTGGAAGCTGAGGGGGTACTGCTGCGTGTGTTGCGTCTTCCTGCAGTGGCAACTGGCATAGCTATGCTACTCAAGCTTGAGGCCCCCTCACTACCCTCTTCCTGCGTGGACATGTTGGCCCCAATTGTGGTAGCATTCAGCAGTTCCACTGCATTGGTTACCTGGTCCAGTGCCTTCGCCACATCCCCACTCCAATGGCACATTTCTGTTTGCAAGGTCACAGACCTACGTGCCAGCAGTGCAGTTGATGTGGCCAGCCTATTGTTGGATTTGGCATAGCTTTTGAGGTGCTGCATTAGTTGCCGATGGTTTCTTCTCTGTGATGCATGTCCCTCCTGCATAACCTTGGTCATTTGCTGCACACTATCGCACAGTACTGCAATGTTGTCTGCCATCTTCCCTATTTGTAACTGCACTAAACGTGTGTTCTTGGTCTGCAGGCGCTGCATGCGGAGCATCTGTCCCTCAAGACCACCCCAGACATCATTTGGTTGCTCCTCCTGCTGTGTTCTGCGTGATCTGGCTCTTCTACGCCGGACACTGACATTACTTCTGCGGACCTGTGTTTGTGGATTTGGGATGGATGTGGCTGGGCCATGCCTGGACTCATGTGGTGCATTTGTCTCATCGTCAGACTCCATGGTGACCAGTGGTGGGACAGTTGCCCTGCGTGTGTTTGGGGCACTGGATGGATTTGTTGGCAACACCGGTGTGTCCATATCCTCAACTGCGCTGATGTCCTGTATGTCCTGGTTGTCACTATCCTCAGCTTCTACACGTTCTGCATCTGTGAGATTTAACAGTGCAAAACCAGCATTAATTTAAGTAGGGATTTCATGTCACAGTGATCATATTTTTACTTTGGCATTAAATTTGGAATATGTTCACTGTTCTGAGTTGTTCTTAGCCTATTTGTGTGTTTGACATTGTATATGCTTGACCTGCCTACATCTCCCATAATGCACTTCCCTTCATGGATACATTGTGTACTGGATGTTCTGAGTGTGCACTTGTGCTGTACTGGGGTGGTGTACTACCTTTATTATTTAGGTCAATGGTAACATGCAGTCATCTTACCTTCAGATGTGTTTGCTGCTCCTGACGTGTCTAGCTGTGTCACACCGACAACAGCTTCAGGCTGGATAGTGGATTCAACCATTTCCTCCATGGTAGTGTTCCCAGTGTCTATCGGTGTTCCTCCTCCTGTCTTCCTTGCTTCCTTCAGACGGGCAGCTATGCGCTCCTTGGCCCGACTGCGCATGTCGTACCATCTTTTCTTCAGGTCATCGATGGTGCGGTGTGTCACCCCACTGGCATTCACCCGGTTCTGGATCCGGATCCATATTTTCCTTTTTTCCTGCTCTGCCACTTTCAATGATTGTTTCCCAAACAGCTTATCATGGCTGTGGACAACTCCCTCAATGAGTGTGTCACTTTCTTTTTCTGAGAATTTCATTTTCCGCTTCCTGCCTGATTGGCTGTCCTCTGCTGTTTGTGTGCTTTCCATTTTCTTGCAGTTACCAGGTTTTTCCAATTGCTCAATGCCACTGCTAGTTAGCTCCCAGAGCCAGCTCCCTCCTCTCCCTCTGACTGTGCACTGGGAATGGGGCTTGTGCTGCTCACTTCCTGGTTCTGTCATCAAGATGCATCACAAATGCGACTTCGCTATTTGCGAAATCGCTATTAGCGAATTCGCAAATTTCGGATTCGCAGTAGCGTTTGCGATTTTTTGCGATTCTTTATTTTTTCGCAAATTTTTTGTTGCATCTGTTTTTGCGATTCGTTATTTGCGAATCGTTAAAATTCGCAATTAAGGATTCGCAAAATTTTACATTGATGCATGTGCCCCTTTGTCTCTAAACTTTGCGCTGTCATCTTTAGCCATGATTGGCTTACTGATGATTACACGTGTTCTTAATTTAAACAAACGTTAACGCACACCATCTCCTTAATCTATCAAAGAAAGCATTCACACATTACACTCATATTTCTTTATGGAAGTATTAAAAATAGCATTTTTACAATGTATTCCGCCCAAAAAATAGCATATTATTTCTGCATTTCTAAAACTCAGTACATCAAAATAAAGATTCACCTTGTCATTCCCAAATGTAGGTTTTTCAGAAAATAGCACAATTGACACCACGCAGAGAAATATCCTCTTAGATCAGAAACATAAAATATCCAAGCCAAGCACATAAAAAGGTCAGAGGTGACCACGTGCAATTAGTTTCATCTGACATAAAACACACACACCTGCAACACAACGGCTTAATGTAAGACGCACATGAGAGTCCTTGTAAATAATGTAATCTTAGTTGCATGAGTTTAAAACACATTCATGTACAACTCGATTCTCTCTAAGCCATGGGGGGGTCTGGGGGGGCAGGGAATACTTGCTTTAGATGCGGTTTAGCTGAGCCGAGTGGATCACGCAGACAGCCCAGGCAGGCCCAGTTCTTTCGTTTTCGACCATTTGTGTCCAATTCTGGGTTCCCAGTGAGTGTGCACCGGAGGTACCCTGAGTTCCGAGTGTGCACAACAGGTATTTTGCTGTAAATGTGCTCTAAACAAACACGTTTAAAGCTTAAGCATTATCTGCTAATCTACCTTTCCCGTATATAAAAGCGAAAGATTAGCGATTCTTTTCATCCAGCAGCAGGCCGTTCAGTGCCCGTATATTCAATGGGGAAGTCGGCTCTCTGGTTTGGTTTGCTGCCCTATGTAATGTAATGTAAAGATGAAACCACAGTCGATACAAATTAAGATCGGTATTTATTGACACCCACTAGAGGAGGCAGCAACAGCCAGCTCGCCTCTCCCGGTCATTCTGAAGGCTCTGGTGATGCACCTGACATTCTCACAGCTGCATCACCAGTTAAAGGAGAAGTTACAACATCTTCCCCTTCAGCATATTAATAAAAGAAAGAAAAATAAGAAGAGAAAGAAAACAAAGAATGCAATTACAGGTAAAGATTACAAAACAAAAACAAAGAAGCTTAGTAACACTGTAAAAGTAATCAGGAAAAATTGCAATGTTAAGAAACAACATAACTGTAAAATATAATCATTAAGATACAAAAGATCATCTCACTCTTTTGTCACGATCCAAAATCCCAGACTTACACGCAACTTTACTGCGATGCAAATGTCTCGACTGAGTCCCTACATTACAAGCCACCCTGTTACATAAAGAAAGTCGAGACATACTCCAAATATCACCATCATTTAGGATCGCCACATTCTTTATGACTTTGATAATGCGTTTCGGCCCATAAAATTTTGTTTCTCCTTTTGGGGACCACACAGCTTTCTTCACATACACCCTATCACCCACTTTCCATGTCCGATTGCAAACACCCATCCTGGCATCATATCTTTGTTTGTACTTTTCTTGATAACTCTTCATTCTTGAATCACCAACCGCGATGTTCCTATCTCTCACACTTAACCACACTGGGTTAGGTTTTGAGCCAGCCACTCTCCCCTTGAGTTTCTTAAATGGAGAACAACCGGTGACAGAATTGGGTGTGTTTCTGTGTGCCCACAACTTTTCTTGCAAAACGCTTTTCAGAGCTGACCCAGACTCAACAGCAGTTTGAGCACATGCCCTTACAAGCCTATTCATGCTTTCAACTGAACCATTGGCTTGTGGTACATGAAGAGCAGTGCAGTGATGGGTAATAGAAAACTCCTTTAAAAACTTGACTATCTCCTGGGAAGTGAATTGGGCTCTATTATCACTGACCAAAACATCAGGTATACCCTCGCACGCAAACGCATCCTTGAGGAATTCAATGATGTTCTTGCTTACTACAGAACCCATACAACATGCTGAAACCCACTTCGAAGTATAGTCCACCAAAACAACTACAAGCCTCTCATTGGGAGACAACATTTCGAAAGGTCCAACAATGTCCACAGCCAGCTTCGACCAAGGTCGTTCAGGTAATGCGACAGGTGAAAGTGGTGCTGTACTGACTTTCCTTGACTTATCATTGCTGGCACACAAAGTACATTCCCTAACTACTCCTTAAACCTGACGATCTACCTCAGGCCACCAATAAGATTCTTTCACTCTGGACTTGGCTAGGCTACATCCAAGATGACCTTCATGTGCCAAATTAATTATCTTTTCATGCATACCAGAAGGGGGAACTAATCTCTCCCCACGGCAAAGCTCACCATCCAAAACGTTCAATTCGTCACGTACATTCCAATGCACACTGAGGAACATCACTGAGTACAGGCCACCCATTGACAACATAATCCATAACGAACTTCCTTGAATTGTCAGATGCAAAACTGGCTTCCCGTTCAACTTTGTTAAGAGCTCCTTGACCCATGCCACAGTCCCCTCAGTACCAACTGGGACTAATTTTGTCAAGAGGCATCCTGGAAAGACAACCAGCAGGGACATTCTTTAAACCAGGCAAATATTCCACTGTGAAATTATACTCCCAAAGTCCCCCAATCCATCTCTTAATCCTAGGAGTAGTGCTCTCCGCATTTCTGCAAGCAAACATGTGGACCAAAGGTTTGTGGTCAGATCTGACGAGAAAAGGTAAATCCCAAAGGTAAAACCTGAAATGATTGATCGCCCATGTGGAGGCTAATGCCTCTTGTTCTATTACAGAGCAACGTTCTTCTGCCCCTTTGAGAGCACGCAAAGCAAAACCAATGACCTTCTCATTACCATCAACAATTTCGGACAACACAGCACCCAAACTACGCACACTTGCGTCAGTGGTCAAAACTGTTTTCTTTGTAACATCAAAATGACCCAAAGTTCGGTCACCTTTCTCAAGAAAATGTAAAATACTTGGTGGCAAAACAGTGGATTTTCTAGCAACATCTCACTAAGGATTGGCAAGAGGTAATGTGTCTTCCAGGCAGTGTCGAAAGCTATATTTAGGCAATGTGCATGGCCGATCATATTTCAAACTTAGATACCCAGGCCCTCGTCAGCAGCAGGCTGGACTACGGAAACGCCCTCTACGCTGGAGCCTCTGCCAAACTCCTGAAGCGGCTGCAACGCATCCAGAACGCCTCTGCATGCCTGATCCTCGACATCCCTCGCCGCAGCCACATCACTCCCCACCTGAGAGACCTGCACTGGCTCCCCGTCAACAAGAGGATAACCTTCAAGCTCCTCACCCACGCACACAAGGCACTCCACAACACCGGACCTGCGTACCTCAACAGACGACTCAGCCTCTACACCCCCGCCCGCCAGCTTCGCTCTGCCGACCTCACCCTCGCCACAATCCCCTGCATCCGAAGAGCGACCTCCGGCGGCAGATCCTTCTCCCACCTCGCCGCCAAAACCTGGAACACCCTCCCCATCCACCTACGGCAGACCCAAGACCTGCTGACCTTCAGAAGACTCCTCAAGACCTGGCTCTTCGAGCAGTAGCAGCACTCCTCCCCCTCCCCCCCAGCGCCTTGAGACCCTCACGGGTATGTAGTGCGCTCTACAAATGCTATGATTGATTGATTGATTGATTGATACCATGGCAAAAACTCTACTTGGAAGAGGCAGGAACAAAGAAAATAAAGGTTATAGAAATCTAGTTGCCCAAACCTGAGACAGCAGAGGTAGTTCCATCCAAAGGGGCATAAGAACGGAGCGTTTAAACTATGCACACCTTACATCTTCAGGCAGCAGACACGTTACACCCACCTTACATGTTCAGGAATCAGACAGCATCACCAATAACATAACATAAAGCTTTACCAATCCAGGCCAGATGTACTACAAATGGTAAAAACCCCTTACTACGCATCCGTCACCCCGCATGTTGTTACAACATGGTCGTTACAAGACCGCGTTGTAACAATGCATACCATTACCCCGCAAGTCGTTACAACGACTTGCGGAGGGGGGAGAAGGTGTTGGATTTAAAATCTAACACCTTCCCTACTGTCCGGACAGACTGGAGTTGGAATAGTAAATTATACTATTCCAACATCCAGCGCCCCCCTCCGCAAGTCGTTGCTACGACTTGCGGGGTAATGGTATGCGTTGTTACAATGCGGTCGTTGTAACAACTGCGTTGTAACATCATGCGGGGTGAGGGAAAGCGGAAAAAAGAGGCATATTCACTACAAACTGATTCACACAAAGTGCTTGCAAACTACGCACTTACTTTTTGTAAATCAATTCTGATATTTTGAACCAAACTATGTACTAATAGATCTGTTCGCAAAGAGCGGCCGCAACCCAAACGACCTCATCAATATTCATGGGCGCGTCACATGGCTGATGGGGCCATTACCCATCGAGATGAACAATACGCGGTGTCTAGACACTTCAAAGAATCAAGATACATTATCAGGTTTAATATACTGCATCCTGCAGGATTGAACATGGACGAAGAATTGGCCGTCCGTTTAGGATAAGGGATGCAATTGCTTGTTTTCTCTGCTTGCAATCTTATGTTGTGTTGTGTCATTTTTTGTAATTGGTTATTAACTGATTTTCATAATTTCTTACACAGGTGGTATTGGAGATCACTGCGGAGCCATAACCTGGTCGTTTGATCGAAGCATGCTTTCTTGTTGGCGCTGCGTGTGTTTGTTTTATTGTTTCAATATGGGGAAATGAAAAGATAATGTCTTGTATAAGGTTCATTTCTTCACCCTTGTTTTCTCAGATGTGCAACAAGGGTTTTGTGATTGGTTTGACTGTTTGATGACAATTTCACAACACATGGAGCGTCATCCTACTTGGGCTTCATTTTTTGTCTATATATTTTTTTGTCTATACTTTCGCCCACTGGGGCATCTACAATGAGTTTTCCTGATCCATACAATCGAGGATTACCCCATAAAGAAGTTACAACACCCTTGGTGGTCCATGACCGATGTCATTCTGTTACATTACTGTGCATGACTCTGATTTGATGATGGTGAATATGACGGCATATGGGCAGTTATTTTGGAGATAATAGGATTGTTGCACAAGAAGCAACAATCACTATAATGATGCTGACATCTTCATATACGGTTATTTATTTCTTACTGTCACACAACATGTTCTTGTTATTTTTCTGTATAGTTTGATAGGAGGTTTTGGTTATTTATTGCTACTTGGTGGCATGCTTCAAGTTATAAGTGACAATATATTTTCTTTTTCGTTATACTTTCTAAATTAAGGGCAACATTTCAAAATGGTGCACGCAGGTGTAACTGTTCCACAGTCCTTTGTTTATGTTGCTGCAGTAGGTTTATTTAATGTCTGTCTTTACAGTTCGGGCTGGGCTGTTCCCATGAGGCACATGGTCAAAACTGATTTGCATATAGCTGGGTCAAAGTTTTCAAAGTTCAGGCCAAAGCTGGGTCTGAACTGGGGTGGCGAAGTGAGCTAAAGAACGATGATGGATTCAACCCAGATCTGTGACTGGGTGTGAGTATCTGAAAAGTTTCAGTGCTCCGACCATCATCCCTTGTGTCTGCTTTGCTTGCCCTAAGTTGGCAGGGTATGCCCAGACGTGGGTCCCTTGCTCACTTTGCCACTGGATTCAAGCTAGCCTGGCTGGTGATGGGTGTTACCCCGAAACCGGTCCCAGTAAGCTTGTTTCTGGTCCAGGGAAGACCTGGCTTGGCAGTTTGGGCTGGACTGTTCCCATGAAGCACAGGGTCAAGACTGATTTGCATATAGCTGGGTCTGAACTGGGGTGGCGAAGTGAGCTAAAGAACAATGATTGATTCAACCCAGATCTGTGACTAGGGGTGAGTGTCTGAAAAGTATCAGCGCTCCGTTCATCATCTCCTTGTGTTTGTTTTGTTCGCCCTAAGTTGGCAGGGTATGCCCAGACGTGGTCCTTTGCTCACTTTGCCACTGGATTCAAGCTAGCCTTGCTGATGAGGATTTTACCCCGAAACCGGTCCCAGGATGCTTGTTTCCAGTCCAGGGAAGACCTGGCTTGGCAGTTCGGGCTGGACTATTCCCACGTGGCACAGGGTCAAGACTGATTTGCATGTAACTGGGTCTGAACTGTGGTGGCAAAGTGAGCTAAAGAACGATGATGGGTTCAACCCAGATCTGTGACTGGGGTGAGTGTCTGAAAAGTTTCAGCGCTCCGTCCATCATCTCCTTGTGTTTGCTTTATCTTTACTTTTCTCCATTTCTTGTGGTCGTATCGAAAGGCGATGAGTGCGTTGCCTGAATAAAGTTCACTGGATTACTACTTGCCTGGAATGCATGCGATTTTCTCCTTACTTTCTTGCTTTTTTCTGCAGATAAATTCAGGTTGTCATGCCTGGTCACGCACCGCACTTGGGGACTGAGGATAGATCGATAGATAGATAGATAGATAATTCCAGATTTTGCAAAGCTCGACTTATCACCCCTAAGGGTATCCAGGCACTGGGGGCCGTCGGGGAGATTAAGTGAGCTATTGCCCAGAGTCAAATGATGCTGAGCTAAGCTGCCGCCAGGGATCGATCTTTGAGCCCTGTGCTACAGAGTCACCTGCTCTGGTGGGTGCACCACAACTCTCCCATATATAGAGAGGTGTAGCGCAGCGCCTAGAGTGGCTGAATCCGGAGCGCGGGCATCACGGATGTATATATATATATATATATATCCTCACGTACAGCAGCTTCTTCGAGGACCAGGAACCGCAAGTGGTGGTGCGTGATGCTGGTGGAGCGTGCGAGTTCAGAGTAAACGCACACTCAGGGCAACTCACGAGGTGCTCCAAAGTTGTTTTATTGGCATTCTCATTACGTGTTTCAACAGCAAAACGGTCTTGATCATATTGGAGGCACAGTGAAATATATTTGTTCAAGGGCATAAAGAAAGGACATACAGCAAAATCATGAAAATGCTGGTGGTCATGGTGGAGTGGACAGTCACTGGTCAGAAAGGCACAGAACACAGCCACAACAGTGCGTATGTAATGCAAAAATAATACATATGAAATATAATAACATGCCAAAACAGTTTAAATATAATGTAAATGCAGTGATTCAATTAAATGCCTAACCGAATAGCACAGCTCAAATGTACAGGTGTGCAGACCCCCTGTGGGCCAGCAGTGATGACAGAGGTAAAAAATGCGATGCATCTGAACAAGCCGCCGGCCAGATCATTTTAGTTAAGATGAATATTCTTCCGAAATAGCTATTCCCCTTCTTGGAACTCCTACTTGATATGCTTGATTTCTATGTAAAAGCAGCTAGATACTACTGTATATCAATCACTCAACCAATCAATCAATCGGGATTTATAAAGCGCAGCAAATCATCCGTGAGAGTCTCAAGGTGCGGGAGTTGCTAGCTGCTTCACGGAGAAAGGACGGAGAAAGCAGTAAAAACCGGGGCAAAAGCAGGAGAAATCACTGAGAAAAACTGGGGAGAGGAAGGAGAAAGCAGTAAGAAACCAGACAAAAGCAGGGGAAAGCACCCAAAAAAACGGGGGAGAAAAGAAGAAGAAAAAAGCAGTAAAAACCAATGGAAAAGCAGGAGAAAGCACTCAGAAAAATGGGGAGGAAGCAGAGAGGTGCAGCAGGAGGGGACAGCTAGGCCTGGGGCTATATCAATTTGTAGGGCAGGAGAAATTCCTCACAGATTTTTGAAACTGTGTAAACTTCCTATTATCAGGGGCAGTTGGGGTCTTCCTGATCGAAAACTTTAGTATTGTTGTTGTTTTTGGGAAAGTGCTTAAGATTCCTACATTCCATCAGTACTCTTCCTGATTACTGGATAAATTGCTTATCAATCGACACCCCAAATATTCGAAATTGAAGTTTGACAATCCAGAATTTGTTAAGAAAGTCAAGTTTAAGATGCTGAACAGCCTGGGGAAGATATGCCCTGATATTAAAAAGGTTTTTCCAGACTTCCTTTCACTGTCGATGGGTAATTCTGAAATGCCAGAACATTTTTAGGACAATTAATTTTGCAAATGGAATGAATCAGGGATAGGGGGAATATTCCAAGATCAAATTATAAAATACTTTAAAAAACTGCAGAAAAATGTTTATTTAAAAAAATAAAACTTTAATGTTTTAAATATTCACAGATCAGACATGTCCTCCTTGAAGAAATTATCCTAATATTCTACAACAACAACATAGTTTTTTAAATGTAATATTCAACAAAAACACACCATCCATTTCTGATTTGCATGCTGTTCTAACCACTGGCAAGTATGGCAATAGGACACATTGGGCTGAGAAATTGACTTGTTGCTCATTCAGACCTATTTTTGTAGATCAAACCTAGGTCTATACTTAACATCTAGAACTATACTTGAAAGGCTTTGCATAGCTTGGAAAGCATGTCCTCTGGTGACTTACCCCTTCTGAAGGAGTGGTCAGATTAAGGAGCCCGCTGTAACGCGTGACGGCTGGGGGCCGTCGTGAGCATGCAAGGGGTTAAGGAGCCAGGCGTATTGTATGCTTTTTGATTTCTACATCACTCCAGTAAAACGTCTTAAATGGAGTAACCAAAACAAGCATTGGCGCCACTGGTCTCAGGCCCAAGCAGACAGCATGCAGATCTCCTTAAAACACAGACCACTCTGAAGCCAAGACTTATATCACTAGGCATCAGCGGAGACAATGTGACATCTCTACAGTGACGATTGCCTGCCTAATCAGCTATCCTTTTTTATGTTTAATAAATGCTAAAACTCCACCGAAAGGGAAACATCACTCATCAGTGTAAACATACAAAGCCTGATAAACACTTGTACAATCACAAACTAAACGGCCGTGCAAAGAAAGGAAAGTGAGAGACAAAGAGTCATTTTTATTTCTTCCTAAAAGGACCAACACATTGTACCTTTGTTTTACAAGGCAGCAGCACCAAAGCCTGGCCTAAAATTATTCTGCTTGAATTTTGATGTTTAGGCTGTCACTAAAATATTGTTTCTTCTTCCTGTTGTTTCTTCCAGTTTTGTACGATTGGATTAAAGGTGCAGGGATTAGAAGCTTGTTTTAAGTCCCTTCTCATTATGTGCTATACTGTGGAGAATCAGGGAATGTTAAAATCATACTTGCTCTTTTGGCAGTGTTTACCCACAGACACAGATCGGGTAAAACCCTTCTATACGTCAGCCCCTTTTTGTAACGAGACAGTAATGATCGCAGGTCAAATGCCAAACACCCCCGGCTTTAAGCATTCAATGCAAGGTGTAGTGGCAGGAACCTCTGAAATGAATGCGGTCACCATGCACATGGGATAGTGGCTCTCCGAGGATTCTGTTGCCATACCGGCCCTGACTCTACCCGTAGGCTACGCGATGTGCACTAGGAACAGAGCGGTTGGGAGGGGGGGGGAGTTAGCTATTATATTCAAATCTATTTATAACTGCAACCTTACCCCAAAGGCTATCCCTGACTGTGAAAGTGTTCTTTTTAAAATTTCATTGACAGACAATTTTACACTATCGGGGCTACTCATTTACCGCCCACCGGGCCCTTCGAAAGCTTTTCAAGAAGCCCTAGCTAACACTGCATCTACATTATTCCTAGAGGCAGCCAATTTCAACATCATAGGCGATCTCAACCTACACCTGAACTCCAAGAGCCCCTGGCCAATTTCCTTTGGGATATGCCAGCCTGTCAGTGAATGCAGTTAGTTTTGGGACCTACACATGTTGCTGGTCATCTCCTTGACCCTGTATTTTCGAATCTCCAAACTTTGGAGGCCAAGCCCCCTCTCCCTGTGTCCTGGACTGATCGTTCCCTCATTTCCCTACGGCTCTGTCTAGAAGGCTCCATACTTCAACTTCCTCGCCCATCATCTATGAAGCGCCCATGGCATAAATTAGATCCGACCGCCTTTACAGCCATTTTAAACTCTCACCGCCCAGAATGGCCAATTGATATTTAGGCAGCCTTTCTGGAATGGGTCAATAAAGCACTGGATACCTGCATTCCAGCAAAACTGACACATTCCCAGCGTACACATATCAATACCTGGTATGATGAGTCACTGATTGCAGAAAAGCAAAAATGTAAGACCTTAGAACGGGCCTGGAGACGGTCTTATGATCTCATAGCAAAGGCTAACTATAGAAACGCAATCAAAGCATAACATAAATTGGTCCGGAAGACCAAGGCCGCACATGATGCTAATATGATTACTACTAGCAGCAACCCTACCAAAACCATCTTTGAACTTCTGAAAGATATGCTAAAATCCTCATCTGCCGCAAACAGCACCATATCCTCCAATGCACAATATAAGACACTGGCTAAATTCTTTATTAGTAAGGTGGAGCAAATTTACAGCAGGAAAACCTTCGACCGATATCGCTGCTCCCATGCCTCTTCCTATGTCAATACCATCTTGACTCAATATCTGGAACCAAACCTAATTCTAACCTAAACTAATGGCTATCGACCTAGAGATAACACCTAATCTGCACTGCTTCCGGTCCTGGAGCAGCTACTGTCCGCTTTGGATGAGGGTAGAGCCTCGGCACTGATTCTGATCGATCTGAGCGCGGCCTTTGACACGGTCTCCCATAAGATCTTGCTATATCGGCTAGGTGAGATTGGTGTAAATGGTAAGGCCCTTTCCTGGTTTTCATTCTTTCTGGCTGACCGTTCTTTCCAGGTCTCTGCTCCTCCTTTTTACTCCTGTGTCCACCCTTTACGTTGTGGTGTTCCTCAGGGCTCTGCCCTGAGCCCCACTCTATTTAATGTTTACATCTGCCCTCTGGCGCTCATGGCTAAAGCCCGGAACATCGCCCTGGTATCATACGCTGATGATACCCAGCTGGTGTTCATCTTCTCCAGCAACCCCAACCAGGATCTGGAGAAATTTCAAGATGACCTCACGGCCATTGCTGAATGGATGGCCGATAATTACTTACAACTGAATTCCAGCAAATCAGAGGTCCTCCTGGTGGGCAGAGATACTCATCTGTGGGGCAGTCAATGGTGGCCCTCGGCCCTTGGAGTACACCTCCAACCTAAATCTGTGGTCAAGAACCTGGGAGTTCTGGTGGATGGTGCCCTCACATTTGAGGGGCACGCCAAGGCAGTGGCAGGTACCTGCTTTGGCTTACTACGTAGCTTAAAGCCTATCTTGGGACTGTTTGACGCACACATGCAACAGTTGATTGTCCAGTCCACCGTTCTCTCAAGGTTAGACTACTGTAATGGGTTGCTCCTCGGTGTTAACAAGTCAGTGACCGAAAGGCTTCAACAGGCCCAAAATGTGGCCGTCCGCGCTCTCTTCCACTCCCGAAGCACTGCCATGTTTCGGACCTTCTTTGCCGGCTCCACTGGCTACCTATATAGCAGAGAGTCTACTTTAAAGCTCTCTGCACTATCCACAAGATCTTCTATGACCTCTGTCCTCAGATCCTGAGCGATATGTGCTCCTGGTACGTCCCTGCATGGGCTTTGCGCTCTGCGGATTTGCACCTGGCCCAAGTACCTCGGGTGCGCAGGGCAAGAGCGGGTGGTCGTTCATTTAGTTCATGGCACCTGCCCTTTGGAATTCCATTCCCCTCGCTGCCCGCAGTACGTCTGACAATTGGATCTTTAGGAAAATGGTCAAGACGTGGTTATTCTCCAGTCACTAGCCTCCTTGATACTTACTCTGCTAGACGTAGCGCTGGGACGCCTTGTTGCTGGGGCAGCCATGCGCTTTACAAGTCTATTAACATAACATAGTGGTAAAAAATGACATAAGACTTTCCACATACCAACAAAAATCATAACTGCCAGGTGTCCCATTGTATGCTTAATACCATCAGTTAATCCTGGCTTTTTGACAAACTGCACTTTACTGCTGGGGTTTTTAAGCTGCCAGAATACAGTGTGACATCTGTTAAAAGGTCAGGAGTAGCTTAAAGTGAGACACTTGCCATGGGGACACTCGGCAGTTATGAAAGCCCACACAATGGCAGCACCACGTTAATGCAGTCAGGCAGAGAGCACAGAAAAGCAGTGGCAAGCACACTTAAAGCATTAGATTCCAGGGGGGATATGTACAAGGAAGGGGCGGAGAGAGGCGTAAGCCTCCCTGGCTTAACGCCTCTCTCCACCACTTCTAAAACGCAAGGCTGCACCATATTTACAAGAATGTGGTGCAGCCTTGCGATTCCCCCTGCGATGGCGCTAAGTTTAGCAACTTAGCACTAACGCAGGCACCCTTGCACCATAGTGCAAGGGTGTCTGTGTGCAGGGTAGGATTGTTTATGTGTAGGAAGGTGTCCCTACCTGCACATAAACAATCCTAAAAGGCCATTCAGTCACTGTCATGTTTGCTACTTCATGCAGCGCACATGAAAGTGACAAAATGGCATTTTCTTTAAAGTTTGTTTATGTACAGGAAGGGACACCTTCCTGTACACAAACAATCCATGGCACAAGACAGCACACATGGAAAAAGCAAAAACGAGGAGAAATAATGCATTTCTCCTCGTTTCATCAACTTAAGACCAGGTTTTACCTGGTCTTAATTTTGGCGCTGCCTCCTATGAACGCCACCCTTGTACATAGGGGGCAGCGTCAAAATGAATGGGTGTTGCAGTGGAACGCCCACCGCAACACCCACTGCCCACCCCTTTCACGCTAACCATAGCGTGAAAGGGGGCCTTATTTACAAGGCAGCGTTAAGCCACGTTAAGTGGCTTATTGCTGCCTTGTAAATAAGGCTAAGCACCTATCGCCACCACAACATCGGAAAAAGTGACGTTGTGGTGGCGATAGGGGCTTGTACATATGCCCCTAGGTGTCTTAGGATGCAGCGCTGCAAATAAATCTGAAGTAATTCGACATTTTACAGGTTTCAAAAGGTTCTATGCTATTGGCATGGTTGGCCACCCCTACAATGTCCTACTATTCAGTATGGAATAGGTGAATGCTCCCCAACTGTGTTCAGCAATTAGTTTATTAAAACTCTTACATTTTTAATGTATTTATAGTCCAGTAAATGAGACAGAGTCCTGACAGAGTGTGTGAGAGATAATGAGATGTGAGTGTGAATGAGAGTGCAATACACAGACTTTCTATGCTTAAAACAGCTGAATATAAGTCCATTGAACAGATTGCCAATGGGAAGACACTCTACAGTTCTGGTCTATTGCGGGGGTTAGGAAGCTGAATAAACACTAATAAGCACTGATTTAAAAAGGTTCGAAATACACTGAGAAATCATCATTGAATTCCACAAAAATACTCACTGAAAACAGGACAGCCAATTGATTACCTATGGCTAAAACATGGAAAGACCACATGACCCAATCTTTTCAGGAGTGGTGGAAAAACTTCAATGAAGATTTTGAAATTGACCAAAAATTTGCTATTTCATCATGGAAGGAGATTATCTATTTCTTATCTGAATACTTGAATCAGAAAATCCCCTTACATTGTGGCCGATGAGATGAATTCGGTCCTCTAACTTGTAGGCTTCCTGATTTTTTTCTTTATTTTGTTGCAGGTGTAGCTCAAGCACTCGTTTCCTTTTTGTCTGGTGTTGCTGATAAAACAAATGAAAAATAGGGAGCAGTATGGGGAATGGAATGGGCACTTGGATGTGGGGAATCGTGGAAGAGTATAGAAGCAACAACAGAATGCTCGGGGAGACAGAGGGACAAATGGGGACGAGATCAAGGAAATACAAGCACTCGCATGCCGTGTGAACTGTGATATTAAACGGAGACTGTAGGAGTGCATGCTGGAGTGCACCAAGATGGCCACTGGGATTTAGTTCTCCTTCCACCCATGGTACTACCTGACTTCTTTTGGAGGCTAAACAACCTCACCCAAACTGTAGACTGTGGGAGCAGCATGGTATTTTTTTTAGATCCTCCAATGGTCTATTTTTTACTTACCGGTGCATGACGCCACTCCTCACGCCTGTCTGCTGCAGCTGCCATGTTCTTTATTGCATTTACTCCACTTCCTCACGTGTTGGAACCCTCAATGGTCGGGCTCCTATGAGTGACTACCAGTGTATTACAAACATTAAATTAAATAGAGTAGCTATTCTGAAGTACCAAAAAATTGATCTGTAGTAATCTTGCACAAATAATTGAGGTAAAGCTTTCTCCCTGCCTGAGTGGAGTGATTTGAATCAAGTGAGCATGCTGATAAGTAATTGAGGCGGATGTCGGGGTCATTATGAAGCTACCAAGACTTCTTCGATATAGAGAGGTTGATGATCATTATCATGCACGTCTACCCAACCATTCTTGAGAACACGTGCTAATGTTACCTACTGAGAAAGCTCTGTATTGGTAACAATTAATTACCTTACAGAAGGAATGAGGAGAGGGTTGGGACTACTCTCATATTTATTGAATTAATCATTTTTCTCAGAATATGAGTCAATATAGCATATTGGGGGGAATTCTCTTCATCTGTCCAGCTAACAGGTTGAACTTATGTATTCAGTGCAAATCTCTTATGTCACCTTTCACATGTACTCAGCTTAACGTCATGCTGAGCTCATTTTTCTCTACTGGTGATTTTATTCACTTTTTTATGCCATTACTAGCCTGCTTCATTAAGATATTTTTCGTGTTCCGAGCTCTCATTATACACCATGGATCCTACTGAGCCGTCATCATCGAAGCATTCACTTCTCCTATAGCCCCAGCTTCAAACCGGGAAGGAACAAACGGGCAATATCAATAAGAGGGCAAAAAAAGATCAAGCATCTCCTATTCAATCTCCCTTGTCTCTTACTCTGGAAGATTTAGTGTATGATATTAAAAAGTGAAACCTTTTGTTATTGAGACAAACACCACATTTCAGAGAACTGAGAAGAAAGGGTCTAACCTTGGCGCTAGGGTTTTGGACGTTGAACAGGGTTTTTGTGATGTCCAAGATGTTATGGCTCGAGTTGACTTGATGTCTAAGGAAATTCTTCAACTCAAAAAGCATTACAAAGACCTGGAAAATCACAATAGACATACTAATCTCAGAATTAATGGCCGTCCTGAGGATTGAGGGGCTTGGACATGATCACCTTCCACCAGCTTAATATTCCTAAAATTGTCTGTTTACAGGATTGCACTACCCTCAACATTCAGGTGCTCACCGGGCTGGTTCACTATCTCAATTTAAAGCTACTGCATCATGCCTACATGGAATCACTGCTTATTTCCTAAAATACTTAGACTTAATGACTGTGCTCTCAGCCTCTATGCAATGGAAACAAACGCTTTGGTCAAAACAAAAGATTTTCTTTTCCCAGGATGTTGCATGCTACAAGGCTCTAAGACGGAAGAAATTCCTGGACCTTTGCCCGACTCTGATCTATAAATGCTCATTATGCCCTCATTCACCCCTATCTTTTTAAAGTCACCTATAAAGACAGGCCTTACGCCTAAGACAACCCATAATATTTTTAAGAAATCATTCATTCCCACAAGGAAGAAGCAATGGACCTTGGGGATATTTGAAGTCTTTTGTTAGTTTATTGTCACAAACACCTTTGTACTTGTTAGAATTCAGTTAGATTCATGCTGTTACTCCAGTTCATAAGATGTGATGTGACTTCTACTATTTTTCTCCACAAGTCCTCTGCTGGTCACCGAATGGAGTGCTGTGTCCTGTGGTCCTGTGTTTTATTGTCCCCCCACCTCATCACTCATCATTGTTTCTTTACCCCTTTACTGTTATGCCGAGAGTTATGTTCTACATATGGATGCATTGATGTTTTTGCTTTCTTTAGTTCATTAATATTATCTTTTCAACTCCGAAAGTTCACAATTTGTACTATTTTTCTTTATTCTTTTATACTTTTCTTTTTCGGGGGGGGGGTCGCTGGACAGTTTCTGTCCTTGTGCTCTGACACCTTCTTAAAGTTTTGGTATTGATCTAACTCATGGTTCAAGTCTTTGGGCTTATTACTATCTATACTTTACCCAACAATGGGAATTTGTTGATCTTGCACCCATTTTCCGCCCTCTGCTTTCCCCCCTCTTTTTCACCCCTCTCCCTTCCTTTTTTCTCTGTCTTGTTTTCTTCTTTCTTTTATTTCATAGCATATTTATATGGACTTTTTGTATGTTTCCTTATGATAACTTTATGGGTGATCTCTCACTATATCTCAGAAAACTATTTCTGTGCTGATGTATATTCACTTCCTCCTGATTGCACACCATGAATAACCTACAAATAGTTTCATGTAATGTTAAGAGCCTTCGCAACCCCATCAAAGAGCAGAATACTGACACACTTATCTAGACTAAAGTGTTAGATTGCTCTATTGCAAGAAACCCATATTATAGAAAACAATGTGATTTCCTTAAAGAAAAATTGGGTAGGACATGTTTTTTGCTCTCATGTCATTAATCATCAAAAACTGTGTCATAATTTTAACTGATAAATCTTTAGTCTTTGATATTCACACTGAAGTCAAGGACGAAGAAGGATGATAGCTCCTTCTAGCTTTAAATAAGTAGTAATGTACCTCTTTCAATTATGTAATGTTTATGGTCCTACTGTTGCTTATTTTGAATTTCGGGAAACGGTTTTCACTCTGTTAAGAACTTGTCCACAAGTTAATCTTATTGTAGGAGGGGATTGCAATCAACTCATGGACCCTTTCATAGATCAACGCTCACATTCAAAATATATTCCCAACAAAATGAAAAAATCGTTTACAAAAGAAATTCACTCTCACAGTTTAGTTGATGTTTGGCGGTCTCTCCACCCTGACAGAATGGAATTGACCATTTATTCTCTTGTATAGCATTCCACTTCCAGAATAGATTACATTTTCGTAACTCATAATATATTACAAACAATATTACAGGGCGACATCGGCTCCATCCTTATCTCCCGCAACCATAGAGTGTGGGGAGAGTATTCACATTAAATATGATCACCTAATTTATTTATAAAACATAAGAATGCATTTATTCATCAATTGTTCATAAGTGTTACCAATACAAATTTAAATTACATTAATCAACCACAGTTCATAATTCAAAACTGTAAAACCCTTCTTAAGGAATACTATCAAAGTCTGTCAGGGTTGGTTATCCTCGGGATCGGGTCGATTCTCTGAATGTTCGACCTCCTGACAACTCCAAAGACTGAATACTGTGATAGGACAGACTGTTGAAGGGATCAGGCGAGGGAAGGAAAGGAAAGGAAGGGAATAGCAGGGAGGGAGACCTGTAGGTTGCAAAAAATAGAATTACTATCTGGAGCTTCTAGACACCTGCTTAGGGAATTTCTAATGAATCTCAATAAATACCTGTAAATAATAAGAAGGGAGACTTTAACCAGACACCTTCAGGTTCCTTTGCAAAACTACAACCATCTAGGCATGAAAGGTAACGTTGCACACTTCACTTACCCTCTATGGTATGGAGCCATGACTCACAGGGGAGAATGAACCAAGGAGGCAGGAACTACTTACACCCCCTGTTAAAAAGGCAAAACAAAACAGAGTAGCAAGTGAAAATATCAGATGTCAGTGCATATTAAATATCACAGCACAAATGAATTCAAAAATTCTGAGAAAAGTGCGCCATCACTCTATGAGCTCCTATTTCCTATACCCAGAGTCCAGTGTATAGGATCAATGATTGATGCAGTTAATATTAAATATTGCAAGCACGTTTCTTTTTTTTCCAATGTGTATGGAGAGACTGTTCCAGTTCTATTTCCAGAACCAATCATAGAGAATGTCTGGGTTCTTTAATTCCCCCCCCGCATGAGACATACCAGGGTCTTGCCAACGGGGAGGAAATTTCTAGGGTAATGTGTCCTCTAATGTCTCCTTGCGCAAGAGGCACCTGGACTCGGGCCTCGCAAATGGAGGAGCATTTAGAGAGGCAATGCTGATACTAGCTCGAACAGTAGCCTCCGACACGAGCCGTAAAACCCGCCGGCGGTGTCCGAAGCTTTAGGGAAATGTTCCCACCGAGACTCCTTCGGCAAGAGGCACCCGAACTCGGGCCTCGCCAACGGAAGAGTCTTGCAAGAATCCGCGCTGCTTCGCGCTCGAGTAACAGCTTCTGACACGGGCCGCTGAATCCGACGGCGGTGTCAGAAGCTCAGCACAAAACAAAGTACTAGAAATGCATATGGTGCCTGAAGCACCCTTACCGGACCGGAGCGTAGTCCTTGCTCTGCTTCCTGGAAATCCCTAATTATTAGCCGCGTCCTCAGCGGCCGACATGTTTTTGAAGGCGGATTGGCCTCACGCTGGTGTTAGTGCACGCCTCCTCCCCTTCCTTGATGTCAGTTCATGGGACTCGTAGTCCCCAGGGTCCCGTTTACCTCGGGGATTGCGATCTGGCATGATTTATCGCTGCCAGCCGTCTGCCTAGCCTGGCAGTGTTCAAGACTTATGGAGGATGTTAGTGAGTCGTGACAAAGTCCATTTTCTGTTGAAAATAACAATGCGCTGAGTAATCAATAAGTATTACGAGTACTGTGTAACGCTTCAGATAATATCATTAGGAAAGTCCATAGGGGCCCATTACGATGGCGGGCGGCCCGCCACCCTAACGATAAACGGGACAGACTGCCAGAGGTGCGGCGGTCCCACTGTGCCCATTTGGATGCGACCGCCACCCTGGCGGTTCCATCCCACATATTTAACATTGTGGCGGGCGGTGCTGTAAGCAGCACCCGCCACAATGTTAAATATGCATGTTGTGCATTAGCATGCACAACGTGACAGGCACCGTGCGGTGCCTGCCACCTTGTGTATGCCAATGCCAAGTTCAGCCCCCCACCCAAAGCAATCTCCGCCGGCCTTTCCATGGCGGCACCGCCGCCATGGAAAGGCCTCTCTGAATGCCCATGATAATATGGATGGCGGTACCTGCAAAGCACCGCCACCATATTGTCTCCCTTTTCCGCCCGGTCGGCAATCCGACCGGCGGAAAAGCGGTGGACGGACTTTCCGTCCGCCGCTGTACCCCCGCCATACTAATGTGGCGGGGGTAAATGGCGGGCGGGGAGTTATCGCGGGCGGATCGCCACCGCCGGTCGGGCGGTGGCGATCCGCCCGCGATCATAATGACCCCCTTTGCTCCTACAACATGCAGCACATGGACAGCCAACACGTGTTTCATGGTATATATCACTACTTTATGGCTGTAAGGCAACACAATTTTTAACTTAAGTAGCAATAAACATCTTCCTGTTTTGGGAGAAATACATCTAACTATAAGTATCATAATAAGGTATTCAGAGAAGAAAAGAGATACCTGTGTAGCAATAATAACACAGTAAAAAAGATCTCAAAATATACTAACACATAATTTCATATATTCAAACTAATTCAAAATCCAAAGAGCATTTCTTGTAAAATCACAAATTTCCTCATTGGAATTAAAGAAAACAGAAAGGTATAAAAAAGAGAAAACAAGTAAACGAAATGCAGACAAGGAGAAAAGGAAGTACAAAAAGATAAAATATCACAACATTTTGAACTTATATGAACTTATGTGTTAGTGTATTTGTGTAAAAGGATCTTTTTTAAAATGTTTTATTGTTACACAGGTATCTCTTTTCTTCTCTGAAATCTTTATTAGTTTGATGTATTGCTCCTAAAATATAAAGATGTATATTGTTATCTGAGTTAAAATTTTTGTTGCATTTCAGCCCTGAAGAAGCGGTGATATATACTGCGAAACACATGTTGGCTGTCCATGTGACTATTATGTGCTGCATGATGTGGGAACAATGGACTTTTTAATCGATATTATCTGAAGAATTACACAGAACTTGTAATACTTATTGATTACACAGCTCATTGTTATTTTCTACAGAAAATGGACTTTGATTGTATTCCTTAAGAGTGGTTTTATAGTTTCAAACAATGAACAATGAATATAATTTAAATTTGTATGAGTAATACCTATGAGCAACTGACAAATAAATGCATTCCTATGTTTTATAAATATAGTAGGTGGTCATATGTAATATGAATATTCTCCACACACTGTATTGTTGCATGTTATAAATGTTTAAAGTCGGAGCAGAACCTGGCTTTAGTGGGTGTAGTGCGCAGGGCTTATTGTTCTGTTGTCCCCCATATAGGTTATTCCATCCTGATCTCCGACCATGCCCCTGTCATTGTTGACAAACAATTATTATCATACCATGCATGTACCAATTTTCTACAGAATTTATTTATCTTAATTTAACTTCTGATGTTCAAATGACTTCTGTATGGGATGCATATAAAGCAGCAGCCAGGGGCTTTATTATTGACTATATAGCCTATAAAAAAATTACTCTCACTTAAAGAGCTTTCTACATTTCTGAAAAACATTGAGGGCCAGATGTACGACCCGCCAATTTACGACTCGCAAATGCAATACAATTTGCGCCTCGCAAATACAACGCAATTTGCGGCTCGCAAATTGGGATGTATAACAGTGTCTCAGACACTGTTAGCGATTCCTAATGGGGTCGCAAATTGCATGCCTCATGAATATTAATGAGGCTGTCGCAATTTGCGACCCCATTAGGAATGGCTAGCACTCCCAGGGATGGTGGCCTGCTGGGGTCAGCAGACCACCATGTCTGGGCCTGCTTTTAAATGAAGCAGTCTTTTTTTTTTTTTAAATGCAGCCCGTTTTCCTTAAAGGAAAACAGGATGCATTTAAAAAAGAAAAATTAAACTTTTCAGTTTCATTTTTTCAAGGGCAGGCAGTGGTCCCTGGGACCACTGCCTGCTCTTAAAAATATTTTCTCACATACTCACAAAGAGGAAGGGGTCCTAACGGCTTTTTGGTAGATTTTTACACTACATTCTTAAGAATACTTACTCTCAAACTCCTAACACTCTTCAAACATTTTGTTTCCATCAACAAGGCACAAGGCACATTTCTAGAAGCTATGCTTTGTTTGATCCCTAAAATAGACAAAGACTTAACCCTATGTGGGAATTATAGACCCATTTCGCTCATTAATTCTGTGTGTAAGATCTTTGCAAAACGTTTGGCCTTGCTTATCAAACTCGTTGTACCAGACCTTATCAGCATGGAACATTCCAGTTTTGTCAAAGGCTGAAACATTACTGATAACTCTAGACCCTTCCTGAATATTATTCAGTTGACCTACAAATGCTGCTCCACAGTTGCTGCCATTACCGTTAGATACAGAAGAACGTGTTAGTTGGAATTTTATGTTTAGAGCTTTGAGGTGGCATGGGTTTGGGTCAGAATTTTTAAAATACCTAGGTTTACGTTACTCCTCACAAACCACTTCAATCTTTGTTAATAGTCAACAATCTCTTTACTTCCAATTATATAGAGGCAATCGCCAAGGATGATCTCTCGCTCTCTTATTATTTCTCTTGTCTCAGGAACAAATTTTTGTAAAAATACGTCGCTCAAGTAAGTTCCTAGTCTTGAAGCATAAAGATACTGAGGTTAAATTTGCCACATATGCTGCTGATGTCCTTATATTTGTTACTGACCCCATAAAAACTATTCAGGATTTTTTTTACCTAATGGAGGGAATATTCGTCAGGGTCTGGCAGCAAATTAGATATAGATGAGTCAGACGTACTTCCTCTCAACAAACACTGTCATAAAGAAATGTTTCAGAATTCAGGTTTTACTTGGAGTTCTACAATTATCAAATGCTTAGGTATCAGCTATGCCTCCTCTTAGCATGATACCAGTCAGGTCAACATGGGTACAGGTAAGCAAAAAATACTCATGTTCGCTCAACAAAGGTCCCCTCTATTTTTATCCTGGAGCGGAAAGTTGGAAACAATAAAGATGATGTTGGTATCTATAATTAACTTTTACTTATCCATGCTCCCGGTGAAACTCCCCCAGTCCTTCTTTCAATCCCTAAATAGTTCCATGATGAGGTTTCTGTGGAAGAACAAAAAAGCATGTATTTCGTTGTGCTTACTTCAATAGCCCAAAGGACTTGGAGGGGTACTTGAAGGGGTGAACTTTCTCAATTTTCAGAAATAGCACTATTCTTTTACTCTTAAACAGATTTGGACTTCTCTTTCTGAGGATTTAGGCTACACTCCCACTATATGGCAATGGGTAGAACACTTCCTGTACTATCCATTTTTCTTTCACAATTTAGGGGTCCATTACGATGACTGGCGGATGCACCTCCGCGATGCCGGCGGTGGGAGAAAACGCTGTTTTCCGCCCGTGAGCAGCGGTGCCCCCGTCCGCCATATTACAATGGCCAAACACAGCCCATTGTCCGTCCGCCGCGGTGCAACTCGCACCGCAATCAAAACGCGCCCGCGGCGGAGACATCCAATCCAGAGCCACCGCCGTACGCAATGACGTCCCTCCCGCCGTACAAATTAGGATGCGCAAAACAGCCAGGCCCACCGCAGCGGAGAAACCGACCATTCAGAGCATACGGAAGCACCACAGCAGAGCGGAAAATCGAGAACCGGAGCCGAACGCCATGGACCCGGCATTACACGTCTTCCCGGCGCTGTACATGATCCACCTACAGCAAGCCATGGACCGTCGCGGACGCCGACGCAGGTACGCCATCACACAACTCCGCTAACAAACACAATCCACAAATCCATGTCCGATGTAAGGTGCCTGCCCCCACCAGACACCCTTGTGGGGACAGGAACACAACCACAGGTGTAGCCACACATGTCCCACCTGCCAATAGTCCACCCCTCCACACCCCTGCCACCATGTCCGCGATCCTGAAATAATGCCCAGTTCACGTGACCGCAGCGGTGAATCCGCGAGTAAAAATGCACACAATGTAGTAGCCTGGGCCAGCGCAAGGCAGGGGCAGTGCCCAAAGTACACAGGGCAACACCTCCCCACTCCACACACTAGGCCCACCCACACCATGAAGGGACATGCCATGTGACCACCCTGTGCCCCCACATGGCCAAAAAGCAGCCAGGTGAACACACACACTGCACCACACAACAAACAACTAGGGAGACAGCCTCATCAGGTGTGGCTGCAGAGCAACACACAGCGTACAAGCACTGGGCCACGGGAACACACACACACACAACAACACCACACTCGTGGCAAGTAAACTGAGTCCAAGCACCAATTAAACACACACAGATAATGAACAAACACTCCAATGGACACACAGCCTGTCAAGTCACACAGACATACCCCACACTGACACACAGCAACAAACACAGACCACATGCCAACAGCAATGGAGGACAACAAATAGGAAACCCAAAGTGAGGTGCACACAAATGGAATGGCAAGGAGCTGAACACCAAGAATGTGTATATCACATGCAAGGGAAGGAACACATTACATCCACCCCAGCCAAACAATCCACACATGGCAGTCACAGTGAGTGAAGTCAAACCACAGTCACCTCACTGCAACAACTCAGGGAGACAGCAAGGCAACCCATGAATAGGCACAGGGATGAAAGGAAGGGTATAAAGTCCAACCCTGATCAGCCACACATCTGAATCAAAATACATCACAGGAGTATGTCAGCAGCACAACACACAGGGCCCATTGCAACACTCCATGACAGTCAAACACAAGTATGAACCTTCACACAACCCGAAAACACCCATCACACCTGCAGCACACAACACCAGTGACAAACACACAGAAGCTTGCCAATAACATCCAGTCAAGACACTGACAATTAACACACCCCCTGGGTGGTATCCACAAACATCACACACACACACACAGGTATGGCAGTACCACTGTACGCACAAAACCAACAGTCAAACACTGAACACAATCAAAACACACACACAGAACTACTACAACAACAGACAAGACCTGTGCAGCTAAACAGTGCAAATTCAATGGGAGCACAGACACAACAGGAGTACACAACCACATCAGTCATGAAAAATGCACAGACAACATACCACAACACAGATAAGAAGTGCATCCACTAAAAACAATAATGGAGAACAAAAGGCAGAAATGGGCCCACATTGACACATAGACAGACATACCACAACACCCATCCACTCAAAATGGTGTCACAGTGTACCACGTCTGCACATGCACAACCATGACCATAGTCACATCAAATGTGAGAGGAGAAAACACCAAGGACGCACATAAAACAAGCAAGGCAACCACAATAGACCTCAGTCCATGTGACATACACACAAGTAAGGCACACCACAATGGCAACACACCTGAATCAAACACAACAACAACACACACACACTGACAGGAAAATAGAACACCACACACAGAGCAACTGTCAACTGCATGACACAACACAACACAAACACTGCACACAGCCACATCAGTCACAACACATGCACAGGCAAAGATATCAACATGCTACAACAGCCAAACATCAGGGGGTGCACAACAGGCAAGGACAAGGCAACATCAACTCACAGCACTGCATGCACACCAAGCAGTGTGTGCACAACACACATACCAGTTACAAACAGAGATGAGTGACACACCATGAACACACACAACAACAATCTAAACATCACACACACAACAACACACCCAGGAAGTCAATCAGTCCACAGCAAACACACATACTACCAAGCCAACACACACACACATGCAGAAGTCTGGGACACAAAAGTTGAAACAACATGATCAGTGGAAACAAGACATTGGCAATGTTGAAGTGGAAAATAGAGCATGTGTCACAGTAAACAATACCCACACAGTAACCCTTTCATTTAGCAAAGACACTGACAAGGCAGACAACAGGAGTAAATATCTTATTTTTATTAACATTTCACACTGTCATGCAGCAAAAGTCAGACAAGAGCAAGGCCAGTGGCCAGTTCAAAGTTCAGGTGAGGTACATGAGAAGCTGCACAGGCAAGGGGCAAACAGCAGTGAACAACAAGGCCAGTGGCCAGTCCAAAGTGCAGGTGAGGTACATGAGATCCTGCACAGGCAAGGGGCAAACAGCAGTGAACAACAAGGCCAGTGGCCAGTCCAAAGTGCAGGTGAGGTACATGAGAAGCTGCACAGGCAAGGGGCAAACAGCAGTGAACAACAAGGCCAGTGGCCAGTCCAAAGTGCAGGTGAGGTACATGAGAAGCTGCACAGGCAAGGGGCAAACAGCAGTGAACAACAAGGCCAGTGGCCAGTCCAAAGTGCAGGTGAGGTACATGAGAAGCTGCACAGGCAAGGGGCAAACAGCAGTGAACAACAAGGCCAGTGGCCAGTCCAAAGTGCAGGTGAGGTACATGAGAAGCTACACAGGCAAGGGGCAAACAGCAGTGAACAACAAGGCCAGTGGCCAGGACACAGTGCAGGTGAGGTACATGAGATCCTGCACAGGCAAGGGGCAAACAGCAGTGAACAACAAGGCCAGTGGCCAGTCCAAAGTGCAGGTGAGGTACATGAGAAGCTGCACAGGCAAGGGGCAAACAGCAGTGAACAACAAGGCCAGTGGCCAGGACACAGTGCAGGTGAGGTACATGAGAAGCTGCACAGGCAAGGGGCAAACAGCAGTGAACAACAAGGCCAGTGGCCAGTCCAAAGTGCAGGTGAGGTACATGACATCCAGCACTGGGAATGTGTGGTACAGTACCCTGCCATGGTCAGCAACACACTCAGGGCGTCATAAATGGGCAGTCCATGGTACCACTGTGGGAGAGATGTGTGTGAGGGTGACCAACACTCAGACTTGGCTGGCAGTATGACTGGGAGGTGGCTGTCTGTCGAGGCCAGTTGGGGTACTGGCTAGGGGAGAGAGAGGCCCAGCTGGGGTAGAGCCATCAGTGTTCTGGGAAGCCTGAGGGCTGCTAGGTCCAGGTGTGGTAGAGCCAGCAGTGGTTTGGGAAGCCAGAGGGCTGCTAGGACCAGGTGGGGTGGTGGCACGTGGAGGTGGACTCATGCTTGCACGAGACCCAGTGTGTGTGGGAGAAGTTGGAGGGGTTCCCTTCCGCTTCTTGGGGATTTGATATGGCTTCCCTGTCCTGGGATTAATGCCAAGTGGGGTGTATACAACAGGCACACTCGTCACAAAAGCTGGCTCATGTGCAGATGCTGGTCCCCCCTCTGGGGACGTGCTGGATTCTTTGGGACGCTTGGCCCCGGATTGCCTCTGCCCCTGCATCACCTGTTTACCCGGTGTCCCCCCTACAGTGGCCTCCTTCCCCTGCTTCACAGGGCTCTGGATGGGAGTAGATGCTGTGGGTGAACTTGCCTTGGAGCTCTTCTTACGTGTACCCTTAGCAGGCACCTGTTTGTCACTGGGCACGGAAACTGTGTGCTTGTCTCTGCGAGACACTTTTGGGACAGGTGAGTCCTTGGCTGGGGATGCCTCTGAGGCATGTGAGCCTGAGGCCTGCTCCTTGCCATCCTTGCCCTGGGTGTGGCCTGAAGTGCTTTTGCCTCTGCGCTCTGGTGTGGGTTTACCTTTCTGTGGGGATGGTGTCTGCGGCCTGGACTGCTTGGGCTGCTGCTGCCGTGTGCTGCGTGTGCTGTATCTGTCCCTTGATGTCTGTGGTGTGTGGTCACTATCATCAGATGCGGCCACTGGCAGGGTGGTGGGCCTAGGGACTGGAGCTGGACTATGGGATTGGGCAAGTTGAATGGCTGCTGTCACTGCAGAGGCCAGAGACTGTACAGTCCGGTGTAGCCCACCCACGTCGGAATGCACGCCCTCCATGAAAGCCACCACCTGTGCCAATTTTTTGTCATGGTCCAGGAAGGCATTGAGGAGAGCTGTCTGACCCACACACAGCTGGCGCAAAAGGTCCACAGACTCCGCACTGATGGCAGCAGGGGGGACAGGGGCAGGGGCAGCGGTGCCTGGGATGAAGGACACTCTTCCCTTCCTCGTGGTGCGAACACGGGCAGCAAAAGTGGGAGTAGCAGGGAGGGTGGGCACTGAACGCTGTGTGGTGGACGAGGAGGCAGACTCCCCGTTTCCTTCGGACAAAACCATAGATGCATCACCGCCGTCGTCAGATGACGTAGAGGTCTGCGTTTCTGGCAGGGACTCCTCTAGATGACTACGGTCCCCCTCTGATGCGCTGGTGACATCCGTGTCACTATGCAGGTGAGCATCACCTGTGCCTGATGCCTCACCACTGGTGTCCGTCCCGTGTCCTTCCGTTCCCATGTGAGATGCTGCATGAGAGAGAGAGAGAGAGAGAGGATAAGTACATCTGCATCAAGTCAACAAATATCTGCAAGTGAAGCCTCACTAATGATGGACAATGATCCATGTTGGACAACACCATTGGCAGTAACATTGTGCAACCTCAATACAAACATATAAATTACCGTGGAATGATGAAACATTGTACAGAATCCACCCATGTGATGGACACACAGCCATTTAGCCTGTTGGTGGCTACGTCTAACAACACACATATATCCCTCTGTGCACACCTAGGGCCCTGAAGGGTTCAAAGATCCTACTCACAACATGTTGCCAACGTCACAACATGATCCAGCAGAAGGCACCAACACAGACACAGACCCCAACATAACCACACACAATGTCCATGGGCACATGCCATCCACCATGTCGTATCTTGGGGCACAACTACAGTTGCACATCGGTGTCAGATGTTTAGCCAGCACTAATCTGACGTCAGACAATGCACACATTGATAATGGCACACTCAGATCATGCACTTTGCTGGACCCTGACAAGTGATGTCCGTGACGACACCAATGAAGATGGTACCAGAAGCCAAAAACTACAAATGTGAAGTCAAGGCCCATTACTCCAATGACATGGGAAGGTGCATGTAGGGGGAATGCATGACAACTGCACCCCACACCGCGGCCACTTACACACCATTGCATCACACTAGCAACATCACAGCCCTGCACTGGCCCAGGCCTGGAGCACATGCTGGCAAACAACAACCAGAGTCACACTCACAGAATACTCACCACCAGCTTGCTGCTGATGCACCTTCAGACGTGCATCCAGGTCAGGCTGCGTCACTGCTAAAATGCGTCCCATTAGTGGTGTCATGCTGTGCCGCGCCAACCTGCCGGATCGAGGGATCAGCCCCAGTGTCATCTCTGCCACGTTCCTGCTTAGCCGTGCGATGTCATCCCACCTCTTGTGACAGTGGGAGCGCCGTCGTTTGGAGACACCCAGTGCACGCACCTTTGATGCAATGGCCCTCCACACGGCCTTGCGCTGATTGACTTTTAGCTGTAGACATGGGAGACAAGAGGGGGCAACATTCAGTGTAACCAACCACCAACGCAGACCATCATCACAAGCCCTGTTGTGTGCAATCTACATCTCTGTAATGGCACATTGATGGAGACTCAAGAGGAAAAGCACATATGTGACACTCTGTACATTCAGTGTTGTGTCACTGTCAGATTGGGCAGTGAATGTGCAGGCCATTTGGGGTCACACAGAGGTCCAACGTGGGGCAACTCATCCCGTACATGGAGTGACGATTTGGAAACACAAACAGTGCCAACACATGCTAGTATGTGCACATGCTGGTGGGGACGGAAGAGTCCGGGCACAATAATGTTTGAATGTACCGTGTCATAGGTGAATGACCAACAAGAGTGTCACCCTGGGGGATTCAGGTCCTGAGTATGGCGCAGAACTTGAGATGAGGCACATATAGAGGTCTAAACAATGGCCTCACTACCCTCTGGACAGCAACACTAGCTAAGGCCACAGATGGGCCTGTGAAGGACATCAGGGACACATACAGACATGCAGACTGGCAATCACTATCCTGACTCGTGAAATGAAAAGGTGCAGCCTCACTGTATGTCTGACAAGACATCATACTTCCCTCTGATCTGGATGTGCAGGCAGGGAAACCTGTTGAATAGGCCAAACACACCTTCCCCCTGGAAACAGCATGCTTGGCAGTGCCTGACCCACCCTCACACTCCCACGCACATACTGCAGCAGATCAACTTCATGTGTCCCCCACCCTGCACTCTCACTCACACTCGACATTAGGCGAACCAAAGAGCCTTGGATACTGGTTGAGCACCTCGTCCACCAGGAGCTCCAGTTCCTCGGTGGTGAAGGGAGTGGCACGGATCTTCTCAGTCCTCGCCATCACTGTGGGCAGGAGACAGCAGCAGCGGCTGTTGGTGGTGAGGGGTCTCAGTCAGCAGTCTCTGGAGGCAGCAGCAGGTGAGGGGTCTCAGTCAGCAGTCCCTGGAGGCAGCAGCAGGTGAGGGGTCTCAGGCAGCAGGCTCAGTGAGCTGTGGCAATGTGTGGCTCCCTCACACACATATATAGCCCCCAGGGCTCGTTTCTGTGGTTCTGAGCTGCTGCAATTGGTGTTCCAGGTCTGCCTCATTCAAATACATCCAATGACCGCCTCCGTGGTGGCAGAGCACGCCTACCGCGATTTTCAAACTTGCATCAGGCAACCGCGATTGTGCTTCTCATTGGCTGGAAGGGCATGGTCCATGGCGGTGACACACCGCAGGGGACAGGCGTGCGGTACCGCGGTGGTGCATCTTACGAGTGCAGCCAATGACCGGCCCCAAGGTGGTGGAGCACGCCTACCGCGATTTTCAAAGTTGCATCAGGCAACTGCGATTGCGCTTCCCAATGGCTGGAAGGGCATGGTCCATGGCGGTGACACACCGCTGGTGTCAGGCGGTAGTTCCCGCTATTCCTGAGCCATGCATTGCCATGAGTGACCGGGATCTGGGTGGCGGAGCATGCCATCCGCCATTAGCCATGTGTATTTGCCTAGCAATCCGGCCATGCTGTCTCGGGCCATGGCGGTGACACTCCGCTGGTGCCAGGCGGTAGTTCCCGCCATTCCTGAGCCATGCATTGCCATGAGTGACCGGGATCTGGGTGGCGGAGCATGCCATCCGCCATTAGCCATGTGTATTTGCCTAGCAATCCGGCCATGCTGTCTCGGGCCATGGCGGTGACACACCGCTGATGCCAGGCGTTGGCTACGGCGAGGGTGCAGCATGACATTGTTGACTATGGGCGTGATGGTGTTCTTAGAACACGTTCAATGCAGCAATGGACACATCGTGTAGTGTCAATGTCATGGGTCATATCTGTACTTTGAACAGTGGTCACTTTCAATTGAACATGGAACTTGATTCAATTGAAATGAGCTATAGTTCGTAATGAGAGCCTATACTTCATATCTAACACCAAATGCAACACTGAAAGGACTAATGGGGCACATTACTCCTACACAATTTCATATCTGACCCAAAGATTTTGCCCAAAGTTCATGTCTCTCACCCCATTGCCAGCCAAATTTAGTTTCTGAGCCAAATTCTCACACACATATTCATATTTCACACAATATGTGGCTACACAGTACATGATTGTACATAGATTTCAGCATTGTCTCCATTACTCACCACATATGTCACACTGTAGTCTGTTTGTTATCACCTATTTCAGCATTCATGTAAGGTTATTGTTCGCTGTAGCAAAACCAAGAGTATATGTCCACATGGACATGTGTGTGCTATACACACTGAAGCTTGTAACATACATCACCGGCACACTTAGAAATATGTGCCTCCTTAATCATTTGGCCGGTCTGTATGCATTTGGGTATGTTTTGTCACCATATATGCAAAATGTCATCAGCATTACTTGTGTCATTGTGTAGGACATGTGCTCATGTTGGTCTGCCTGTCATATGTGAATTTGTCTCATGTATATCCCACAGCTGTGAGTATGTTGATATAGGATTTTATGTGTGTGGTGTGTTACGTTGGTACTCACCAAGGACAGGTGCATTGACCTTGTCCACATGAAGATCGTTGGCTTGCTGAGGGACTGTAGCCAAATGTGGTGCTGGTGCTCACTGACTGGTAAGTTTGACATGGCATCTGTGACCAGTAGAAGGTGACCCACAATTGGCCAGGACAGTTCAGCATTGCGTGTGCTTTCATGTGCAGTAAGTGTGTGCAGTTTTTGCAGGGTGCACAATTAGGACACGTGTACAGTGATATTAAACTGACACGTGTGGATAAGCCTGCTATGGTGTGTTAGCCTTTCGGGGGCACAAGCTGGTCCTGCGCTGTGTGGGTGAACTGATGGTGCTGTTGACTCAAGCTAATGATGGCATCCAAGACAGGTGAGATATACCTTGATAGGGCTGGCTGTGGCACCCATCTAACTCAGACTTTTGTTGTTCAAATGGTACCAGAGGCCAACAAGTGATGCACAGCCAGCATCTTCGTCTGCAGAGGAATGTTGAGAGTTCACTTTGTTGTTCCTGACAGGCTGGGTGGTATGTGGCTCAGCATGCTTTAGATAGTCGTCCTTTTGTACCTGTGTCGTGCGATGACATCCCCTGTTGTTATGTGCATGAGGCTGTTTTGTCTTCGGTATTTACTCAGTTTATTCATGCGTTGACTTTTAGGTGTAGTGGTGTGGCTTTGTCCGGGTGGTGGTGTTGGTTGTTTCTGTGTCACTGTTGTGTGTCCAAGCAGCTGGAGTATTAGCTCCATGGCAAATGTATTACTTTAGTTGTGTGTCTGGGCAGTGCTAGCTTTATACTGCATGTCATAGTGCAACTTTAGTGCAGATTGACGTTTGTCTACAGTCCTTTTGGATCACGTACCTTATCCACTTTATGTGTGCCACATTGACAATCTGTGTGCTTGCTGATGATATTGTGCAGTTGTGTTGTTGTGTCTTTATTCACGTCAAGACTGCATATGCATATGCTGGTCATTATTAGTCATTGAGTGACTTTGAATTGTGTGTAACAGCATGTATGGCATGTCTACTGATGACAGTGGATATTGGCACAGGCTTGTGAATATGTCTGTGCGTGTCTCTAGACTTGTGTGGATTGGCATTGGCTCACATTCCATGCTGAGTCCTTCAGAAGTGGACAAATTGTGTAGTTCATGTGTCCCATGTCATGATTGCACAAGAATGTGTGGCACGTACAGCAGACATTTGGAAGCCAGCAGTGTTTCTGTTTCACACATGTCCTGTATCAATTACTGTCCCGGCTGTTTGCACCAGATTCCTAAATGTGACTATTACCATTCACAGACACAGTTTCCATGTTTGTTGTTCTCACTGTGGTAATACTGAAGAAGTGTAGTACAATGTATTATCTATGTGTCACGACTGTTGACTTGCACTGTATGGTGCATTGTGATGCCAGTCAATGTTTGCGCTGTGTGAATCAGAAGCTACGGAGTTGTGCACATCTCATGGACTGTTGCAATGACGTGTCCCCTTTCATCTCACCTAGGAGGCGACCCAATGTGTATCGTCCTGTCACCCTGCTGGCTAACATTGAGGATGATGACGTGATACGCAGATTCCGTCTGGACCGAACGAACATCCAAGACCTGTGTGCCATGTTGGATCCTCACCTGCGGGCTGGCAGGACATACCTGTAGGAGAGTAGGATCTGCTTCACATGGGTACCCCCACTTTTTGCTGATGCTTCACTGTTTTTCGACCTTAGTCTGGCTGGGGCCCTGCTAATCAGAACCCCAGCCTAGCTGCTTCCTCTTTAAAATGGTTTCCATGTGCCTTAGGCACATCTCTGATTGGAATCTGGAGTGCCCTTATAAGTCCCTAGTATATGGTATACTATGTACCCAGGGCATAGGTACCTCAGAGGCCTACCAGGGGCTGCAGCATGTATTGTGCCACCCCTGGAAGGCCATCCAAACTGACACCACAGGTCTGCTACTGCAGCCTGGGTAAGGTGGTGCATGCACCCCTTACTGTGATATAGGCTACCTATATCACTACATACATACACACATATAAACCTATAAGTCACTCCTATGGCAGGCCTTATCAATCCTGAAGGCAGAGTGCGTGGTTCCTATGTGAGAGAGTGCACCTGCATGAGCTGGGCCCCTCTGCAGCGTTCGGAGACCCTTCTCTGATGCTGTTTGTAGTGCAGCCTGACCATATACTCTTAAGCGCATTATAACCTTGCGTTAAATGCTAACTTTGGGATGGCTGCACGGAAACATGTCGTGTTTGGTGTCAAACATCTTGGAATACTACCCCCCCCCCGCCAGTTCTGGCGGCGGGGGTAGCATTCCACCCTTCTAGAGGGAAAGACATGTACACACCGGTATACCCGGTACTGACTTTCCAGAGCCCTGGCATCACAAAATGGATGCCGCTGCCACAGACACGAGTCTGGCCTCCTGCTGCTGACCGAAACTCCAGCAGGGGAGGCCTGGACAATAGCTTTCCCAACCCAGGGAGGTGTGACCACCTCCCCAGACAGGATAGTGTGTATTGGGGCTGGGCGGGAGCACTCTCGGGTGCTTTGAAATCCTGCACTGGGGGCACACTTGGTGTCCCTGTGCATACCCCAGTTCAAACCGGCTAAGGGGCTTCCAGCCCCTGCTCTGGCGCGAAACTGGACAAAGGGAAAGGGGTGTAACCACCCCTCTGCCCTGACCCTCCCATAGGTGGGGCCACAGAGTATGTCCAACCCCCTACCTTAGTATAAGTAGGGGACCCCAGTCCTTAGGACTTTAGATTTACCTGGATGAAACTCTGACACAGAATCCTGGACCTTCGACGCTCTACTTCAAGATTAGAGGACTGAAGAATCTCCCTTGGGGTCAAGGAGTGACTCCCCTGCTTGGCAGGCACCAAAGAAGCAATTGTCCGGTCTGCATCTCTGAAGCTCCCGTCGGACGCCGAAGTCTTTGCATCACCAGAGGTGGATTTCCAGACTTCCCCGAGGCTGCCCTGAGTCCCCAGCAAAGCTGAGGCCCGTAGCTGTCGTGGGTAACGTGGAACCGTGACCCCTGGACACCGAATGCATTTGCAAGTGCATCCTCTTCTGGGTCTCCCACGAAGTCGTGCTTTGGGCTCCGAGTAGCCCCAGCCTCCAGCACCAACTGCACCGAAGATCACTGGCCTCCACTCCACGAGTGTCCTATGAGCCAGCTCCACGTGCATCGTCTCGAGGCTCCTTTGCGGTCGCTAGTCCGTTGGCTAGTAGGCCCTCCCGAAGGCCAATCTTTTTCTGCTTGGGCTCCCTGGTTGCTCCAGGTGTGCCCTGACTTATCCTCGCTGGGTGAGTCCCCCAGACCTTGCTGGTCTGCAACATCGTCCTTCCATTTCCACGAGACTTGCCGTTGCCAAGACTTGTTGGGTCCAATCCGGTCGCCGACACCCCTGCAATCGACAGACGTCGTGGGACAGCTCGAATCCAGCTCCTGGTCATCGTCGACGCCTCCTGGACCTCGTGGCTGAAGAGTCAAGATGACCGTCAACCTACCTGAAGCACTCGACATCGGTGGGCATCTGCTCATCGCCTTCCTGGTCACTGGCTAGTGACCCAGACTCTGTCCCCTCTGCTTTCAGGTTCTTCAGATCTTCGATCCACCTTTGGATCCACCCGAACACTTTCGACTTGGCCGCCAGCAGCACTTTGCAGCAGATCGCCATGGAAAGCGACGACGAAACCCGACCCCGAAAGACACCTATGCACCCGGCTCCCCTGGGTGAGGTAACTCGAGTACTCCGGTGCTCCCGTGGGTATTGACACTAGAACAGCCTAGTTCTCAAAGGGTTTGCTCCAAGTCCTCCTCTAAGTGTCCCTTTTCTTTTAAATTCTAATCGCGACTTTCCCCATAGAAGTTAACGGTGGTTCGCGGCTGTGTTCATACACTGCACGCGTCCCCCGTGGGTCCCCTGTGTCACTGCCTTGGGTGGTTCCTTGTGGTCCAAGCACTTCTACAGGCTCTAGGCCTTGTGTCTAGCTCAGTCGTGGTTCTTATACCACTTTATTGGTATATGGTTTGGTACGCCCTGGGGCTCAAACGTGTATTTGTGCTATTACTGTAGATAACTAACTTATAATTTATGTACTTCGAACTTTAGCCTCATAAAGAGACTAGAGGGGTGTGTTTAGTAATAAATACATATATTTTGAATATATATCTGGTGTGGTCCTCTTTCATTTGGTCACTCAAGAGATTATAGACTGGTAAAACAAGCTGCTTTACATTCCTTCAAGACTTAGCCTGAAGGCTGCTCTCCATAGCTACCACTAGGATAGCTTTCAATAAAGGTTGTCTTTAACCTATCTCCAATAAGGGGTTGTTTGGACTGGTGCAAGGTGCCCACTATAATTAGTGGACAGCATATGCCAGGCCAACTTCTCACAATACCCAACAGCATTGACAACCGAAACAAAGGTGATGGCGGCACTGCATTTCCTGGCCAGTGGGTCATTCCAGGAGACAGTGGGCATTGCAGGGGGGATGTCTCAGCCCACCTTCAGCATGGTGCCAAGGGATTTCCTGTTGGCCATGATGCGATACAAGGACCAATACATCAGTTTTCCAAGGCGTGCGGCTTTGGCGGATGTAAAGGCGGATTTCTATGCCCTTGGCCACATCCCGAATGTTGTAGGTGCTATTGACTGCACACATGTTGGCCTGGTTCCACCACAGGCACGGGAACACATCTATCGGAATCGTAAACATTCCCATTCCATCAATGTGCAGGTGGTGTGCCAGGCCGATATGATCATATCGCATGTATGTGCCAGGTTTCCGGGCTCCGCACTTGATTCATACATCCTGCACAACAGCATTGTGCCCCAGCTGATGGCCAATCTACTTCCGGAGCGGGCATGGATTGTGGGTGAGTAGGCAGAGTCAAGTTGTGTGCTGTGTGTGCCATGCTGTCCTCTGCCACAGTTGTATTACTGAATCGTTATGTTTATTTCACACCTAGGTGACTCTGCATATCCCAACAGACCGTGGTTGCTGAGCCCACTACGCAATCCTAGGACACCGTCTGACGTCCGCTACAACAATGCCCATGGTAGAACACGTCGGGTGGTGGAGCGAACCTTTGGTCTCCTAAAATCCAGATTTCGCTGCCTGGACCGGACCGGAGTGGCACTCATGTACTCACCCAAGAAGGTGTGTCAGATAGTGGTAGCATGCTGCATGCTGCACAACTTGGCCTTACGGAAAGGAATACCCATGATCCTGGGCGATGATGACCAGCCAGGGCCCCCCCTGCGATACCACAAATGTCCAGTGACGAGGATAGTGGTGAGGAGGAAGGTGTCGACCAGCGCCAGCAGCTCATCAACCGCTACTTCACTTTAAGGTGGGTGACAATGTACAACTGGTCCATTGTCTGTTGATGTAGTTGTTTGGGTGGAGGTCTATGTGATCTTTGTGAGTGCATCCTGTTGTTGACTCAGTGCTGGCTGCATGTGTGTTGGATACAGGGTATGTAGGAACTGCTACAGGATGTCTCTGTTGGTACTGTTGCACATTTTTATGTGTGCATATTGTTGTACAGTGAGGACATGTGTTGTGTGATGGCTGTGATGCCACCACCTGACTAGTGACTTTTGTTCTGTTGTGTTTTGCTAGGTCCCTTCTGCCTCTCCTTGCCTACAGAGGATCCATGCTCCTGTGACATTGTAACCATGGTAAACATTGCACATACTGTGATAAACATGGAGCAGACTCAACTACATTGGTGCGTTATTGTTGTGTATTGTCAATGGGTATATGTGAGAGGGAAGTGGATATTTACATAAGTGTGAATGGTGAATCTATGAGTTGGCAGTGATGGTAGATGAGACAATCAAGTAGGCACCACATTGATGTGGTGACACAGTCCAACAGACTGATGCCATTTCCATGGCAGTGTGGGTAAGGACAGTGTTCCAAGTCAATGGCAGGGTGAAGAGTGTTGCCATCATGGCTGGCTCCTTGACTGGCGTTTGGCAGGTGCTTTGCCACGGGTGAGTCCCAAGTTTTTCTTTGGACGGCCCCTCCTTCTTTTGGCAGGGGGGCATCGTCTGCTGGCCACTGGGGTCTGAGGAGTCACCCCTCTCCGTGCCTGCAGGGGTGGATGATGAACTGTCGTCCTGCGGGACAACGGGGGGAGGTGGAGGTGTGTGATGTGGCACTGGCCTATCCCTCAGTACCGCCACTAACTGGCCCATGAGGTCCACAATTTGTCCAATACGGTTGTCCATGGACCTCAGCAGATGTTGGAGCTCCAGGGCATCTTCGTGGGCCTGGCCCATTTGTGCCTGTGTTCGTTCATAGGCACCCACGACTCTGGTGATGTTAGCCAGGGCTTCGGTCACAGTGTCCGGTGTTGTTGGAGTCCCACTTGTCCTCCCACCTGCCCTGCTATCACTGGCCTGTTGCCTCACCACTCTAGACACACGCCTGCCCTCCACAGTTGTTGGTGTTGGCTGGGCATCCTCTGTGGCTGGGCGAATGTTGCAGGCAAAGGTGGTAGTGGGGGTGGTGGTGGGGGTGGCGGCACAGGTCGTTCCAGCAGGGGTCAGCATTGTTGTTGTTGCTGATGGTGGGGGGGCAGTGGGGTCATGTGACCGGTTGCGCCCTGGCACACCAGATGGGCCGGCTTGGAGCTCCTCATCCAAAGAATCCAGGGACTCCGCATCAGAGTGTCCATGTTCCGGGGGTGGAGACTGGCTCTGCAAGTTGAGGTTGCTGTCCTCTGCAGTCAGTTGTTGGTCACCTGTGGAACAGAGGGTACATGGTCATTGACTTACAGCCATATGGCTTGCTGTGTTTGATATGTCAACAAAAGGAGGGACGCAAAGGGCTTGATAAAGGTCCAACGTATATGCCCTAAATTAAGCCAAGAGACAAAAAGGTACGGAGTTCCTCAGGTGGGTTATTGCTCACCTTGTGTGTACTCTAGGTAGTGAGGATGTGGGGAATACCTCCTGTCGGAACTAGGACCCTCACACACCCAGCAAGCTAGGTGTCATGCTTCATCATATGGGTCTGCTCCTCGTCGGGCCAGCGCTGCAATGCTCGACGGGCACCCATAAAGGGGCTCTTTATCGGAGTTCTTTTGTTCCTCGCTGTATTGGTGCCGTGGGTGTGAGGGGCCTAGGTACGTGTAGATGTGAAATGTGAATATAAAACAGGTAAAGGATGCCTCTATGATAAATTTTATTCCGTTAGGGTCCCAACCTGATTAAAAAAGATGAAGGGAGGCGAATGTTTTGTTGTAATGTGACAAAATTTTCGCTCAAACCCTAGATGGTCAACATGTTTCTCGCCTCAATAAGTCACGGAAGTGATCAGCTGGCGATTCTTCAGGACCGAGTGAATAAAAAACTATCTACAGTGGGTGGCAAGGTGCAACGCTACCTACCAAATGCTCTACCCGTGGGTCATTACCCCGGGAAAAGGCAGTCAACCTCTTCCAAGTATCTAATTCTGCCTCGTCAGTTATCAGCGAAGTATGAGGACACTCAATGTAGTGTCTCTGCTCCCAATCGGAGCCACGTGGCTGACCTACCCGCTCCGCTGCAACCAGTGGGGTCATGTGACCGGTTGCGCCCTGGCACACCAGATGGGCCGGCTTGGAGCTCCTCATCCAAAGAATCCAGGGACTCCGCATCAGAGTGTCCATGTTCCGGGGGTGGAGACTGGCTCTGCAAGTTGAGGTTGCTGTCCTCTGCAGTCAGTTGTTGGTCACCTGTGGAACAGAGGGTACATGGTCATTGACTTACAGCCATATGGCTTGCTGTGTTTGATGTCTCTTATTTACATGTTATGCAACACACAGTTACGTATTTCATGAGTTGAATGTCTGCACAGTGTTGTTCGTCATCACATGATGTGGAGGTACATACATCTTGTTCCATGGTGTGACAAGTCATTGGATGCCATGCCCAACTTGACACTCTTTGTATGGAACTGATGAGTTGTCATCTGACAACTGGCTGCCATGCAACTTGATGTGATGCATCGAGGATGATTACTCTTCCCGACAGATGTTACATATGCACATGTACTACACATTGTCACATTGTTATCTCATGCATACCTTTGTAATGTTCTGTGCTTGTATTTATTTGCTGGACAGACCATGCCTTTTTATTGTTACTATGGTCCTTCATGCTCAGCACCCATGGAATTTGCACATAGCATTCTGTGCAGGGCATATTTGGTCCCTGATTTGCTTACAGATGGATTTAGTTGAGTCACAGTTCTGTTTCTGTCACAGTTACATACGCATCGCTGTCTGCATTCTATCAACTGGGATGTAATTGGGGTGTAGTTTGTTGTGATGTGTGGCATTGTGTTGGCATTAGCTCAATGCTTTCGTTGAGGAATGGTGGGGTGCATGCACTGGCTGCTTACCTGTACAGTTGGCATCTTTTGGGTGGACTTTCTACCACATGCTTCTGGGTGGGAGGGAGTGCTCCTTCCTGCTGAGGGATGGGGCAGGGTGTGCCTGGTGGGAGTTGTAGTGCTGGCCTCCCTATTCCAAACACTCCTCCCTGTAAAGAGGGCTACCTACCTGTTAGGTGAGGGTGTAGCACACAATGGCTGCCACATGGTTGTGGGGAGTAGTCCATCCTGCTCAGCTGTGGGACAGGGGGCCTGGTGGGAGTTGTAGTGCAGGCCTCCCTATTCCAAACACTCCTCCCTGTAAAGAGGGCTACCTACCTGTTAGGTGAGGGTGTAGCACACAATGGCTGCCACATGGTTGTGGGGAGTAGTCCATCCTGCTCAGCTATGGGACAAGGGGGCCTGGTGGGAGTTGTAGTGCAGGCCTCCCTATTCCAAAGACACCTCCCTGTAAAGAGGGCTACCTACCTGTTAGGTGAGGGTGAAGCACACAATGGCTGAGGCATGCTTTTGGGTGGGAGGGAGTGCTCCATCCTGCTCAGCTGTGGGCCAAGGGGGCCTGGTGGGAGTTGTAGTGCTGGCCTCCCTATTCCAAACACTCCTCCCTGTAAAGAGGGCTACCTACCTGTTAGGTGAGGGTGTAGCACACAATGGCTGCCACATGGTTGTGGGGAGTAGTCCATCCTGCTCAGCTGTGGGACAGGGGGCCTGGTGGGAGTTGTAGTGCAGGCCTCCCTATTCCAAACACTCCTCCCTGTAAAGAGGGCTACCTACCTGTTAGGTGAGGGTGTAGCACACAATGGCTGCCACATGGTTGTGGGGAGTAGTCCATCCTGCTCAGCTGTGGGACAAGGGGGCCTGGTGGGAGTTGTAGTGCAGGCCTCCCTATTACAAAGACACCTCCCTGTAAAGATGGCTACCTACCTGTTAGGTGAGGGTGAAGCACACAATGGCTGAGGCATGCTTCTGGGTGGGAGGGAGTGCTCCATCCTGCTCATCTGTGGGCCAAGGGGGCCTGGTGGGAGTTGTAGTGCTGGCCTCCCTATTCCAAACACTCCTCCCTGTAAAGAGGGCTACCTACCTGTTAGGTGTGGTGTAGCACACAATGACTGCCACATGGGTGTGGGGAGTAGTCCATCCTGCTCAGCTGTGGGACAGGGGGCCTGGTGGGAGTTGTAGTGCAGGCCTCCCTATTCCAAACACTCCTCCCTGTAAAGAGGGCTACCTACCTGTTAGGTGAGGGTGTAGCACACAATGGCTGCCACTTTGTTGTGGGGAGTAGACCATCCTGCTCAGCTGTGGGACAGGGGGCCTGGTGGGAGTTGTAGTGCAGGCCTCCCTATTCCAAACACTCCTGCCTGTAAAGAGGGCTACCTACCTGTTAGGTGAGGGTGTAGCACACAATGGCTGCCACATGGTTGTGGGTGTGGGGAGTAGTCCATCCTGCTCAGCTGTGGGACAAGGGGGCCTGGTGGGAGTTGTGGTGCAGGCCTCCCTATTCCAAACACTCTTCCCTGTAAAGAGGGCTACCTACCTGTTAGGTGAGGGTGTAGCACACAATGGCTGCCACATGGTTGTGGGTGTGGGGAGTAGTCTATCCTGCTCAGCTGTGGGACAAGGGGGCCTGGTGGGAGTTGTAGTGCAGGCCTCCCTATTCCAAAGACACCTCCCTGTAAAGAGGGCTACCTACCTGTTAGGTGAGGGTAAAGCACACAATGGCTGAGGCATGCTTCTGGGTGGGAAGGAGTGCTCCATCCTGCTCAGCTGTGGGCCAAGGGGGCCTGGTGGGAGTTGTAGTGCTGGCCTCCCTATTCCAAACACTCCTCCCTGTAAAGAGGGCTACCTACCTGTTAGGTGAGGGTATAGCACACAATGACTGCCACATGGTTGTGGGTGTGGGGAGTAGTCCATCCTGCTCAGCTGTGGGACAGGGGGCCTGGTGGGAGTTGTAGTGCTGGCCTCCCTATTTCAAACACTCCTCCCTGTAAAGAGGGCTACCTACCTGCTAGGTGAGGGTGTAGCACACAATGACTGCCACATGGGTGTGGGGAGTAGTCCATCCTCAGCTGTGGGACAGGGGGCCTGGTGGGAGTTGTAGTGCTGTTTGCCTGGACACATACAACACAGTAGATGTGGTCTACCTTTGTGATGTTTGAGGTGGGGTGGATGTAAAATCAGTGTGACCTGTGTGTGTTTTTGGGGTGCAGATGTGTGTACTTGTGCCTCAGGGATGTCTCTTTGTAGTTGTGCAAGACAGTACATGGCAGTTTCATGGTATACATTAGTTGGTACTTACCAGCCTCCACTCCCCGGGTATTCCTTCAAGACTCTCTGGATGCAGTATGGCAAGCACCTTCTCCTCCCACGCAGTGAACGGTTTTGGTGGGATGGGAGGGCCTCCACCAGTCGCATCAGCCAGCTCACGATTCTTGGCCCTCCTCTTCTTGACTACACTCTTCAGGTCATGCCACCGCCTCATGATTTCATTCTTGTTGCGGGGCACATTCCCTACTGCATTGACCCTGCCCACTATCCTTGCCCACATGTTTGTTCTTGTGGCTAATGGTGTCTGTTGGACCATGCTGCCAAAGAGTTGTGGTTCTACTCTGATTATCTCATCTACCATTACTGTCAACTCAGTGTCAGTGAATTTTGGCATTTTGTGATGTGCCATGGTGTGTGCTGTGCTGATGTTTTGGGGTGCAGTTGTGAGGGTGGTGTAGGTGGTGTGTGTTGTTGTGCTGGTGAGATGTGTGGTGTTTTGCCTATCCAATGTGCTGCAGGCTTTGGTTCCTTCAGGGCTGGAGTAGTGCAAAGGATTGTGGTCAGGGAAGGGGCTGGTTTTATGCTCAGCTATGTGGGTGTGTCAAGATGGTGTAATGCAGTCAGGTGTGCTGTGTGGGTTGTCCTGTGATTGTATAATTGAATTTGCCATGGGGGGTGTCATTGGGAGGTTTCTGCTTATTTTGGGGGCAGGGCTAGTTGCCTGTGTGCTATTGTTGGCCTTTTTTAAAAAAATTACTTGGCCGACATTTTTTTTGCGGAGCATCCGCAGCGATGGCTGTGCTGCAGGGCTTCCGCCGGATCTCACATTGGTTACTGTTGGCGACCGCGGCGGACGGAAACAGCGGAACGTACCGCTGTGACATCGGGGATATCATAATATCATTGGCGGTCACTGGGAGCGAGTAGAGATTGTTGAGGTGTGTGAGATGTGGTTATTTCCCAGGATGTTCAGGATGTGTCTGGCGGTGTCGTTCTTGATGGATTGGAGTCCGCGTAGAACATGGGCTGAGATTCCGACCTTAGAGGGCATTTCCGTAATCAAGTCTACTTGTGATAAGAGGCTGGGTAACCCACTTCCAAGGCTAGGGTGGCCGACTTTGAAGCTGGGGAACCAGGTTCTAGTCTCAGCAGGAGTCTCAAACATCCTGTGATTCTGGGCAAATCTCTAAGGGCCCGATTACGATGTCGGTCGGAATGACCGTCCGACCGACATGGCAGCGGTGAGATTCCAACCGACTCAACTGCGAGCTCTCTGACAGGCGTATTATGATGTATACCAGTCAAATTTCCAACCGCGTTGGTCGGAGACGATTCCAACACGACCACGTCAGTCGTAAAGACTGTTCTATAGGGATTCCTACTCTGCAAATGCATCAGTTATACCGCCGAGTCGATTATGATGCATCCGACGCGGTTGTGGTTCCATGGCGGCCGGTCTGCCAAATGGCAAGTGTAAATCACAGAAACTGATGCTAACTAGCACAACACCAACCACAGTATGCCGTCACAAAACTATACAGCTGATGTCAATTTAAGGAGTTACTACACCCACCAATCCACCTGTAAAAAAAATGTTTTTACCAAACCATGATCCTTTGCTATCACAATCCGGCAAGACTCTGAAGGAGCACATTGCTGTTTCTAGTCACATACACTGCAACCTCCTTATCTGCCTTTTCCTTTCTTGCCTTCTGGCATCTCGCCTTCTACTACCTCCATTCATTTTTATTGCCTTTAGCCGCTCTCTCCTTTCTGCCTTTTTCCTTTTGCCTTCTGGCATCTCGCCTTTCTAATACCTTTCATTCTTTTTAGTTTGCCTTTATTTTGCCTTTTCTCGCCAATCTTGCACCTTTCCCCTTTCCTCTTTTTTCCCACTTCCTGCCGCTGCTACCCCGGCAGCCTCTCCCACTCCCGCCTCCCAGCTGTTCCCGCCCTCCCCCTGCCCCTACTTAATGGAGCCCGCGTGCAGCGGGCGTGCTGAAGGCGCACCAAAGGCAAGCTGCTCTGCACCCGTCCGTGACCTACCCGCGACCAGCACCAGGAACCCTGGTCCTCCGATCCACCAGTGCTATGACTCAGCAACACTCCATGCACTCAACCCCAGAAGAAACAACAACTGCCAGCTGTCAATGCCGAACACCACCCTAGGCCAGTTCTCCTGCCGACACTGCTGCCGCACCTTCACCCACCTCTGGACACCCACCACTTCCACCAACCCACCGGATGCCAGTGCACCCAAACCCCTGAGCTGCATCCTCCTCAACGTTCGCTACCTGCACAAGCACACAGTAGAAATCTGGAACCTCCTCAGCACCCTCTTGCCCGACATCACCTTCCTCACAGAAACCTGGGCCAACGCCAACTCCACACCCGACATTGCAACTGCCGTCCCCAACAGGTCCAAGATCCAGAGGAAGGACCGCCCCAACCACCCTGGAGGCGGACTCACCATAGTAAACAAAAACTCCATCCGACTCACCCCATCCAGCACGAACGACTCCACGTCCCCCATGGAACACCTGCATTTCCAGATCCAGATCAACCCCAGAATGACTCTACGCGGCACCCTTGCCTACAGACCTCCCCGACCGTGCGCCACGTTTGTCACTACCATCGCAGACCTCATTGCGCCCCACGCCCTTGCAACCACAGACTACATATTCCTCGGAGACATGAACTTCCACCTCGACAACCCCAGTGACCCCCAACTCTACCACCCTCCTGGAGAACCTCGCCAACATTGGACTGAGACAGCTTGTCACCACCCCCACCCTCAAGGCAGGACACACCCATGACCCAATCTTTGCTGGAGGACACAACATCTGCTTCAGCCACACTACGCAACCCATCTGGACGGACCACCACTGCATCCACTTCTCCTTCTCGAAAGCTACCGCACACGGGCCCACATCTCACCCCCGCGCAGGAACTGGAGCAAGATCCCCGAGGAGCACCTCAGCTCCACCCTCAACCACACTCTTCCCCCACCACAACTGATGCCAACTCTGCAGCCAGCGTACTCCACAGATGGATCACCGACTGCGCAGACACTCTCGCCCCCCTCCAGAACTCCGACAGACAACGCACCATGAAAGCCACCTGGTTCACCACCGACCTCCGAGAATCCAAGCGCATGTGCCAACGACTCGAGAAAGCCTGGAGGAACAGCAAAAACCCCGAAGCACGCTCTGCCTACAAGACCGCCATGACAGAACACCACCAACTCATCAGAACCACGAAGAAGAATTTCATCCAGAACAGAATACTCACCAACTCCCACAACCCTAAGGAACTCTTCAGCATCATACAAGAATTCACCAAACGCCCCAGCGAATCCTCCGACGTCCCTCCCTCCCAGGACCTCTGCAACAAACTCTAGATCAGAGCTCTCTACAGCAACTTCGACAAGCAGAACCTCGACACAGACCCAACTCCTCCAACCGACAACGCAACCCAGCCTACCATCACCGCCTGGACCCCTGTCACCACAGAAGACACCGCCAAGACCATAAGAAGTATACACTCAGGAACCTCCACCGACCCCGGCCCACCCCACATCTTCCACAGAGCCGCCCCCACCATAGTCCCGAACTACAACGTACCATCAACTGCTCCCTCGAAACAGGCCCTTTCCCTAACGACTGGAAACGTGAAGATGTCAAGCCCCTCCTCAAGAAGCCCACCGCAGACTCGACGGACCTCAAGAACTACCGGCCCATCTCTCACCTCCCATTCGCAGCCAAAATCACTGAGAAGATCGTCAACATCCAGCTCACTAACTTCATAAAAGCCTACTCAATCCTCGATTCCTCCTAATCCGGATTCCACAGCAACCACAGCACCAAGATCGCCCTCCTAGCCACCACGGACGACATCCACACCATCCTCGACCAGGGCCACACGGCTGACCTCATCCTACTAGACCTCTCAGCAGCCTTCGACACCGTCTCCCACTGCACACTAACTGCCAGACTCCACGACGCCGGCATCCGAGAACCGCCCTCGACTGGATACGCTCCTTCCTCACCGGCCATACCCAAAGAATCAGACTCCCGCCCTTCCTCTCCGAACCCACAGAGATCAGCTGCAGAGTACCCCAGGGATTCTCACTCAGCCGCACGCTCTTCAACATCTACATGGCCCCGCTCGCCACCATCGTCAAAAAACACGAACTCAGCATAGTATCCTACGACGACGACACCCAGCTCATCCTCTCCCTCACCAACGAACCCGACATCACCAGACACAGCTTCCAGGAAGGTATGAATGACGTCGCCTCCTGGATGAGCAACAGCTGCCTAAAGCTCAACTCTGAGAAAACGGAAGTCCTCGTCCTCGGATCCACCCCCCGCATGGGACAACACCTGGTGTCCCACCGCCCTTGGTAAACCTACCATACCCACAGACTACGCTCATAACCTCGGCATCATACTTGACTCCTCCATCAAAATGAACCAACAGATCAATGCCGTATCCTCCACATGCTTCAACACCCTCCACAAGACCTTCAAATGGATCCCCCCGAATCGAGAAGGATAGTCACCCACGCACTCATAACCAGCACACTGGACTACGGGAATGCCCCCTAAGCCAGAATAAACATCTCTATTTCTCAAACTCCAGACAATCCAGAACGCCACAGCTAGACTTGTCCTTGGCATCCCCAGACAACCCCACATCACTTAACACCTACGAGAACTCCACTGGCTCCCTGTCAAAAAGAGAGTGACCTTCAAACTCCTCACTCACGCCTATAAATCCCTCCACAACATCGGACCCCAATACCTCAACGAAAAAATCTCCTTCTACGCACCCAAGAGAAGCCTCCGATCCACTGATCTTGCCCTATCTGAAATCCCACGCATCCGCAGAGCCAGAGCGGGGGGGGGTGATCCTTCTCCTACACCACAGCCAAGACCAGGAACATCCTCCCAGTCAGCATCAGACGAACCCCCACACTGCAAGCATTCAGGAAGAGCCTCAAGACTTGGCTCTTCAGATGAGACGAAGCTGCACGAAACCCCCCTCTCCCTCCAGCGCCTTGAGACACTCACGGGTGAGTAGTGCGCTTCACAAATCCCTGATTGATTGATTGAACCATCCCTTCACACCTTCACGCACTGCAATTGCATCACTCACTGTGAATTTTACTTTTTCTTTTTGGTTCTTTCTTGTTCTGCACACCTCTTCAATCTCACACTCACAATGACCAAAGAGAGGCAGCCATGTTTCTCAGATGAGAAGTTGACAGTGCTTGGGGATGAAATCCTCAGAGTAGAGCCACAGTTATTTGGGTCCCAAGTCCAACAAACTTCCATCACCCAGAAAAACCTGATGTGGGACAGGATAGTCAACAAGGTGAACGCAGTAGCCACCACCCTGCATACAATGGAGGATATCAGGAAGAGGTGGTACGATGTCAGGAGGCGGGTCAAGGTCATAGTCAACAGAAACTACCGGGTCACATAGCGGACTGGTGGTGGCCCTACCGGGCCACCCGTACCCTTTACTGCCTGGGAAGAGAAGGTGCATGCCATCATGCCGCCGGAGACCTTTTTTGGAATACCAGAAGGAATGGAGTCTGGTAAGTGATTACCAAACATCAGCCACAAGTCAGCCATGCCACCTTAGCACACTGAACTGCAATGGTCCAAGTTTTGTAATTTTGACTCTTTGCAAATGAAGCAGTAGCCAAAGTAGTGTAGATGTGTAACTAATGCAAACAACCAGTATACCTGCAGTGAACATCCACATTTACCCAATCAATCACATTTACAAATGTCCACATGTAGGCTGTCAGTGTATATTCATGTAACTCATCATGGCACCAACAACAACATCTATCAACATTACCCAAACATGACCCTTAACTAGAGTAAGTAGTTACCAGGTATATAATGCAAACCACTTCATCAAGTAGTTAGATTTCCCAAAAGGAAAGGACTACGCCTACCATCAGCCACTCACACTCCACCTAAGAACAACAAACTCCTCTGTAAGCCATCTCTCCTTGCAACTTCCCCTCACTGGTAGTAAGCAATAGGCCCAGGTGGGCTGGCTGGGAGGAGTACTCACTGCACTGACCACAAATCCCAGTAGGCCTTCCACTCCAAACTACATCCCGCTCTGTCAGACATCTTGCTCCTGCACTCACCCTCACTGGCAGGAAGTCATTGGTCAAGTGGGGGAGGAGGAGTGTTAGAAAAGGCCACACATCCCAGCAGGACGTCCACATCAAACTACATCCCCCTCTATCAGCCATCTTGCTACTGCACTCACCCTCGCTGGCAGGAAGTCATTGGTCAAGTAGAGAGGAGTGTTAGAAAAGACCACACATCCCAGCAGGACGTCCACATCAAACTACATCCCCCTCTATCAGCCATCTTGCTACTGCACTCACCCTCCCTGGCAGGAAGTCATTGGTCAAGTGGGGAGGGGAGGAGTGTTAGAAAAGACCACACATCCCAGCAGGCCTTCCACTCCAAACTACATCCCTTCTGTCAGCCATCTTGCTACTGCACTCACCCTCACTGGCAGGAAGCAATAGGCCCAGGTGGGATGGGAGAAGTACTCCCTGCACTTACCGCAAATCCCAGCAGGCCTTCCACTCCAAACCACATCCCCCTCTGTCAGCCGACTTGTTACTGCACTCACCCTCACTGGCAGGAAGCAATAGGTCCAGGTGGGCTGACTGGGAGGAGTACTAACTGCACTGACCACACATCCCAGCAGGCCTTTCACTCCAATCTACATCCCCCTCTGTCAGCCATCTTGCTACTGCAAACACACTCACTGGCAGAAAATCATTGGTCAAGTGGGAGGGAGGATTGTTAGAAAAGACCACACATCCCAGCAGGCCATCCACTCCAAACTACATCCCTTTCTGTCAGCCATCTTGCTACTACACTCACCCTCACTGGCAGAAAGTCATTGGTCAAGTGGGTGGGGAGGGAGGAGTGTTAGAAAGACCATACATATGAGCAGGCTTCCACTCCAAACTACACCCCCCTCTGTCAGCCATCGTGCTACTGCACTCACCCTCACTGGCAGGAAGTCATTGGTCAAGTGGGGGGGAGGAGTGTTAGAAAAGACCGCACACCCCAGCAGGCCTTCTAATACAAGCTCACAGAAACAGTCACCTGTGATGTACCTCCAAAACCATTTACCTCACATCTTACTATGGAAGATAAGGTCAAAATCACTGATCTGTTTATACACAATGCTATGCACATACACAGATGTCTACTCAGGCTGAGGTACCACAGTCTCTTTAGTAGAAAAGAATGAGACAATCACTCACAGCATGACTACATTAACTGGGAAAATACACAAACTGCTCAAGGTTAGGCTGTTACTTCAATGTGTCTGGTGAGACATAGACCATGCACAGCACATACAAATAACAAATAACATTAACAATAGATGAGTATGTATGTCATACAATGTTTGTAGATGTTGAGCTCATTAATCCTCAAGTGTCATCTACATAGTGACAAGAACAAGACAATGTCAGTAGACATGTTGCAATCCAATTTGACAACATGAGCATATCAGTACAGAAGTGGAGCAAGATCCTAATCCACAACATGATTGAGTTGCATTGTCTATGCCAAATAAAGGCTAACATCCTGGGGATAGGTGACAAATCATCCATCTAAAACTGTTTAGGCATCCAGGCATATTCCCAATGTGTACCAGTTGAGGTATAATGTGTCATAATATAATTGACTGTATCATATCTGTACCAACAGAGCAATCTGGGAACACCTTGATGCAGAGCGAAGAAAACAGCCAGGCTCAGACTCCAACCTTTCATGAGCTCCCCGGTGAAGAAGACTCTCCCTTACCCTTGGATGAGGAGGAGGAACCTGGCCCATCAGGTTTGGCTCGGCAGACGGCACCAGCAAGTCCAGCGGTATCCACGGCGACAACTCCCACCTCAGCTGCCAACATCCTGCTGACCCCTACCACAACAGATGCCCCATCAACCACGGGCAACAACACCATCACGGCTGCACAGTCCACTCTGGAGTTGATGGGCACAAACCCGGTCAATGATCAAGGAGGATCTGCTTTGACTGTGTAGCCACAAACTGTGGCAGCCCGTGGGGGTAGGGGTGGTGGGAGGGGATTTGTGAATTACCATCACCAAACAGCTGGTGCCACTGATGCCCAAGCCAACCTCCCCTATGTACTTGATGCCTATGAGGGGTACCACGGAGCAATGGGCCAGGTTTCAAAGCACCTCCGGAACATTGAACAACTGCAGGCGTCCCAAGACCAAAGACACAATGAGCAAATGGACGAGGTCATAGGGGTGCTGAGGGAGATCAGTTCCACCCTCCGCCAGACATTTGCACACACAACTACCCCTCCCTGTGTGATGTCTCCAGCTGTGCTATCAACATCTGCGTAAGCCACCGGGAGGGACGCTGAGTCTGGTGGAGATTCCTCAGTACCCCAGAAGCCTGCAGTTGTAGCCCCCCCAAACGTGGGGTGGGTCATCCAAAGAAAGGTAAGGGAGGGCCAGATGGCAATGCACAACCCCCAGCCAGCAAATAGCGGTGCACTTGATATCCTGCTTTGTGTGCTACCCGTTCACTTTGTTGACTATTCATACCAAATGTTCCACATTAGAATGAAGTAAGTACACTGTTGGACTTTGGACTCTGATAACTGTGGCTATGACTTTTTGGATTTCAACCAACAACACTGTCAACTTCTCTATTTTTTTTTCTATCACTTATCCATGCTGTGTATTATCACCTATTCACCATTTTATGAAAAAAAAAACACTTTGCACATCAATACCAGTTCATGTTGTACCTTTGGCATCTATCTCAAAATGTTGTGAGCACTCCGATGAAAGAGTAATCAACCTAGGTCAACAAATACATGCAAATTGTAACTTAAGTGCCACAAAGTCAATCAATTGTGGCACCACCATATAGTCATACAGATTCAGTCAATCATACAAACTTTCGTCCACTGTACATATTCACAGATAGTCACTTGTATGAACAATCATCACAAGTTGACATCCCACTCAAAAATCTATGCCACCAAACTAGTTTGTCATGTTCAAACAACTCGACAAAAAATTTGGAGGGGCTACATGCAAACTTCAATGCAAAACACAAATTTTATTTTCTGTGAACACCTGGTAGCAGATCACAAACACCATAAATGTCATACACAATCAGTGGACAAAAGAAAAGCACACAGGACTGTACTACTGGCCAGTGCGAACAGGTCTCATTACAACAAGTTGGACTGCATCTTTATGTAGGTTACAAGCATATGTCAGTGGTGTGGCACTTTCACTGTGACATATAATGAGGACACATCTACAGCTAAAACAAGTTTTCAAACCTTGATCATCTATGTGATATGAATGTGAACTACCATGGTCTATCCCCACAACCACATTGTTTCTGAGCACATGATGGTACACTTATTGCAAGACACAGGACACATGATGGGATGAAAGTCCATTGTTGTTGTAGCAACTTCTATTCCTACTATTGCAAGCGGGTGTCATAACAGTTATGTATCCTTAAAGTCTGTGCCAGACATTCCCAGAATCATTCCATATCCAGGTAGTACTCAGACACAGCATCATATGCCTGGTGATGGCACAACTCAGAAACTCCCTCAGTTGATGACATGGCAAAGTAAACTGAAACAACGAAATGAAATAAGATTAGCAAGGATAAGTCATGTCTCACAAGTAGGAGCAAACTGAAACTTCAGCCAGAACAATGTTACTATGAACACTAGTTGGGCATGAATGACACAGCGTACACGTAACTATGACCATATCCAAAACGCTTCACTGACAGAATATCGACCACGAAAATATAGGGGAAAAAAATATCGAGGCAAAAATATAGTTTACAAAAATATTGACTGCTAATACTTAAAAATGTAAGTACAAGAATATCGAGAAAAAAATATTACAGTAATATAGTTGTATTGATTGATTGATAGTTGTATTAAATATCGAAATTGTAAATATATATAGATTAAAATATTAAAATTAATATATATTAAATACTAACATTAATTTATAAAAAATAAAATATATTTAAATTTATATTTGAACAAATATAACAAATAAACTTACTTTTAAAAATGTAAACACACAAATTAGAAATAGAAATATATATACAAAATACAAATATATATACAAATATAAATAAACAAATATTTTAAATAATAATATAGGGGCCCATTACGATAACCGGTTGTAAAAATTCCTCCATCTACTATAGCATGAAAAAAACCGCCCGCCTGCACCATGGGAATACCGACCGAGCAATTATGATGTCGCGAAGCAACCTCCGCCCGCGGCGGAAAAAACACACAAAATTCCGCGCGTCCATGTCCGAGTAGAGGATTAACCGTCCGCCACGGACGCAATCCCGCCAGAAAACCCAAATCCGCCCGCCCTGACGAACGAGACGACCGTGAAATTATGATCTCCCCGACATGAGCGCGGAAAATCCACATTTTCCCCGCCCGCCACGGTTAACAACAGCGATGAATAACTGACACGGCGGAAGGCCTGGCGGACACGTCCGTGCACGGAAACCATTGGCGGGACAAAGAAATACACACAACATGGCCAACAAGTCCACACAGCAAACTACGCCAAAATACACAAACACAGAACACATCCCAATGACACATGCCCCCTGCCAAAACCAAAAACTACAAATCCCAGGACAACAGACACAACACACCTGAAAACGACAGACCATCATGACACACCCACATAGGTCAATACAAAAGCAGCCTCCTCACAGACCACAATACCTTGCACGAGGACAAAGCGAAGACGCCATCAGACAACACAGAGAGACACAAAGGAAAGCAGCACACCACACGCACGCACACATCACCACCACTACCACCACCACCATCACCACTGAAACAACGGCACCACGAACCCCCTGCACATCACACACCACACAACCACCACACCAGCTCAACAAATAGCAGACCACACACCATGGCAAGCCATAGGATGCCAAAGTACACTGCCACTGAGTTGACGGTCATGGTCGATGAGATCATCAAGGTGCACCCACAAATCTATGGGAACCAGGTCCAACAGACACCAGTAGCCACCAGAAACAGAATGTGGAGAAGGATAGTAGACCAGGTGAATGCAGTTGGGAACGTGCCACGCAACCGGGGCGAAATCACAAAGAGGTGGCACGACCTGAAAAGCGTTGTCAGGAAGAAGGAGGCCAAGAATCGTGAGCTGGCTGCCACGACTGGCGGCGGAAATCCCGCGCTATTCAAGACCTTCAAGGCGTGGGAGGAGAAGGTGCGAGGCATTCCTGCATCCGGAGAGTCTCACCAGAATACCAGGGGAGTGGAGGCTGGTAAGTACAAACAAATGTATACCAGCACACCGCTATGTACTGTCATGCACTACCAGAATGCCATAGCACCGAGGGACAAACACCCCCATGTCCAGTACACAATACACAAGACATCTCTCACACATGCAACAGACACTCCCACACACTCAGCCCAAAGGTACCAACAAACAAAACCATGGGGGCATGTGTACAGGCAGCCAGCACCACAACTCACACCAGGTCCCTCTGTACCCCAGATGTGCCGGAAGGAGCACTCCCCACACCCACACCCATGTGTCAGCCATAGCTGCACCAACCAACAAGTAACAGGGAAGTAGCCTTACCACGAACTCTGAGTATCAGAGGGGGGACTGCAGAAGTACAACCACCACCAGGCCCCTAGTCCCACAGCGCAGCAAGATGGAGCACTCCCCACACCCATGTGACAGCCATTGCAGTGCACACCTTCACCCGACAGGTAGATATATTCCCCTACATGGAGGGGTGTCTGTGGATGGTAAGCCTTCACCACAACTCACAACACGGCCCCCACTGCCACAGACCAGGAAGATGGAGCACCCTCCCTCTCATGACCATGTGACAGCCATTGCATTGCTCCCTACAAACCAACAAGTAGGTAGACTACTGTACAGGGCGGGGTGTCTGTAGGCATGAGGACTGTACTACGACTAACATTTGGGACATGTCACGTAGCAGAGAAACAGGTAGCACTGCTCCCTGTCATAATCATGTGACTAATGTGCACACGGACATGAATTACAGAGTCATAGCCCACATGAGCCATCACAAATACACCAACACGTAAGGAGTCACGTCTGCATGCACAAGTCTCACTGGAGTACTGACCCACATGCCGTGCACTGTGCCAGTCATCACACACATCAGCAACACCATCGAAGTCTTGTCCATGTAGTCGTGTCTGCTTGTTCCGTTGACATCGTACAACATCACCCATGTAAGTCTATCCCGTCTCAATGTAACTGAGTGGAACCACAGTAATGTCACATACACCACTGGACCCATGAACCACACAGCTACACAATGCACATTCAATGTCTCATCCATCACATCTTAACAGCCCCAGTGACATGAAAGGTATATCATCTAATCAGTTGTCCCATATACAGTAGTTCATCAAAGATTCCTGCCGGTGACCAATAATGTGTCTGCAGTGTCTGAAGCGCACGTCACACTGTGATTCACAACATACCTAATATAGTCAACACACCAAGAGCACTGCATTGCTGCACATTGCTGAGGGTAGCACGCACACAAAGGAATTGTCCCATCTGCAATACGTCGTGTGGCACACAACCATTACTCACTCACTACAATGCTTGCAGTGTAATGTCCCTAAATAATAACAGTGAGCAGATATGCTTGGTACGTCAGACATACACACACCTTTGTCTCTGCAGTGTCGTGTGGCCAAAACACATGTCCCCTCCTGCACCCATATGTCACAGTATGTACCCCAAAAACATATTTCATCTCAAAAGCGTTCATGGGGCTGTACCCCGTTTCCACCAAAGCCACAAAATGTAGGGGTACTGCAACACACACCGATTGGCATTCCAAATCCGTCTAATGCCATATGCACCCATCACACTATTCCATTGCCTTGATCACGCACACACATTGCAGAGCCATACACACGCATCTGGGAAATCAGTGCACAACTGTGCACAAACTGTGAATGTCAGACATCTAACACAAACCTTGCAAGGTGCAACACAATAACCTTACGTCTCCGCCCCACAGGTGACGAACTGCATGATGCTGGAGAGGGAGACAGCAGCCATCACAGCCAGTCCACAAGCCCTCCACACGGACTCACGGATGTGGAAGACCTGGACACCTCTTCGGACGAGGACACCCGACCAGGCACATCTGGTGTGGCAGGGCGCAACCGCTCCCCAGGACCCCTCCTACCCACCAACCCATCTCCCAGGGCTGGTGACCAGTCCCAGGACCCTGCTGCCACGGTCATTGTGGCCACCACCACCGCCGCAACCACCACCACCACCAGGGCCTCCCTGACCACTCACCCTGCGCAAGGTGTTGTACGCACCTCGACATCAACCCTGGGAGCGACAACAAGGCCCCGGGTGACCACTGTGGCCAGTGAGCAGGTCGGTGGCAACAGTCCAGGTGGGAGGAGCAGGGTCAGGCCAACGCCATCCGAGCCTGGGAGCCAAGCCCTGCCGCAAATCGCCAGAGTCCTTGGGGCCTATGAAGAGGCCCAGGGACAATGGGCCCGTTCATCTGCCGATACGCGGGAAGTCCTTGGGGTGTTGAGGTCCATGGACGCCCATATGGGCCAATTCCGTGACCCGTATGGGCCAACTAGTTGACCTCATGGGCCAGCTAGTGGTGGCGGTGAGGGCCCAATCAAGGCCAACCACACCACCTCCGACACCACCTGCTGGGGCACAGGTCCGTGCAACATCCAGTTCCCCTGCGTCCACAGCGAGTGGGCAATCCTCAGCCACCACCAGCAGCCCACAAACACAACCCCTCCTCTCAAACATGGAAGGGGGCGTCCGAAGAGGAAACAGGTGTCCAGAGATGACTTTGCACGCTCCAAACGCCAGTGAGTCAGCCAGCCACGGTGGCCATCTACTGCATTCACTTGGACTACTATCCTACCCCACACTGCCATGTGAATGGCATGTGTCTGTCGGACTGTGGACCCAGAACAACATGGCTACACCTTGACCATCACGCGGACATGTCCGTCAACTCATTGTTCCAGCATGCACCACTTGTGTGATCACCTTGCCCACGTTCACATGTCACAACTTTAAATAAATACACCTGGATCACATTCTGTCTTATCTGCTCTGTGTTTAATCAAAGATGTGCAACCGTCCCCAAGATCAGAAATGCATCTGTAGTGTGGTATGTCGATAGGCCAGGAGAGGCTGTAGGGACCTAGGGGGGAAAAACAGAACAAGAGTCCATTGAATGTGTGTGTCACACACTCATCACACAGTACTTGTCATCAAGTTCAAGCAATGTACACACATCCCACAGAGCAACAGGGCACAATGCCACAGCCACTGTCAGTGGCATACTACCCTGGACATGGACCATTACCACACAGCACTCAGTGAACAATAGGCCGGCGTGACAATGCACACATACTCCTACACAACTACAGCAACATCAGCCGACGTACATGGTCACTCACCATCAAGTGAAGTAGCGGGCGATGAGCTGCTGACGCTCATTCACTGCTTCCTCCTCTCCACTGTCCTCGTCACTAGACACGGCCTGGTCTTCAGGCGGGGGCACTGGCTGATCACCGTCATCCACTATCAGGGGGATCTGCCTGCGAATAGCCAGATTGTGCAGCATGCAGCATGCCACTACTATCTGGCACACCTTCTGTGGGGAGTATGCCAGTGCACCCCCGGCGCGGTCCAGGCACCTGAATCTGGACTTCAGGAGTCCAAAAGTCCGCTCCACCACACGTCTGGTCCTCCCATGTGCCTCATTGTATCTGACATCAGCTGGTGTCCTGGGATTACGGAGTGGGCTCAGCAGCCAAGGCCCGTTAGGATATGCAGAGTCACCTGGGTGTGAGAAACACAGAGAATCCTTGCAATTCCAACAGGATATAAGACAGCATGTCACACCCAGCACGCTACACGAGTATGCATACTCACCAACAATCCATGCACGGTCCGGTTGAAGATTAGACACCAGTCGTGGGAGGATGCTGTGGCGCATGATGTGCGAGTCATGGGTGGAACCGGGAAACTTCGCACACACGTGCGTGATGATCATCTCCGCCAGGCACACCACTTGCACATTCAGGAGTGGAAATGTTTCCGGTTCCTAAAGATGTGCTCCATGGCCTGTGGTGCAACAAGGCCAACATGTGTGCAATCAATTGCACCAACAACGTGGGGATGCGTCCAAGTGCATAGAAAGCACCTTTCACTGCCGCCAAATCACGAGCCCTGGGGAATCGGATGTACCGGTTACTGTACAGCATCATAGCTGCCAGGACATCCCGTAGCACCATGCTGAACATGGGTTGGGACATTCCACCTCCACTGCCTACCGTATGTTGGAAAGATCCGGTAGCGAAAAATGCAGTGCAGCCATCACCTTAGCCGTGGGGGTGAATGCTGTTGGATACACCCTGCGAGGACGAAGGTGGGGTTCCAACATGGCACATAGGTGATGCAGGGTGGGTCGGTCCAGCCGGAATTTACGAATGACCTCCACATCCTCCATGTCTGACAGCAATTGGTAGGGGCGATGTATGTTTGGTCTCCTCCTAGGACAGATGGAAGTGGACACATGTCAATGCAACACACCACATGGCACTTACACATACACATACCACAAATTACTGGCGAAGCTATAGAATCACAGAACAGCTGACAAGTAGGGACAGCACAGATACAATACTCTTACACAGGTCCCCTTACCAATAGCAATGGCTACTGACACATACCATTGCCATGAGCATGCACATGGGGATTTAGGCCCTAATAGCCTGAAAGGCATCATGATGGTTTCAGACTGCATAGGTGGGAGGCGACAACCCCACGGCAATATACCTAGCTGCTGTGCCAGACACAGCCTCCGAGGCCGGGTGAGTATGGCACACACCAACAACACAATGTACACAGGCTGAGCGGCCAAAACAAGTGGGTCCTGTTGCACATTGGGATATGAGACAGTCAATGATGTCCCTAGTCCACCCAATGTCCATCACTGTACGTATCACACCTCCAACACACATTGACAGGTGTACACATTGACAACTCCATGACAACACAGCTGTGTGAATGCAAACACACATCACATGTGACACGTAACGTTGCACGTGCCAAGTGGGAGATGTACATTGAGAAATATGGCATGTGTGTGCATATGCACATCCCATGCACCCATGCTAATGTGTACATGATGATGTGCCAACAGACATGTGGAGGCTGAGCACTGGCCGTCAATGCCAATGCACACAGCATGAAGTGGCCCTGTCCAGTGTGGACATGCTCCCACACACAAATCATGGCTACACCTGCAAATGCATGGCGCACCTTCAAATGTGGATTCCACATGGCACCAGCGGACTGTACCCGTCATGGACCAGGCCTTTGAGGCCAACTCCAATGGCCCTCGCGACTGCATCCTGCGTGCTCGACGATAGAGGTAAGCGTACCGGGACAGCTCCGTGCAGGCCATTGTGTGCATTTGAAGCAGGCAGACATGGTACACCAATTGCAGCAGCTTGGACCCACTGGAACAGCCCCAGGGGGCTATATGAGTGTGGGAGGGAGACAGGCATTACCACAGCTTACAGGGACTGCTGCCTGGCATCCCTCAACAACACCTGCCGCTGCTGCCACATGTCCACCTACATGTCGACGACTCTGAAGATATGTCCAGGTCCACTCACCAGCGAGGAGCTGGAGATCATGGATTCCAAGCTCCACGCACACTGCCCAAGGCTATTCATAGCAAAACTTGTGTGTGTAAGACAACTACAATGTGTGTGGGAGTGCATGTGGGGGACACACATGTAGTTGATCCGCAGCACCATGATTCTGAGCCTGTGGGGTTCCAACATGCACTGCTTACCATGCTAACTACAGGTGTAAGGGGTATGTAGGCTCTATGGCGCTTTCCCATGCATGTCCCTCACGAGTGGTGCTACATGGCATTTCCATGTCAGACATCCAGTCACGCAGCCACTTGGCAATGCAGGACTCAGGGCAGTCATTGCTTGTGTGAATGGCTGCCTGGGTCCCTGCTGGCCTCCTCAGTGGCAGCAGACCTGGGCTGCACATTGACTGCACAATCCTAGAAGGAGCGAACACTGACTGTACAGTGGGTTACATGTGTCTTTTGTTCAGGTCTCTCCTGAAATGCACAAACTCAGCCCTGTCGATTGGACACACCATGCCTTGTGATAGATTTGTGTGTGAGAGATAGTGGCACTGTATGTGACCTCCATTGCGTGGTGAGCCATTCACAGGGCGAGTACGTTGAGGGCTGCGCAGTGTTGGACACAGTGAGTCCACCCACAAAGATGTGTTGCCTTGTGATCTATTTGTTGGTCCACTTGACAATGGACAGTAGATGTGGGCAGACTACACATTGCTCAATGTGCTGGCAACCTGCATGTGAATGGGATGGACTGTGTACACACTCCCAGCAGCATGCATTCACGTGTGGTGTACACATGCTGTTGGGCCATGTCCTATTACTTCCTGGCTCTGTTGCACGTCTCTGAGTATTTGGGATGGGTCAGCAGCATGCCACTGTGATTGGTGGATGTGGTTGATGTTGAGAAGTGTATGAGTGACATTCCAAGGCTCTTGTGTACCATCCCTGCAGATTGAAGTCCTCCAGCCCAAGGGCGTGTGATGAGGCATTGCATCCAAGTTGATGCCTCTGTGTATGTGTGACCGACAGTGCAGCCAATTCCACAAAGGGTGTGACGTCATCTGCCGGATGAGCTACTACGTGGCGATAATGAATCGGGGGATGCCCCCTCGTATGGTCAGGTCAGCACGGCGCTGCATTTCACCAGTTATGGTCTGCATCTTGACAGTCACACAGCTTGTGCCGGATGCATGTTTGTAGGGGCATCAGCAGCAAGCAAGTGTACAGTAATGTGGGATGGTGTCTTCTGCGGTGAGAGGCAGCATGTGTCCACAGCCTTACCATAATCTGGGTGATGCGATGTTTGTTGTGTATGCAGTGGGTTGTAAGTGTACTCTGTGCTGTGTGCACCTGACATGCATATGCGATTCCTGAGGGTCAAGATGTTATTTGAGCACTCTGCATTCTCAATGCACTCAGAGTCGTAGCCCTCAGAAACAACCTGTAGTGGCCTGGATTGGCAATTCACATGTATGTTTGAGGCACTGTGCCTAATCTGATTTCGTTCGGTCATATGTTTGCGATGCCTCAGCTCATATCTCTGGTGCTTACACATCCGGCACACTGTGCTACAGCAGTAATGCTCGTGTGAACGACAGGTGGATGGTATGGGCTCATGGCCATTGTGGCCCGTCATGTTGCAGTCTGTGTGAGTGGTTTCCCATTCTGCTCCATGCAGGTATGCCATTGGCCTAATTACGTAGTGGTCATCCTTGCCACCATCATAACAGTGGGTGTGCACACCGCGATTTGGGGCTATGGTCGCAGGGTGACACAGGCCGGGTGTAGTGCTATGTGCACAACACATGTGCCACTTATTAGCGGCTTCATTTACTGTACGCCAGCCATTACGTGTTGATTGTGGTGGCTGTATGCAATTGCACAGGTATCGTGCAACATGTGGATTGGTGGATGTTCTGTGCTGCTTCCCTTGCACATGTCTGTTTAATTGATGCCAGATGAGTGAGGCCACCTCGCTCTCTCTCATGTGGCATCTCCCGTGGGTGCTGAGGGACAGGGGACGGTCAACAGTGGTGTGGCATCGGATGTAGCAGCTGCACAGGTGCGGGGTGTGACAGATGTTACCAGCGCCTCGGAGGGGCCAGACGTGTGCTGGATGAATCACAGGCCGAGCCGGCAATTTCTGAGTCATCTGAGGACAGAGGTGATGCATCCATGTTTGCTAACACAGGGGACGTGGACTATTGCTCCTCTTCAGCCACGCGGAGGCCAATGCCCGCCCTCCCATCTACTTCCACTGGTGCAATACGTGTCGGCACAGGGATGAAGGGTAGAGTTTCCTTCACACCAGGCACAGCTGCCCCTGCACATGTGACCCCTGCTGCCCTCAGTGCTGGGTCTGTTGAGCTCATGCGCCATCTCTGCGTGGGGCAGACAGCTCTCCTCAATAACGTCATTGCCCATGATATCACTTTGCCGCAGGTGACATAGTACATGGAGGGCCCACATGTACGCGTGGGTGGGCTAAGCCAGACTGTCCAATGGTTGTCCCCCCCAGTCAAGGTGGTCCTTCAACTGGGCCAATATCAGGCTGACATTCCTGACCCTTTCTCCACCCCCCTGGGCAGTGGCACATCTGACAACAGCAGGGCACGAGTCCTAAAATAAGGGGTGGGGGGGACGCTGACGTCATGACAGGAAGTGACATCACGGAAGGTGGCTTGCACCGTCTGACTCATTGCCTCCCCTCGCTCACCCCTTATATGCGGTTGCATCGTGGAAGCCAGCGCGTGCACAAGCAGCTCCGATCTCGCCCCAGAGAGGCCAAAGAGTTAATGTGTGGGTCCATTTGCCCCAATTATCTGTCTCGCGGTGATATGAGTGGTGGGACGCCGTCCACCCGCGTGGTACCCCGACTCGATACCTGGACAACAGTGACAATGCATGACAGCCTCCAGAGTCCGGATACACCACATGCAACACACAGAGGCTGTGGCTGCCCTAGCGGGCCAGGCTGCAAACACAATACCACATGTAAGGTTGACCCACCCCTGCGCGCATAGTCATTACAACCGCTGCCATTGACAAGGGACCCATGTGGTGAGACATGGGCCTCAGGGTGACGGGCCTCCGAGCCATCCCCCGCCAACGAGTGTCATGCATCTCACACATATCGCAAAGCCAATAGGACACTTTGCCTGCACACCAGGTCTCGAGTCAGGGTACCACGCGGGTGGACGGCGTCTCACCACTGATTTTACCGCGAGCCAGGGAACTGGTGCAAATGGACACACACATTCACTCTTTGGCCCTTCTGCGGTGAGATCGGTGCTGCTTGTGCACGCGCTGGCTTCTCTGTAGCAATCGCATGTAAGGGGTGGGCAAAGGGAGGCAATAAGTCTGATGGTGCAAGCCACCTTTCGTGACGTCACTTCCTGTCGTGACGTCTGCGTCCCCCACTACATATTTAGGACTTGTGCCCTGCTGCTCACTGAGAATGTGTTGCCTGCGAGATGTGACCAGGAGAAGGGCGCCATGAGCTCCCACCCACCAAGCTCCACTGCCATCCCGTGCCCTGGGTAGCCTGTGCAGGCGGACAATGTAGGGGGTACACCTGGTGGACAGGGGATCTGAGTGCCTTGGCAAGGGCCTGGCAGATGCACAGCAGTATCCAGCATGTCCCCAGAGGGAGGGCTAACGTCTACACCTGATGCAGCATTGATCGTGTGCCCGCCTGTTGTGCCCACACGAGTTCACATTCATCTCCAGACAGGTGTGCTTTCTACCCAACACAGTGGAAATATAGCCCTCCGGAATCCTCCCCACACAGTCTGTTTCAACAATGCATGTGTGCACCTACCCGTGCCACCCACCCACCTGGCCCAAGCGGAACTCCCACTTCACATGACACATGTGTGTCTCCCACAGTTGTGCTTCTCTCTCAGGGGCGGACCTCCAACTGTCTCGTAGCACATAGACAGCACTGAGTTGAACGGGCCATCCTGTTTGAATGGTAGGGACACACACACATCTACCTGTGACACAGTGGTGGCTGTGATGGCTATTGTGCCTGCCATGGCAGTGTTGGTGGCCATGTCAGGGTACACTCACACACATTGCATACGCAGCTTTTCGTGTCACTACTCTGCACATCGGACTGGCCACTGTCCCTGGTGTTGAACAATTTTGCCGCCTGTCTATGTAATCTGTGACTGGATGCTGTTGTTCCTGTAGTCGGTTGTGTCTGTGTAGTTGCTGATTGCAGTTGTTACTGTGTGTGCATAGTTAAGTGAGGCACATGCCTTGTATGGTACCTCAACAATTGCAATGTCTGGTCTCACATTCCTATGTGTTTTACACGTGGCTGGGACTTCACTTCTTTCAGACTCTGCCACTTGTGTGTGTGATGAAGAAGTTTTTTAGTGACACGGATTGTCTGCATGTATTTGCTTGATTTCCATGGTAAATGTCTACGTGTCATGTTTGCGAACAAGCAAAGCACGGGGTGTGAGTTTGGCCACAGGATGACAGGTAGCATGTGCATAGTGTGCAGGTATGTGTGAGCTTACTTTCTGGGTGGCCAGCAGTGTAGGTGTATGTTAATTTTGTGATGAACATTGAGCCTGGGCACACGGGTTACTTTCAAAGTGTGCATTTGGGAGGTGTATGTGTGTGTGGTGTGAAGTGTGTGACTTTGGGGTAGTGTTGGTGTGTGTGTGTGCACTCTGGCAATGTCGATTACACACATGTGTTACCCAGGGGCATGGTGGGTGTTTGTATCTGTGTTCAGGTCTGTGGATGTGAGCGCATGTGTGTATTGTATGTTGCACAGTGTGCAGTGTGTGGGTGTGTCCTTGCAGTTCTGGATGGCTCCTACTTAATATGTTTTGGCCATTGTGGGTCTGCAGGGTGTGTGACTGTCAAGATTGTGCCTGGTTTAATTAAGCATGTTGTGAGTTTCAGCAGTTCGTACTCACTGTGCGGACCTGCCCACCCACACTGATTTCCTGTGTGTGTTTTGACATGCATTGCTGTAGCATGCTTCTTGCGTGGGTCCTAATTTTGCTTGATGAGTGTGATGTCCGACTGTGAAGGTAATTATACAGATATGTAGGACTGTGCTTTGAAGTGACCAGCCCGTCAGTGTTAATGTGATGATCTGTTGGGCCACGTCGGAGTCTGACAATCAAAGGCCCACGACCTGTAGTATTTCACTAGGTCCACTGTGGCGGCAACTCATATGCATTGACATCCAATGTCACTGGACTACATGGTCATCTCACGGCTCTCGTGTACTTCACACACTCTCATCCTCTCTCATTCGTACTTGTCTTCTGGAAATAATTCTGCAGAGTCGCATGTTTGCTTCGAGGCATGTATTTGGACTTACTTCCTCTGTGATGCAGAATAGTGGACACTACTGGCAGCAAAATGCATGTGGAGGATATACTTAGCATGATTACACATACGAAAGGGGGTACAGGTAGATGTAATTAGTTGTTGACTGTGGAATGGAGGCTTCAGGGTTACAGCTGCCTTGCCCTTTCTATGCTACAGTACATTTGCTGATTACTGATGGTCCCTGGGCTTTGACACAGACAGTATTCATTCAGCCTACCAGACAGCTTGACATCATAGGGACAGTTCATCTCAGTTCCATGGTACCGGTTTAATACAATGGTGACTCCGACACACCTGCGTCAGAGGTGACATCAGGGCATGTGCCAACCTGCATGCAGCAGCGTCTCACCAGTTGTTGCAATGTGGTGGCTACTGAACATGACACTGTTACTAGGGCCATGTTGTAGGGGGTTGCATTTGTTGTCCATGCATGAGTCCTGGCACGGAAGTACAGACAAAGGTGAGGTGACAGTTCGCACATACTACAGCAGACAGATAAGTGTGCACTGACAGGTGCATGTGTCCAGGTGCGCAGAATACATATTATGGCATAGTTGTTCGTGCTGTATTGATTGCCCATGTGGATACTGTACACAAGTCCCATACCTCTGCCTCCCCCTGTTCATGAAGAGACACGGGATATGGTGAGGGACAGGGTGCATGTCCCGGAAATGTCAGTTGTCATGGCAGTGGAGTTGATGGTAAGGTGTTAGTTGCAGATGATATGGTATAGTTCTTGTACAGCTACCTGCCCACTCCGTGCGAAAGCCAAGCATGGGTACGGTGTTGTACATCTATGTTCAATTGGGGATATTCAGTCGGGGACCCATGAATTGACAGGTTGACGTGTATGCGATACCTTCCAGCAGGGTATCCATCCCATTGATGGTGAACATGGATGTCATCCAATGAAGCGGATGGTGGGTGGCAAGGTGTTCGTCGTAAGTTGTCCCTTGTAGAATCCTGATGGGACATGTTGGATGACATTCGATGAAACTGTGATCCAGAAGACGTTCTGTGGAGGCACACTGGTCCCATTGCAGTGTGTCCCCGATTGCAGCCACAAACGCCATGCCCCCATACACTGAACAGATCCTGTCGTGGTCATTCAAGGGTGCAAACAAGTGTACCAAGTCCGCCTTTGGACATGCCGGGTTGGAGAGACATAAATCCACAGCCCAGTGGAACGGACACCTCCGACAGTAGAATACGGGGATGACGCAGCTGAACATTGCAATGCGGTAAGTTAGTCGGTAACTTACATTCAGCATTGCCAGATTTGAGCAGCCCACTATGTGTAGCATGCTGTCACTGTACAGCTTGATCTGTCCGGCGTAGTTGAGGGTCAGTGGTGCAACAGCCATTTTGCTACAGGGTGATGTGATGGCGTGCTCCGTCTGCCTGAGCAGTCAGCAGAGTGCAGCCTCTGACGATGCTGGGAATTGTGGAATGGATGTACGGCGGATGGACTTGGGGTATAGCTTGGGCGGAGGACACAGTCCCTCATCCCACATGCTTCTATGAATAGTCAAGGCCAGTGGTGTGTGACTCTTTCCACATTACTTTCATTTGTTCCTCATGGAGGAGTGGTATTGTTGCATTTTGTGGTGTTATCTTTCTTTCATGTTGTGCGCTATCTGCCAGTGGACGTTTTTCTCTGCATGGCTATGTTTTTCTTCTTGTTGGTACAATGGCTCCATTCTCCAGCATAATTTCTAGCAATGTTATTTCGGAGCAGGAATGGAAGGCCATTCAGTGCTATCTGCTCTCCCGTGTGTGGGCGGGAGCACTCCGTTTCCGCTGTACATTTTGGCTTCTGTGTGGGTGTAGTGATTGTGCACACCTGTTCTCAGGCAGCAGGGTTTTTCTATTTTATACATTGCATGTGTTGTTATTGCGAGCAGGATGGGATTGGTATTTCTTGTTGAGACTGGCGTGCCTTTTCCGGACATTGTCGATATTCTGCGCTGTTATGTGGTAGCCGCCGTGTGATTAACCATGTTTTACACACAAGGGTGTGTCCTATTTTGCATTCACATTACTCCCCTGTTCGGGACACTTGTGTGACGTCAAGTTGACAACTGTGAGTTGTCGGTTGGGGACATGAGTGATGCATGAAGGACACGTGACATGTGCCTTCAGAGTGGGGCTGGTGTGTGGGGTGTGTAGTTGTGGCCCTGTGGTGTTTGTGTGCAGCCCAATTATGGCGCAGTCGTTGGCCACTGTGTTGTGCGCATGTGTACCTGCGTCATCGCCGCTACGCTGCGGTGCCGTAACAGGGACGTCACTTCCTGGGCCCGGGGCGTGGGTGCCCAGGATGTTGCGAGTTGTTTATTTTTGTCAGGTGGGACATGTGTGGGTACAGTGGTGGATGTGTCCTGTCCACACAGGGGTGTGTGGGGGGGCCATGTACAGTTTTCCCGCCCTTGCACTGTGTGCATTGTTTTCGTACCCTTGTTGTGTGTCTGCCTACCTGCGTCGTCGTGGTGCGTTCACTCCTAGGTGGTGCATCAGGTAGAGCAAGGGGAAGGCCTGGAGTGCAGGATTCATCTCTGGGTGGTCCGCCTTTTTACTCTCCGTCCAGGACAGTCGAGTTTCCGCCTTGGTATCTCGTGCGGTGTCTCTTAGCCAGTGGAGCTGTTTGGTTGTGGCATCATAATTTGTACGCCGGGCGGTACGTCATTTCGTCGGACGGTGTGTCTCCATTAGCTCGCGCCGCTACGTAGACTGGCGCACTTTGATGGCGGGCGGCGCCGCAGGCTTGCGGGCGGTGTTTGCCTGACTTATCACATCCTATTTTGGCGGGCGAGTGGCCCGTTGCTGGCGGACGGTAATTAGCGGTTTTTGCCTCCATCAGCACGGCAGTCGTGCTTCCGCCCGACATCGTAATGGACCCCATAATTTTAAAAAATTGTAAATAATATATTTTCAAAAATATATGTATATATATTTAAATATACCAAAAGCATAAAATAAGAAAAAAGAAAACCAATTAAATTCAAAATAAAAATTAAACAACATACATTTATTACAATTTAATAAAAAATTATTTACAAACAAAAAATATTGAAAATTATAATTATTATAATTAATCAAACACATAAATATATAAATTAAATCAACATAAAATTAATTATTAAAAATGAAAATAAATAGATATAATTTTCCCACTATATTAAAAAAAAATTTGTATACTAAATAAATATAAAAATAAGTACTCCCACCTAACAGAATACAATAACAAAATTATTTACATCACACAAAAATAAAATGTACTACTCTAACTACAATAAATGTACAATTACATAAATTACAATTACATTGCAAAAAACTACTACAATTTACTATTCCCACTACAATTAACACAACAACAAAAATTATAATTTATAAAAAATAAAATAAATAATACTGCAACTGCAGTCAGTGCAACAGTACAGAAAGTGTTGGATAGCGGAGTGGTAAAATTTACTATTCCCACGCCAGTCAGTGCAACAGTTGGGAAAGTGTTGGATAGCGGAGGGGTAAAAATTACTATTCCCACTCCAGTGAGTGTAACAGTAGGGAAAGTGTTGGATAGCGGAGCGGTAAAAATGACTAATCCCACTCCAGTCAATGCAACAGTAGGGAAAGTGTTGGTTAGCGGAGGGGTAACAATTACTATTCCCACTGCAGTCAGTTCAACAGTAGGGAAAGTGTTGGATCGCGCAAGGGCAAAATTTAATATTCCCACTCCAATCAGTGCAACAGTAGGAAAAGTGTTAGATTTAGAAAAAAAAATAATATATATATATATATATATTATTCCCACCACAGTCAGTACTACATTACAAACAAACACTATTTCTACAAATACCAACACTAATTTCAAAAACAAAATAAAAATGTAAAAAATAAACATTTCAATTTTAATATAGATTACATTTTGATAAATAATTGAAATCAAAACATTTCATAAAAATAGAAACATATAAAAATATTACAAAGAATATTTAAAAATAAATCAAATATTATTTTACACATCATTTTTTATTCTCTTTAAAACTATTTATTAAAAACAATAATTCATAAAATAAAGTTAGCTATAATTTCCTCCCACCATACACACCTCCAAAACTTACAGCCAAAACCTAACACTAAAAAAAGAAACACATATTCTACAATATTAACATAAATATCTATTAGAAAAAAATATTATATATAATTAAAAATAATTAAATATTTATTTAATTAATGGTATTTTACTTTCCACTATACCCCCAAAATATATACCATATTCCTAAAATGTAATAATAAATGAATGACACAATTAACATAATTAATTATAATCATAAACTAAATAATCATTACTTAAAATATTATAAAATATTTATAACTTAAAATTGATTTAATTCATGCCTTATACCCCTACAAACCCCACAACCCACATCAAAAATAAAAACAAATTACTAACACAATTAACAATTAATTATTAATTCATTCATTCATATTAATTAATAAACAATTAATTACAATTAAATAACTTCCCACCCTATACTCCCATAAATACCACAACCCACTCATAAAAATTAAAACATTAAAATAACACACTATTCACATAAATAATTATCCATTAAATAATTAACATTTATTAACATTTAATTAATTAAATTAGGGGTGGGAAGTAATTCCCACCCCTACCCTTATAACCCCCACAACCCACATATAGTAATTAAATAAAAAAATAGTATTTACAATATTAACATAATTAATTACCACTTAAAGATTTTATAATAATTAACCATTTTAAAAAAATATACAATTAACAAAATGAATTATTAATTAAATAAATAATATTTATGAATAAAATACACATTAATATATTATAATTAAATTACTTCCCACCCTGTACCCCTATAAATCTACAACCCGCTACGGTAACAAACATAATAAAAAAATACTTAAATAAAATGCAAGAACTACTAAAACATTTACAAATACATTAAAAAATATCTAAACAAAAAAATGTCATCATATACGTCTAAAATATATAACAAAATACATAAAAAATAAAAATCGATATTATGGACAACTATTTTATTGAAAATGATAAAAATAACCTCAATATTTTAAAAATCGATATTACTTACCTTAAAATCGATATTCTTCACAACGATTTTCTTGAAGTCGATATTTGCATTCCACTATATTTTTTACTCGATATTTGAATCAGTCGAAATTTCTTTCTCGATATTCTGTCTCACCACCATCCAAAACCTGTCCTGCATAAACAGTGGCACACTTATCCTACACTCTGATGTGTACATACACATAGTCCACACACCTACACAAAAACAAAGACCATGGAATTGGAAATACATCTCGGTGCATACTTACAGTCATGAAAAGAAGTTGTAGATAAGCTGTTCTCGCAAGTCAACTCCTTCCTCCTAACCACTGTCTTCATTGCCAAGCCCTGCATCCTCAGTCGGTGCACCCGCTGGTCTCCATCTTCAATTAGAGGGATGTTTTTCCTTATTGCCAGGTTGTGGAGCATGCAGCAGGCAATAGTGATCTGGCACACCTTGCCAGGAGAATATTATAGGGTTCCTCCAGTTTTATAAAGACAGCCGAATCTTGCCTTCAGGAGGCCAAACGTCTGCTCCACTATCCGCCTTGTCCTCCTATGGGCCTCATTGAAGCGGAGTCCTCCTGGAGTGACTGGATTCCGCAATGGCGTCAGTACCCTTGCCTGGTTGGGGTATCCTTTGTCTCCTAAATGGAAGATAGACATGAGTAAAATGTTCAAGCAAACATCCACTGATAAGACACACAAAACCACTCACAACACACATCATTAAAAAGCTAACTTACCAACAAGCCAGGCCCGCTTTGGAAGTAGTTGAGTCATCAAATGGGGTATGGTGCTGTTCCTTAGAACGTGCGAGTTGTGGGACGATCTGGGAAATCGGGCACAGATGTGGGAAATACACATACCTGTCAAACACATCACCTGTACGTTGATTGCGTGGAAGTGCTTCCTGTTGTGATATACTTGCTCATTGGCCTGTGGTGGAATCAAAGCAATATGTGTCCTATCGATAGCTCCAATGACATGTGGGATTCAGCTTTGATATTGGTTCATTCCCCTGGTTTTGGAAACTTGATGTAGCTGTCCATGTGTCTGGTCAATTGAAAGAAAAATCCCTAGGAAACTCAAGGTCAATACAGCTTAACAGACCATTAAAATACATGAAATAGGACTCAGGGTACGTTCAAGATCGTTTAAAAATTCATTTCTTTAATACAAATTTCATTTAAAAACATTCTGAAAAAACATGATATCCATCTGTTGGTTACATATATGAGTCAATAATCTCAATATCATTCTTTAAAGGCATACGATGAAATAGACAGACATAAATAATCAATAAGACATAATAACAAACAGTATATATAAAGACAGCAAATACAACAAAAATATGTGAACAGGTAGCTTAAGTGTCTATTCAGTTGATCTTCTCTACACGTGTTTCGGCGTGCAATACGCCTTCATCAGGAAAGCCACAGAACTTCCAGACACAGTGGTCAAGTCCGGTCACAATTGAAATGATTTTATTCAAGTCGAATACAGCAAGGATGGGCAAATCCTGGGCTGAAAGATTCACTGTCTACGCCCATAAATTGGTCATCATCACAGTGAGATCCAATGAATGTGAACTAGTGAAATCTGATTATTAAGGTATGGGAGGAACCTCGTAATATGAATATGGGGTGTCCATCAGTAGCTAGCTTTCAGGGCTTCGCTTTAAAGAAAAATTCTGTTGTCAATAAATGAATAGGGGGACCATGATGTTTTTTGGTCCTGTTAAATATGTGGCATGTCCACTGGCAGCCGTCCTCTCAGGAAGTGCTCGATATACTTGCTCATTGGCCTGTGGTGGAATCAAAGCAATATGTGTCCTATTGATAGCTCCAATGACATGTGGGATTCAGCTTTGATATTGGTTCATTCCCCTGGTTTTGGAAACTTGATGTAGCTGTCCATGTGTCTGGTCAATGCCTGCAGTACATCCCGAAGTACTTTGCTAAACATAGGTTAGGTCATTCAGCCAGATGTTGCCACTGTGTACTGGAACGACCCCATGGCCAAAAAATGCAGTACTGCCATCACCTTAACTTTGGGCATCAGTGATGTAGGATAGTAGCGATGTGCATGCAATGAAGGTGCCAACTGCTGGCACAAATTATTTGTCGCATTATTGAGATGGTATTTTCTGATCACGTCTCTTTCTTCCATGGTTTGTAGGTCAGGAAAGGGCCTGTAGACGGGAGGCTGCCTTATGGCTCCTCCATGATATGTATGTGTGGAGTGTCAACACAGTAGGTATTAGATCACATTGTGCCCAGCAACATATACTTAGACAAACACCAAAGACAAAGTGATCCCACATGACAGTCCATGGCAGTGCAAACCAGATTTCACAGAACAAAAATATACTAAACATACCACAGCATACATGACATTTCTGATTATGTCCCAAATGTATATTTACACAGAAAGAAAAGAACACTTGACCCATATCACTAGTGACAGAATTTTCTGATGCTAAATCAAGCAGGATATAGTCAAAATCTCACAAGCAAGAGCACATGACTTAGGCATGTCTAATGACCGAGCGAGTTTTGTCGTAAACACAGTAGGATCATGTTATGCATCGCAGCATGTACACTACATACATCTTGAGTTTCACTCAGCACTTCATGCAGACAAATGTAACATGGTGGACACTGTCATGCTGTCATGTTTGCATTGCACATACAATGACATACACAACCCATTGACAATGGGAGACTTTCATTTACGCTCTGCTGACCGTCTTGTCCATTTGTCCATCGGGACACCCGCGCATATCTCGGAGGAGCCCCTGGAGGGGTAAGGGTCTTCTAAACCTCGCAGCACCAGCCACACTCTGGGAGGACTGCAAACCCCAGAGTGCATCACCCGCTACACAGCTGCTGTGAGTGCCGCGGCGAGGGGAGGCGGGGTCATCGCGCTCATAGCGCAGCCTCTCCCCCCGCGGCGTGGGAGACTTTCATTTACGCTCTGCTGACCGTCTTGTCCATTTGTCCATCGGGACACCCGCGCATATCTCGGAGGAGCCCTTGGAGGGGTAAGGGTCTTCTAAACCTCGCAGCACCAGCCACACTCTGGGAGGACTGCAAACCCCAGAGTGCATCACCCGCTACACAGCTGTGGGAGTGCCGCGAGCGAGGGGGAGGCAGGGTCATCGCGCTCATAGCGCAGCCTCTCCCCCGCGGCGTGGGAGACTTTCATTTACGCTCTGCTGCCCGTCTTGTCCATTTGTCCATCGGGACACCCGCGCATATCTCGGAGGAGCCCCTGGAGGGGTAAGGGTCTTCTAAACCTCGCAGCACCAGCCACACTCTGGGAGGACTGCAAACCCCAGAGTGCATCACCCGCTACACAGCTGCTGTGAGTGCCGCGAGCGAGGGGGAGGCGGGGTCATCGCGCTCATAGCGCAGCCTCTCCCACCGCGGCACGGGACGCGCGCGGGACGAAGCCCGGACCAAAGGCGGGCCCGTCTGAGCCCGTCAGAGACAGGAGGATACTGGGCTGGGCTACGGTATTGATATATTACTGTGATATTCGGCGGCCCCATTGACTATACTGCGAACACTATTTTTATAAATATTTCTCTTTTTATTTTCTCTTGCTGTTTGTTTGTACTGTACTGCATATCTATAAGTAGTTTCCCCATAGTAATTTGGTCAAGGAAATAGTTCTGATAACATAGTGATCTGATATAGGGATATAATTTAGTAGGAAAGGGGATGATGAGTAAGCTAAAACCTCATACAGGGCAGGGGATGGTTGGGACCCTTGATGCCTTTTTGCAGAGGGCCGAATCGGTCTTAAGGCATGAAATCACACTAACGGAACGTAGGTTATCAATTGAGTCGCAAAATGGTCCTCTACGCCCACTAACTAACCACCCTGAAGCATCAATTACTACTGTAACGCGATCTCCAAAATCTGACCAACCTAAAGAGGCACAATTGCCTATATTATCCTTGGTGGAGCCCACACTGTCGACGCAATTAGCTTCACCTTTAACTGCACGGAAAGTACCCGAACAAGTTATTATAACAAAACCCAATGTTCAAACGAGGGGTCAAAAAATGAAAATCAGTCAGGGTAAAGGATTAGTGCCACCATCAAAAAAAAGGCGAGGGCAGGGATCTAATACGCATAAGACATTGTGCCACAGGCAAAATAATCCGGGGATAGAACCAGAAAATGTAAGTTTAGTTACCTCAGCAGCAAACCACGAGAGTATAGGTGCCTCACTTGCAACGGGGGGGACACTAGACACGACCCAGCAGGGCTTCTTAGATAAATTAGAGGGCATCTTTTCAACCCTAATTAGACCTGTTTTAATCAAGTTAGCTGTTATAGAAGAAAAACTACAGGGTTTGGAAGGGGCCGTTAAACGCTCATTGGAACTTTTACATCCATCAGTACAGTCATCTTGTGAGATAGAGCTCACTGCTAATAACTCTTCGGCCCTCTCTGGTCCGAGTACCCGACAAGGATTACAAGTAGTAAGTTCCGTGCCTGTAGCTAGGTCTACATTTAATTCTGAGCGTGAAGTAGCTCCCACGGTGCCCTGTATGCGGTCCTCCCAACAGTCCCATCAAACCTTTCGTGAGAATGGGAGTGTGTGCTGTAGTGAAGTGACCCGTCCTGTGCGCATTACTACCCAGGCAAAGCAGGTAACTTCTACTAGGCCACAGACTATGGAGCAAATAAGGGAGTTTAATGAGAGCCAGAAAGATAGTTACTTATTAGAGCCGACGTTTCTACATCTTCCACCAGAGGCCACACCCTATATTGTTGTTCTAACTAACGTACCCCCCTTACAACAGGGAGTTCTTGAGCATTGGTCGTCCCTGAAAAATAAGGCACTACATGCTATTTCCATTAAGACGGGCCACACTAATGTTTTATTCTCAGAGTTTAAGATGGCCCGTCGAATCCCTTGGGTAGGTTGTGCTCCTAAAATGCTGGCAGGGGATTGTGTAGTAATCACATTTAGATCTCCAGAATTGGTGAGCAGTATCCTTGACCTGTCCAGGCGCCACATGGTCAGAAAAGGGGGGATAGGTGTGGTTTCTCTAGGTTTTTTCTACCAACCCTTGCTGCTATCTAAGCAGGCCCCTGTATTTGATAATAATAGCGGCACTCCACATTATAGATATGGTATCCCAACGTTTAACCCTTTTGACCCCCCTCTACACTTTGGACGGGGTTGACGGACTAGTGTCACCCTCAGGTAACCCCGAAGACAAGAGGGAGTTACAAGAAATTAGCACCCTGGACATCTCTGAGTATATGGGCCCTTCACGTAACAAGGAACTAATTAGGGCCCTAAAGCCCAAGCACCTAGAGGGAACTACAAGTGGGAAGGGAATTGTCGGGGGATTAGTATATTCCTTGGAGCAGCATGTGGATACCTCGGGGATACTAACTACATCTAATCTGGACCCCCCTAATGTAGTAGGGTTGCTTGGTAATATATTATCGCCAATACCAAACCCTATAACTCGTACAGTGGTGTCTTGGAATATTTCTGGGTTACGCTCAAAGGTTCAGAACCCAGTCTGGGAAGCTTTTGTGGGGAATATATATATTTTATGCCTACAGGAGACATGGGTAATCGATCCCATACATATAAACGGATATAAGACATTCAATACTCCGGCAGTGAAAGGCCGGGGAGGGAGGCCAAAAGGTGGGATTTCAACATATATCTCAAATAGGTTGCCCTTAAGTAAGATCACATTTCATCCTGGGGGAAATTACTTTCATGTGGTGGAGATAGTCCCCACCGCAATGCATCGTATACTTTTGATCAATTTGTATAACAATACTATTCAAAATGAACTCAAATCGGTAGTAAAAGGCATTATGGTTACAGTTAACAGAATTTTAAACAGGGAAAGTAAAGATACCATGACCCTGTTGATGGGTGATTTTAATTGTGGGCTATGTAATCATTCCGATAACAGATTATGCGGCACCCTTACCGATGCAGATAATTGTATACATTTTAATCATTCCAAGTCCGGGGATATTTTCAATGACCTCATCTCCAAACTAGATCTTAAGTTTGTAAATGAGATTTTAGCCACCCCAGATGGTTTTTTACCTACCTTTAATGGGAGAGGCTATGCTACTACTATTGATTTTATATTGATCTCACCTTTACATGCGTACCTGGTCCCCTCCTTTGAGGTTGGAGATACTGCCTTAAGCGATCACTTTCCCCTTCTTTTAAAACTCAAGACAAATACGCACTTCCCGAATAACTTGGAATCACATACTCGTATGCAGGGAACTGTAGAATTGAATAAAGTAAATAGATTGTCATTAAAGTGGACTAAGGTTGATGCAGATCTGCTAACCAAAAATGTTTTAGTAAAATGTAGGACTGAGATAGATACTTGTTTAAGTGAGGATGCTTCGGATGCAACGATAGTGTACTGCTCCGTAGATATTACCAGGGAGGTCAGAAGTTTGCTAACTGTGCAATTTAGTAATAAACCGAAACCATATGGCTGGTTCAATAAAAAATGCTCAAGGGCATATACCAATTTGAAAAAGGTACTGCACTTCAAGCCAAGAATACTGTCCAATGTCCGTCTAGCCAGATTAGATTACAGAAGGGCATTAAAAGAAAGAAAACAAACCCTTCGCAATGATGCCTGGGATTCCTTACATATTGCTGCCGAGCAAAAAGATAGTACCGCTTTTTGGAAGGTTCTGAGAACCCCCTTTCTAGCCCCAAGTAAAGGCCCATCAGTGGAGATAGCCATTACAGAAGAAGCTTGGATTACCCACTTTTCCAACTTATATAATGAACGAGGGAACCCAGGTAGTTATTCGGAGGATTGTAATATAAATACCTGCGAATATATTGATCTAGAAATTACTTTGGAGGAGGTTACTAGAGCCCTGGCACAAAGTGCGGGCGGTAAGGCACCTGGGCCCGATGGGGCACCAGTTGACCTTTATAAACATAATGTCCCCTTGTGGGGGCCAATACTGACACAGGTTTTTAATGCTAGTATAAGGTCAACCCTTCCTCCAACATGGGCACGATCAATAATAATCCCAATTTTTAAAAAGGGTAATCGTGAAGATCCAGGATGCTACAGACCAATTTCTCTCCTGGACTCTATGGTTAAGGTGCTAGGGAGGGTTATATTGGAACGTTTAGCAGACTGGGCCGAGGAAAATAAGATCTTATCTGACCTCCAGTATGGGTTCCGGGACGGTCTTGGTACCATTGAGCAGTCGTTAAATCTCACATTACTGATAGGCAAGTATACACGAGCGAAAAAAGGCAGCCTCTACTTGGCCTTCGTTGACCTCACCGCGGCCTTTGATTCAGTTAAGCACAATAGGCTGAGGGAGGTCCTTGAAGGGGTGGGGGTTGATCTACAAATTATTACGTTCCTACATCGATTGTACAGTGATGCCTCAGCAAGTGTCCGTTTTGGACAAAAGGGAGAATGCACTGAAGCTTTCCTGATCAGGAGAGGGGTCAGACAAGGTTGTGTGCTGGCCCCCTTCCTTTTCAATCTCTATATAAATGGACTTGAAGATGCATTGCTTCTTCAGGGCAAAGATTTTCCCCAAGCCGGTGGCCGCTTTATTCCCGCACTACTTTATGCGGATGATGCCGTTTTGATGGCCCGCACCCAAAACGGCCTCCAGAGAGCCTTGGATATTTTTAGCACATTTATGAGTGATCTCAGTCTTCAAACTAATATATCCAAGACGTATGTCATGAGGTGCAAGCAAGGAAAGCAGAAGACCCGTGAAATGTTCATAGACGGAAAGAAATTAGCATCTACAAAAAAAAATTCTTACTTAGGCGTACTTTTCAATCATCAGGATTCATGGGCCCCCGCTATATCTGCTAAAAAAACAGCCTTTGCCAGATCTACTGCCGCACTATCAAACTTCGCTAATAAGTTGGGCAGGAAACCGCCAACAGAATTATTGCATATATATAAAGCAAAGTGCGATTCAATGGCAATCTATGGAGCCGGGCTGTGGGGTTTTACGGACATTAATTGTTTACAAACGATTGAAAATGCGTTTACAAGGTATATTCTCTCTGTTCCTCCGAGTACATCTACCTTCATTTGCCACGAAGAGTTAGCTCTCCATCATTTGGCAGATTTGGTAAAACTAGAGCCTATTCTTCTGTGGCATAGAATCTGGTGTAAGGACCAGACAGAGTTGAACAGAGAGATTTTAAATGATATCTTAAAATTAGCAGGGGCCCTTACAATCCCCTGGATCAAATTTGTACGTGATTTTATGATTGAACTAGGGCACCCTGAATATTTTTTAATACCGTCTTCTATGATGGAGATTTCAAGAAAGTCATTAAAGAAAGAGGGCATTCAGTTTTTAGAAACTAAAAGATTCCATGGAGAATCTGTAACAAAAATAACTGTGAGATCTCACCAATTGTTATGTACCACCATAGGGATGGAGCCCTATTTATCCTTTGTGCCAGGAACCTTTGATAGACTTCTTCTTACCAGGTTACGATTGGGTAATATTCATAGGTTGATGACATTCCCGAAAATGAATGACTGGTCTCGTATTTTAATACTGTGCCCTTGTGACAATATCTCTGTTCAATCCACTATGCACCTAGTCCTGTTTTGCAAATTTTATCAAGAGCAAAGGAAAGCTTGGATTATCCCTTTTTTAAGAAAATCTGGGCTCAGGCAGTGTTGTCAAGCACTGCTTTTACTCCGATCACTAGAGAATGAGCATATAGCATGGAGGGTAGCTCCGTTCTTAAAAGCCGTATTTTATATAAGGAAAAGTATTTTACTGATATAGTAATGTGTGTATTATGTAAATTATTTTTGTTCTATTTATTACATGCAAATAATAGGTTGTGTTTTTAATTTTTGTGCTTTTATGACTGTTTTATATAGCAGCCGAATAAAGCTTTATTTGAATTTGACATACACAACCCATTGACAATGTACATCTTTCTCAAGATGCAGATATGCACTTAAGTATAGAGCACAAAGACAATTTACAAAGTCCCATTTAGTTTTAAGCCTCAGTAGGGTGCTTGAATTTTGAGTGTATAGGCCCTCTGGAAAGGTAGGATACTGTACATCAGACACACATCCCCTTTCCACCTGGACATCACAAGGATCGCAAACTGGGTGACAGCGGCTTCCAACACTGTTATATGGTGTATTTACACAAAAAATCTTAATAATAGCATGTGATAATACTTATCTCAATGCAACTGTTTTGTTTTTCATTGTTTGGCAAATATAAATGTACTCATGTTTCAGGAAATAACAGATATATTTTCAAGTGCTACCCACAGTCTCGCACTATCACACATTATTTACTGTGTGTTTTGTTGCCCATTTCCTCGAGACCCAAATCCTATTTACACTCATTCTCACATGGGTATTTGCTCGTTCACTAACCGCCCAATTCTTCAAAATAATATAAATATACATGCAAAGGTTGAGCCTATCGGGCTTTTTTTTACTCACTTTGCTATTTAACAAAATCAGACAATTTATTTGTGAAGCTTTGTTTTTTAAAGTATTGTAAATACGTTAAGCTCTGTTAAAGATTATTTTGTTCCTATGGAGCCGATATTGCATTTAAACATTGCCTTTTCACGCTGGAAGAGAGCCCTACTATTTTGTTTTAGGGCATTTAGGGTGGTTAATGAGCTTTCCCTGTTTTAAAGGTCCCTGGGGGGTGTCATCCTCACCATGTGCTCGTGGTGATCAGACCAGACTCCCAGCCATTTTATGTTTTTCCCAAATTATACAAACATTATGCACAACTATTTTTAAAGACAATTCTAAGACCCTTGAGGCTCAAGAAATGCAGGAAGTTTCACTACTATACTGGTGCTCTCCTTTAGGAAAAAAACGTTTTGAAAATTCACTGAGGTTTCCAATAGTACTTCTGAAAAGCAGGTCCAGTGACAGTTTTGCATCAGCGGTGCTGGAAATCTTAGTAAATGTCCATTTAAATTCATGTTAAATATGGGGGCGTGGCCAACCGCCTAAAATGGCGGACGCGACCTGGTGAGGCTCCGGACCCTGGGGGGGAAACATCCTGTGAAATCACCGTGCAGCGGATTCTAAACGGTGACTGCGGGACTCTGACATCTACTCACCGCAGCCAGGCACCGGAAACAGATCCGAACCAATGTAACGACTGGGGAGAGGTGATTACGGACGCTGAAATCCGAACGCGGGAGGTGAGGCCTAGAGGTGGCGCTCTGAGAGAACTACGAGACGGACTGCGACCCCCGCCGTCTCTGATCGACTTCGATTCTGGAGGTTAAAACTACGGCTGATGTATGCTCCGGATTCGCTGAGTATAGCCGCCTGAGGATACAGGACCCGGGGATCCGAAGTGGATCGTGACCAGCTGAGTAAAGACGCACCAACACAGAGCGGTGAGAAGCGCAAAGGCGGGGACTCGGTCTGAGAGCGGGCGGCCCTTTCATTCCCCTTCGCGGCCCGCTGACATCCTACAAGGCTACGCGGTGAGAAAGCTGGGTGAAGGGACTGGAATGGTTTGAAGCCACGACGCAGTGGATTCTTTTCGGAGGAGGCGCCCGGCAGGGCGTGTGAGCGGGTTCCTTCCCCCCCCACACAGTAAAGGGAACGCTTAAAGGCACACCCGACATCTGAGGAGCTGCACCAGAACCGACAGAGATCCGAGCCGAGGACGGGGGAGGACGACTGCAGAGGTGGCTCAAACATAGTGACGCACATACCGGCCTGATGCGTGGCGGACCCCCGAGGGCCGTGGTGCAGACTGAGGCACTGTGAAACAGAGACAGCAATAACGCGGAGGAGAACGGCAGCACCCACATAACTGAGGACACAGTGAGTTATAGTCGGGAAAGGAGTGGGGATCCCAGGCTTGATCACTCCCAGGGGTTGTACTGTATGTGGTAGATGCCCATAGAACCTGTGCTCGGGCTTGAGATCGACGGAACTTCGTGATGGGCAGGCTTAAGGGCAAGGTTATGGATGCTGGCCTAACAGCAGGAGGAGGGGGCACCGAATCTAACGATAGGGACCCGGCACCGGGCTCTTCCAACACCGATCCTACTGAGTCCCACTCGGAGAAACTGGATTTAATACTGAAGGAGATCCGTGACTCCAAGAAGATAATGGAACAGCAGATAGGAGCCCTCACGACTGGCCTTACTCTACTGCGGGCAGACCACGGGAAGCTCGCTGATACGGTGCGGGATCACGAGAAGGCACTGACAAACATTGACCCCCAACTCACGGACCAGGCAATGCAAATAAAACAACTGCAGAGCCAAGTAACTGGACTCCGGGACCGGATTGAAGACGCGGAGGGACGCAATAGACGAAATAACGTTCGAGTCATTGGACTACCGGAACGAAGCGAAGGTGCGAGACCAGCGGATTATATGGAAGCATGGTTCAGAGAACATGTAGCCCCTGAAGGCTTATCCCCATATTTCTGCGTGGAGAGGGCACACCGGATTCCAACCGGCGCACCAAAAGTGGGAGCCCCTCCGCGCCCTCTGATTGTCAAAATCCTGAATTACAGGGACAGAGACATGTTACTCCAAAAAGCAAGGGAAAAGGCGAGCATCCACTTTGAAAATCAGCAGATTTCATTGTACCCGGATTACACGATCATGGTACAGCGCCAACGGACCTCTTTCCAAACTGTGAAGCAAAAACTACGGGCGTTGCAACTCAAATATGCCCTATTGGTCCCAGCCAGGCTCAAAGTCACGCACAATAAGAAATCCTACTTCTTTGATAGCCCCAATGATGTGGAGGAATGGCTCGAGGTAATGGACTTAGAACACAGTCAGGGGAGCTCGTCTGGCTCGGTGAGACATAGCCCCGTACAGACACAACACCAGCTACCCCGAGGTCGGGGAGGAGGCTCGAGGAACTCTACCAGGCTAGGACCGACTCCGGCCCAACATGAGACGAATAGAGCAGAGGCGTTGGCAGTTGCTGGATCCTTCCGAGAGGATAACGCGAAGATTACGAAGGACTCGGAGGGCAGCACCGTACATTCAGACTCGGAACATAGCATTACTCTCTTCCCCTCGGCGATGCCCCAAACGGGGGATGGACTGTTTGACAACTAAGGGACGGGCATGAAAACTTTTCCCGCTCTCGGATCGCATGGAGCTGATTGGTAAAGCAAGGACATGATACCAACCAATTGGACAGTATCCTTTTTTTTTTTCTCGAACTGGTTGATATGTGCATGTAACAATGTATATACCACTATGATTTTATTGATTGCGCATTGGTCGATAATTTAGACCACTAAGTTCCCAAAAGTCCGTAACTACTCCCGGGTGATCGTATTCAGAATGTTATAGTGGTCCCATCGGTCTCCAATGTGGCAATCCTTATTATAAAGCGCACTGCTGAGTATAATTTGAGAGGTGAAAAACCTCCCCCCCGGGGCCCAGTGGAGCCACCGGAGCTCTACACCTACACAGACAACAGTATGGTTGGCGGCGCGTACCCCCCACAAAGCGCACGCACTGTTCTATGGTTTTCGTATGTTTTAACGTTTGGTTTGGCTCAGCATTGTTTATTGGCTGCGCCATATATGGTTAGTTTACAAGGGATGGGGACTTCCTGGTCTGCACATACTCCTGGGTTCCGCATTGTACGGAGAACAACACAAGTAGTGAATATATGTCTTGTAAACAAACCAGCTTAGGCTCATACAACCTGCTGACCTGGAATGTGAGGGGGCTGGGGGCTGTAACTAAGCGACACAGAGTACACGCCTACCTTCTTAGGAGAAGGGCACAGATTGTGTTCTTACAGGAGTCCCACCTGACGGAGGCGGAGGCAGGGAAAACTAGAAAAAAATGGAGGGGCCGACTGTATACCACTAATTATTCGGCCTTCGCTAGAGGGGCGACCATTTGGATCCGACATGGAGTCCCATTTGAGGAAGTAGATCGGCGTGTGGATGATCAGGGGCGGTATATACTTTTAAAGGGCACTCTAGATGGCCTACCCGTAATCCTTGGTTGTATATATGCGCCGAATTTCGATCAAGACACATTTTTCACTGGTCTGGGCAGAGCACTGACGGGGTGGGATACCATTCCCTGGATCCTAGGGGGAGATTGTAATGCGATCCTAGATGTAGACTTGGACAGATCTCATCCTCCATTGCACGGGGCCAGCACACACAAACAGGCTGAACTCCTGAACACCTGGATGCGGGGCTGGGGCCTCAGACGCATGGCGAATGCTACATCCTACACACAAGGAATATTCTTTCTACTCCCCAGTCCACCAGCTTCACACCAGGCTTGATAGATTTCTTTGCTCCCACACAATAGTCGCACAAATACATCAATCGACATATCTAGCCAAGACATTCTCAGATCACAATCCCCTGGAAGTTACTATGACATGGGGCAGGGTTCCGACCCCTGTGCCGACCTGGAAATTATGGCCCCAATTCCTAGAGGATGCCCCCTTTCGGACCACATTATTGGACACCATTAATAATTATTTTACAGACAATTGGAATACAGCCTCCTCCAACCTCATAGACTGGGACGCGTTCAAAGTAGTGGTTCGAGGCGCGGCAATTAGTGCTACTGTAGGGGCGCGCCGAGAAGCACACGAAAGACTTATAGATACAGAGACATTGATGACAGAACTAGAACCAACCGCAGTGACAGATGATGACAAAAGGGCATCTCTCCAGGAGGCTCGAATTAGACACGCAGAGACTCTGGAAACACTTAGACTCATGGATTACCGAGCGTATACACAACTGAACCACACGGACGCTGACAAATCAGGAACATTACTAGCCCGGATACTAAGGGATAACCTGGAGGCGCCTCTGATCACCTGTATCCGTGCACCACAGAAGGGACTAATACACACTCAAAAGGAGATTAATGAGGCATTTTGTAATTACCTAAGTACCCTATATGCGGCACCATCACACGAGAACGTCGGTCTCATAGATGCCTTCTTCGATGGACTACAGTTCCCCCAGATCACGGAGGCTAGGCGGAAGGACCTTTTAGGCCCCATCACCCAACATGAAATAAGAGCAGCGATCAAAGGCCTTAACCGTAATAAAGCCCCGGGCCTAGATGGCCTGCCAGTGGAATTTTATGCGACATATTCGAATATCTTGGCACCAAAACTAGCGGAGCTATATAAGACGGCTTGGGCAACCGGTAAACTACCGCAATCTACGATGCAAGCTATGGTGGTGTCACTCCTCAAGCCAGGACGAGACAACACTGAGATGTCCAACTATAGACCACTATCACTACTGGCCACCGAATATAAAATCCTCAGTAAGGTCCTAGCCAACCGACTGGTCCCTGCTCTCCCCAATCTTATACACAGTGACCAATGCGGATTTCTCCCTGCACGTAGCACTTCACTTAATACTAGGAGACTTCATCATATAATGAGGGCCATTCCCAGTGAGTATGACAGGGCGGGATGTTTGACGTTAGATCTACGGCAGGCATTCGATTCCATAACGTGGGGGTACATGTTCGCAGCCCTGTTGCGGTTCGGCCTCCCCCAAGATTTTCTACGATGGGTGCGCCTCCTATATGCTGAACCTACCGCACGGGCACGTACCGGGAAATATATCTCCCCAGAATACGCGGTTCACAGAGGTACAAGGCAGGGGTGCCCACTTTCCCCTCTCCTGTTTGTACTTGCGTTGGAACCGCTAGCCATAGCTTTGAGACGGTCGTCTGGAGTTTTAGGAATTCCCATACAGGATGATACACACCTTATCTCAATATATGCAGACGACATTCTTATTTATTTGCGAGACTTAGAGGGCGAGGCGAGCCCGCTCCCTAGGGTCTTCTCCGCCTTCGAGACTATATCGGGTCTGGCTATTAACGCAGGAAAATCTAATGCCTTTTATTTCCAAGAAGGTCTACGTCCAGATGTCATCCAATTCGGTACCTATCAGATACCTGTAGCACCGGCTACATTTAAATATCTAGGTATTCAAGTGTACAGGTCTCCTTTGGACCAACTTGACGGAAACTTAATGAAGTCCATCGCTTCGCTGCGCTCTAGCATTTCCTTCTGGACATCTCTGCCACTGTCCGTGATGGGGAGGATAGCCATCTCCAAGATGGTGATGCTTCCCCGTCTATTATATTTCTTTGTCAATCTACCCCTGATAGTGCCTCAGGCCACATTTCGCATACTAGACACACTATTGTCGGAACTTATATGGGGCAGTGGCAGGCGCAGAGTAAGTCTCAAGAAATTGCAGTTGGCATCGCACAAGGGAGGGCTGGGAGTACCTGATTTCCGAGCATATTACTATGCATCCCAATTACAATGGCTGTCTTTCTGGACAGCAGGCAGGAACTTACAAGAAATAAATTATAAGGCACAGGATATAGAAAGGGGTACACTACATAGTATGCTGCTCCCAAGGGCGAAACTACCCTCCGATGGTCCACCGCTATTAAAAACGGCACTGCAATGCTGGAAAAAGGCTCTACAGTACACGTCGACCACGATTCCCTACGCGTCTAATATTCCACTATTGGGGCTACCAGTAATGGGTGGTAGACTTACAATGGCTAGGTTACAGGATTGGGTAGACGTGGGAGTAACAGAGGTGGGTACATTCTTCGGAGATGGGGTACTACTAGATCATGATACATTCGTAGGGATCACTGGGGCCTCTGACCGCCTTTATTGGCTACATGCAATGATAGTACATTACATCAGGTCGACATGGGCACCCCAGCGTAGCGAGCCTCCACAACATGACCTGGTACGTATGCTTTATTACATGGGGAGGGGTGGGCACCTAGTTAAGTGGCTATATACTGGCATCCGCACACAAGCCTCCATCTGCCTTACGGACCTCCGTGGGAAATGGGCAGAAACTACAGACATGGTAATCACAGATAAAGCCTGGGAGAGCATTTTGGAACACCCCAAGCGGGTCTCCCGCAATGCCAAATTTAAGTTTATCCAGTATATGGTTCTCCATAGAGCGTATTTAACCCCGAAGCGGATACACTGCATGTTCCCAGAGGCCCAAAACTACTGTCCGAGATGTAGAGAGGAGGAGGCCGGCTTTGTTCATATGTTATGGGATTGCCCACAACTCAAGGATTACTGGGGACACATTCGTAATATACTGGGAGAAATCACACATCTCACAATGACAGACAACATCTTAGAGGGCCTTTTGGGCCTACGCAAGCGCACCAAAGCCCAGAAGGTTCACCTGCGTTTCCTGGATCTTGCGCTCATATTGGCGATCAGAGCAATTACTATGAGATGGAAATCTCCAAAGAGCCCTCCGCTACAGCTATGGAAAGAGGAGGTAATAAGATGGGGCAGCGCCGAAAGCGCAACACTTAGACGAGAGGAGGCGAGGGGGTTGAGAAAACGTCCAATTTCTATGGAATGGGACATTATGTTAGAAGAACTCACACAATTGGATATCCCACTTACATTTCCCGATCCACTACCCTGACTCATTCCATCACTTGTCACACAGCCAGCGACAATCAGAGTAGACTCTGGGGAAAGGCCACTAGTACACCGGAGGTATAGATCGGTATCCAGGAGCTCTCCAGGATATGAGACGGAATAGACGGCAACACACGTACAGACCAGGAAGGGGGAGGGTGAGGGAGGGGAAGGGGAAGTTGTGTTAGTTTATAGGATTAAATGTTAAAATATTTGTCATGGCAATTTGGAGACACCAATCATTGACATGGATGATTCCACATGTTGCATTTTTTGCAGTGTAATTTTCATACTGAGTAAACTATGGATATAAAGAGGGAAGTATGTACACATACTCACGGAAAATGATGGATTAATGTTCCTACCAAAATGAAAAATGCCAGGAATATTTGGTATAATGTAAAGTATTCTGAATAATGGTTTAATAAAGTTTGTAAAAAAAAAAAAAAAAATCATGTTAAATATTTCTGCATGCATATGTGGACATATTATACAATTGAGCATGTGAAAATGTGTAGCGTGAGTGAAATTATCCTTTTTCTCCTCCCGAGGAAAAAATGTTTTTGGGGCATGTGGGAAGTTATTTACCCGTGCACTTCCGCCAATTTTGGAGGTGTTCGTGGTGCATTCTATGGACAATTTAGGCGCCGTCAGTGATCCCAGCTGCATTCTCTAATTTCCCCCTTTATGATGACCCCTGGGTCTGCCTTTCTGCCCCCTGCCCCCAGAGGTGGTAAAGGCAGTGCCAAGAGGAGAACGGAATTAATACTGTTCTCTCTGAAAAGTAACCACCGACCAATTCAAGACTGGCTCAAGAACCTTGATGCCCTAAACTGCTCCCTCGTCCTATCCGACTCGGTAAAGTCACTAGGCATTACCCTGGATAAGAACCTATCGATGAAGGACCACATCAAGAACTCTGCAAAGGGTGCGCTTTACTCACTAAAACGTCTCAAGAAAATTAAACCTTTCATTCCCCAGGATGATCTCAAGACAATAGTACAATCCCTTGTCCTTTCCAAACTAGACTATGGGAACGCCATCCTAACAGGGACGCCAAAAGCTCACCTAGCCCCACTAAGGTCAGTCCTTAACATGGCAGCTCGACTCATAACTGGTGTAAAAAGATTTGAAGAACCTAGCTAGTAAAAAAGAAGAAAAGAGGTTTTCCGCTCAGTCAGAGTCGGAAAACATGGCAAGAAAGGAAAAATGTCCTTTCTTGAGTCCCCTCACTCACCAGGGTTTCCCCACAGTGACATGCTTCATCATAGGGGCCATCCCAACCCGCTGCGGGTTGGGGCGTGCTACGACTTGCGACACTACGTAGGAGCACTTATTGTGAGTGACTATGTGTAGTGCGGTGGTGTAAGTGGAGTGGGTGAACTAAAAATATCTAACTAGTGGGCGAAATAGTTTTATTCTGGCTCCTAGTTGATATGTTAAAAACGGGGTCAGTCTCTAGGGTTCCTGTCTGCAATGGGTCAGGGGTCCCTAGTGGACGTCAACTAGTTTCGAGCTTCCCCAGTGCTCTTCTTCAGGACAAACAGGGTCCAGCCCTGTGTGTACCACTCCTAAAGTGACCTAAAGTGAGGAAAAAATGGTGGCGCTGCAACTATTAAGCAAGCGAGGTTAATACATACGATACAATGATCACGTAGTATCTGTAAATAGAAATGAAAACAACATTATCACGTACAACCTACTCCATGTGGTGTAGGTGAATTCTTAAGACCGCAATGCAACAAATCACTCTTCCATTGTGGGTGTGTATCCTCAAAGCTCTCAATGCGCTTAGCCATGCTAGGTTAAGAAGGCGATACACACTCCTTATTCAGCCACATATGATTGTGACATCGTCAACCAGTGCCTGGTACAAGTTAAAAACGAAAAAGTCACCACGTGACATTACCCATAAAAAACATGACGACCTAACGACAGGTGTTGTTAGTTACGTTCTAATCTCAAGTCAAGCTATCTTAGTGAAACTCAAAGACATGCAAGTTTGTATATGCCTCTTGTAATTCCTATGGTGATATTTAGTAATGCGATAAATTATGGAACCGCACCTGGTCTGAACAAAGACAAACAATACGACGAAAAAACCACATATATGGAGACAACAACATACTGGTTAAATAGCAAAAATGTGCTTCATGGTCTCTGAGGGACTTGAGAGGTTCGGTCTCGAACGCTACGGAAGAAAAAAGCAGGACAAAGCGTTGTTGAAAGCTTCGTTGCTAAGGAAAAAGACGGGGCGGGTGTGCTGTGGATGTTTCCGCTGGCTGCCCGGTCCGTTCCTACAAAGGAAATCAACTTACTTGGAGATAATATCCTCTCGGGCCTGTTCACCTGCTTTCCCTCGCGACCGCATATTAGCGAGTCTTTCCCGGGTGCAGGTTTAAGTAGGAAGTGTTTCCGCCTAGTCATACGGTGAAGACTAGAGCGGAAAACTTCACAAAATGGCCGCCGCGTTTGGCTAAGAAGGACGGCCTTTTTGGGAGGATTAAAAGTGCGCGGACTTTGCAGCAGTAGGTGCCTAATGTGAAATAATGGATTGTAATTTAAAAAATGATGAGAAAATATATGTTAATGAGAATTATAACATAAAGGGAAGGAAAACAATACGTACATGTAGACAAACGCGGTGTGCCTAGCAATGAGTTTGTGGATAAAGGAGGGATTATGTTACCTCTATCATATATGGGGTACTCTGTTACAAAAAAGGTTATGAATATTCGTGAGGGCTTCTGTTACCTCTTTCATAATTCGGGGAGTGTGACAATACATGAAAGGGCCCCGTTAGTATAGCAGAGTGGCTTTATGAATCTGGTGTGCCCTGACTAAGGTGTTAACGAGAAATAGATAACTCAGTAGTATGATGCATGTGTGGTTTCCTCTGTGGTTTCATCTTGAGAAATGGCCCCACGAAATGCTGTCGTTGAGACCTTGGCTATCGGTACGCAATTTGAAAACCCAGCGTTGCTCTTTCTCGAGTAATCTTTGCTCGAGGTTGTCATTGCTTTTGACATGTTCAAGGACCACCCATTTCATGTCGTTGGGTGTGTGTTGCCTTTCAATAAAGTGTGTTGTCATTTTTGTTGTTTCCTGCTTGCCCTTGATGTTACTGCGGTGCTCGACAATCCTAGTACTCACTTTTCTTGTGGTCATCCCTACGTAGTGAAGGTTGCAGGTGCAGGTGATCAAGTATACTACCCCTGTGGAGTTGCAATTAGTAAAACTGCATAGTTCCCAGGTCATTTGATTGTTGAATGCCACTTTTTTGGTGGCTGACGTCAGGTGGCAAACACTGCAGTTACTGCATGGGTAATGTCCGGCAGGTAAAGTGTGCAGGGTCTTTTGCCCATCAGGTTTGGTGTTGTTTTTGGGGCGAGTATGGACAAAGTAGTTTTTTAGGTTTTTCCCTTTTCTGTGGCTAAACATAGGTCTAGGTATGTCTAAGTTTGCACTGTTCAGTGTCCGCCAGTGTTTTTTGATGATCTTGGTCACCTTGTTTGACGCAATGTTATAAGTGGTTATACAAATTGGTCTTTTGTCTTGTATGGAATGACCTGGGAACTACGCAGTTTTACTAATTGCAACACCACAGGGGTAGTATACTTGATCACCTGCACCTGCAACCTTCACTACGTAGGGATGACCACAAGAAAAGTGAGTACTAGGATTGTCGAGCTCCGCAGTAACATCAGGTGCAAGCGGGCAACAACAAAAATGACAACACACTTTATTGAAAGGCAACACACACCCAACGACATGAAATGGGTGGTCCTTGAACATGTCAAAAGCAATGACAACCTTGAGCAAAGATTACTCGAGAAAGAGCAACGCTGGGTTTTCAAATTGCGTACCGATAGCCAAGGTCTCAACGACAGCATTCCGTGGGGCCATTTCTCAAGATGAAACCACAGAGGAAACCACAGATGCATCATACTACTGAGTTATCTATTTCTCGTTAACACCTTAGTCAGGGCACACCAGATTCATAAAGCCACTCTGCTATACTAACGGGGCCCTTTCATGTATTGTCACACTCCCCGAATTATGAAATAGGTAACAGAAGCCCTCACGAATATTCATAACCTTTTTTGTAACAGAGTACCCCATATATGATAGAGATAACATAAGCCCTCCTTTATCCACAAACTCATTGCTAGGCACACCGCGTTTGTCTACATGTACGTATTGTTTTCCTTCCCTTTATGTGATAATTCTCATTAACATATTTTCTCATCATTTTTAAAATTACAATCCATTATTTCACATTAGGCACCTACTGCTGCAAAGTCCGCGCACTTTTAATCCTCCCAAAAGGCCGTCCTTCTTAGCCAAACGCGGCGGCCATTTTGTGAAGTTTTCCGCTCTAGTCTTCACCGTATGACTAGGCGGAAACACTTCCTACTTAAACCTGCACCCGGGAAAGACTCGCTAATATGCGGTCGCGAGGGAAAGCAGGTGAACAGGCCCGAGAGGATATTATCTCCAAGTAAGTTGATTTCCTTTGTAGGAACGGACCGGGCAGCCAGCGGAAACATCCACAGCGCACCCGCCCCGTCTTTTTCCTTAGCAACGAAGCTTTCAACAACGCTTTGTCCTGCTTTTTTCTTCCGTTGCGTTCGAGACCAAACCTCTCAAGTCCCTCAGAGACCATGAAGCACATTTTTGCTATTTAACCAGTATGTTGTTGTCTCCAATATGTGGTTTTTTCGTCGTATTGTTTGTCTTTGTTCAGACCAGGTGCGGTTCTATAATTTATCGCATTACTAAATATCACCATAGGAATTACAAGAGGCATATACAAACTTGCATGTCTTTGAGTTTCACTAAGATAGCTTGACTTGAGATTAGAACGTAACTAACAACACCTGTCGTTAGGTCGTCATGTTTTTTATGGGTAATGTCACGTGGTGACTTTTTTGTTTTTAACTTGTACCAGGCACTGGTTGACGATGTCACAATCATATGTGGCTGAATAAGGAGTGTGTATCGCCTTCTTAACCTAGCATGGCTAAGCGCGTGAGAGCTTTGAGGATACACACCCACAATGGAAGAGTGATTTGTTGCATTGCGGTCTTAAGAATTCACCTACACCACATGGAGTAGGTTGTACGTGATAATGTTGTTTTCATTTCTATTTACAGATACTACGTGATCATTGTATCGTATGTATTAACCTCGCTTGCTTAATAGTTGCAGAGCCACCATTTTTTCCTCACTTTTGGTCACTTTAGGAGTGGTACACACAGGGCTGGACCCTGTTTGTCCTGAAGAAGAGCACTGGGGAAGCTCGAAACTAGTTGACGTCCACTAGGGACCCCTGACCCATTGCAGACAGGAACCCTAGAGACCGACCCCGTTTTTAACATATCAACTAGGAGCCAGAATAAAACTATTTTGCCCACTAGTTAGATATTTTTAGTTCACCCACTCCACTTACACCACCGCACTACACATAGTCACTCACAATAAGTGCTCCTACGTAGTGTCGCAAGTCGTAGCACGCCCCAACCCGCAGCGGGTTGGGATGGCCCCTATGATGAAGCATGTCACCGTGGGGAAACCCTGGTGAGTGAGGGGACTCAAGAAAGGACATTTTTCCTTTCTTGCCATTTTTTCCGACTCTATCTGAGCGGAAAACCTCTTTTCTTCTTTTTACTAGCTAGGTTCTTTATCCGAGATTTTGGATTTTTGTGGGTTTATGATTGAATTAGGAGGGTGGACCTAGCATATCCCTCTTTCTCCCCCCGTTTTTTGATTTTGTGATTTACAGCACTCAGCTGTGGGAGTCAATAGATTTAGTTGTTACACGTGACACGACCAAAAACATGACTCAAATTACCGGACTCACGTTCTCAGAAGAGGAAGTTGAAAGAACCATCGCATCGATGCTCCCCCTAGCAGGGACATCACATAGAGATTCAGACGAATCTAGCCAATGTTGGGACGAACTATCTGAACTAAAAAGGAACCAATTAAAAACCTTGGTGCATGGCATCATGATGACCGAGTATTTAAGATCTAATACCGCTCCACGAGGGCTAATTGTACGCAATGAGCCTTTCATATTTCAGCAAGACAAAACCTTTAAAAAGGATTGGTTGCTCATTTCCTGGCACTGCACCAGGGACTGGCTGGTCCTTATAATTAAGACTGCTGCACGACTGTCAGAAGAGATGAAAGGAGAAATCCAAACACTAGAAATCCGCCTAAGAACCTTTCAAGGCGTCACTGAGCTTAAAAAACGCCTTGAAGAATTGAATAAATCAATGACGGATTTTGAAATAACCTTGAAGGATACTAAGTACACTAAATTCAAGAAAGACCTGAAGTCCTTCTCACACGAAAAAGTCTACCCATACACCAAGGAAGGATACGTCCCGTCAGGGAGAAACCCGGGATACAACACCAACAGCGACGGATCTGATACTGGCTCAGACCACTCTGATGGAAGCTACAACCAAAACAATAGAAACAGGAACAGACGACCACGCGGAGGACGCTTCAGGAACCGAGGAGGACAAAACTATGGCTGGCCAACATACCAAGGACCACCACCATATGGCGGCCCACCACCTTTTTTCTATGGCCCACCGCCCTTCCACCAACAGGCATACCAAAAGCAGCCACATGTGTTCTGGGATCAAGTACAGCCTAACGACCCACAAAACCATTCTTTTTTAGGAAGAGGCAAGGGACCACAGAGGGGAAAATCCAGAAGAAGCCAACAAGTGCAATGGGCTCAACCCCTGGAAACTTCGAGGAGCCATACCAGGAGCATGGGCCCACCGGACAACCCAACAACCAGCAACCACCCAGTTTAGTGGTAAACCTGTCGGACATCAACCTGACTTTAACACAAAAATCAGTTCTAGAAAAAGGACTTGGTTTTGTGCCAACTCCGAGCATGGATAAATTCAGACTCTGCAGTGAACTCAACGAGTTCATCAGGAAAATTAAACTCCAGGTTTACTTCAAAGACAAATCACCTACTAATAATATGGAAAGCGACACAGGTCTCCACAAAAAGTCCAACTTTACACCACCAGCGGCTAGTCTTCCTGTGGAACTGCTGGCTTTTGAAAAAGCAGTCCTTAAGGAAGTGTCTGAAATAGACCCCAGGTCTATAAAAACTTACCACAACACAAGCAAGAAAGAACATGAGGCCATACAACAATTGGCATTGGAGAAGAAAGTTACTATAAAACCAGCAGACAAAGGCGGCGCCAGAGTACTACAAAACACTACTGCATATCGTGAAGTGTGCCTACAACTGTTGGCGGATGAAAGAAACTACACTAAAATCAAGGTACACCCGACGGAACGCTTACGCGTAGAAATCGCCTACCTGGTGGAAGAATCCACAGTGAATAACTGGATAACTAAGAAAGAAGCGGATTTTTGGGAAAACAACAACCCTACGATTCCTTATTTCTACACCATTCCAAAAATCCATAAGTCAATGGAAAAACCACCAGGAAGACCAATAGTGTCAGGCATTGGGTCAATTCTGGAACCGCTCTCAAAATTTGCCGACGCTTTCCTACGACCCATCATACAAAGTACTAGTACGTACCTACAGGACACAAAAGCAGTTCTGTGCCTCCTACAAGACCTACAATTCAATCCAACAACCAACATCCTAATTGGGCTTGATGTGGAAAGCCTCTACACCAGTCTACCGCACAAAGAAACCTTACAAATTCTTGAAGAAGTACTCTTTGAAAACCCATGGGTTTACCAGACACGTAGTCCTTGAATGTTGCCGGCTGGCCCTAACGGAGAATTACTTCAGGTTCGAAGACACTTTGTTCCGCCAAGTGCACGGTACCAGTATGGGGAGCACTTTTGCGCCGACTGTAGCAGGACTCTACGTCCATCACCTTGAAACGCAGAAGATACTAAACTACCAGAATCCGCACATCGGAAACCTAAAGCTCTGGAAACGCTACATCGATGATGTGCTTGTGATCTGGGAAGGTAATGAGTCTGAGGCCACGAATTTCATCAGTTGGCTGAACCTACAGGACCCTTTTTTAAAGTTTACTCACACTATGAGTAGGTCCCATTTGTTCTTTCTGGACCTAAACATCATGGCAAATCAAGGTGGTTTGACTACAACCACGCATTTAAAACCGACAGCTAGGAATTGTCTTCTAATCTACGACAGCTTCCATCCAAAGCAATTGAAAGACAACTTACCTTTCGGACAATTCTTGCGTCTGAGACGAAATTGCACTGAAAAAGAAGACTATAACATTCAAGCAAAAGACCTATCAGAAAAACTAAAAGCAAGACACTATCCAAAACATCTAATCTCAACAGCCAAAAAAAGAGAAGCAAACAACCACAGAGAAGCTCTCCTTGAACCCAGACAAAAAGAAAACACCATACAAGACAAAAGACCAATTTGTATAACCACTTATAACATTGCGTCAAACAAGGTGACCAAGATCATCAAAAAACACTGGCGGACACTGAACAGTGCAAACTTAGACATACCTAGACCTATGTTTAGCCACAGAAAAGGGAAAAACCTAAAAAACTACTTTGTCCATACTCGCCCCAAAAACAACACCAAACCTGATGGGCAAAAGACCCTGCACACTTTACCTGCCGGACATTACCCATGCAGTAACTGCAGTGTTTGCCACCTGACGTCAGCCACCAAAAAGTGGCATTCAACAATCAAATGACCTGGGAACTACGCAGTTTTACTAATTGCAACACCACAGGGGTAGTATACTTGATCACCTGCACCTGCAACCTTCACTACGTAGGGATGACCACAAGAAAAGTGAGTACTAGGATTGTCGAGCACCGCAGTAACATCAGGTGCAAGCGGGCAACAACAAAAATGACAACACACTTTATTGAAAGGCAACACACACCCAACGACATGAAATGGGTGGTCCTTGAACATGTCAAAAGCAATGACAACCTTGAGCAAAGATTACTCGAGAAAGAGCAACGCTGGGTTTTCAAATTGCGTACCGATAGCCAAGGTCTCAACGACAGCATTCCGTGGGGCCATTTCTCAAGATGAAACCACAGAGGAAACCACACATGCATCATACTACTGAGTTATCTATTTCTCGTTAACACCTTAGTCAGGGCACACCAGATTCATAAAGCCACTCTGCTATACTAACGGGGCCCTTTCATGTATTGTCACACTCCCCGAATTATGAAAGAGGTAACAGAAGCCCTCACGAATATTCATAACCTTTTTTGTAACAGAGTACCCCATATATGATAGAGGTAACATAAGCCCTCCTTTATCCACAAACTTATTGCTAGGCACACCGCGTTTGTCTACATGTACGTATTGTTTTCCTTCCCTTTATGTTATAATTCTCATTAACATATATTTTCTCATCATTTTTTTAAATTACAATCCATTATTTCACATTAGGCACCTACTGCTGCAAAGTCCGCGCACTTTTAATCCTCCCAAAAAGGCCGTCCTTCTTTTTTTTTTTTTATAACTCTTTTTATTGAACAATTTTCAAAACATGGTACAGTTTCACATATTTCACTTGAAGGAAGTACTGTGAGTTCAATCATACACTTAAATATTACAAGATAATGCATTGGAATTCAAGGGGAGAGGGGATCATCAGACTCCAGCAATCGGGGAGGAGTGCATATATTGCCTCGGTATTCGTTCCAGGGGCCCATATCTTAGACCATTTGCGCGGGCAACCTCTTGTCATATACACCGTTTTTTCCCGCAGCATACACCAATCCAGGTCTCTTTCCCAGTCAGAACTCGTAGGTGTCTTTGTAGCCCCCATAGCTGCGCAATGTTTCTCTTGGCCACCATGTATCCGAGTGTGGCCCATATTGTGGCGTGTGTGGTAAGGTCAGTGGGTTCCCAGACGTTGAGGAGGCATCTAGGGGCTTGTGGTGTGAGTTCGACTCCCGTTACTATGCTCAATACCTCGTGTATCCTGCGCCAATATTCCTGGATCTGTTCACAGTGCCACAGTATGTGGATGAATGTGCCCAGCTGTGTGCATCCCCTCCTACAAGACCCATCTGTTGAAAAGCCCATGTGCATCAATCGGGGACCTGTCATGTATATTCTATGAAGTACCTTTAGTTGCACCAGGCGAAGACGTGCAGAAATAGCAACAGTTCTGGGGGAGGAGACCGCTACCTGCCAGTCTTCATCATCTACTTCCACCCCGTCCTCTGCCCCATTTTCTCGTAGCGATTGTAGGGGATTCTCCATATTATGGATGAGTTTTCGATAGGTTAGGGAGATGGCTTTTTCAGGTAAGTGCCCATCCAATATCCTATCCTCCAGTGGGGAGGCGTCTGGTGGAGCCGTGTCATTGGGCAATACTGTTTGTAGTGCGTGTCGGACCTGCAGGTACCGGAAGCGCTCGGAATCCGCTAGGGCATATTGACCCTGTAGGGCTTCAAATTTTTGCACACCCTCTTTACCCCAAAGGTCTCTGATGTGAGAGATGCCAATTAAGTCCCATTTGCTAAAGCCCTTGGATTTTCTTAGGTCACCAAGTTTTTGGGAGTCCCATAGTGGTGTGGCGAGAGTTAGTTTATTGTGCCATCCTAACGATTTGGTTGCCGAATGCCAAATTTTAACTGTGTGGTTGGTTGGACCCGTGAGTGGGAACCTATTTGGTTTGGAGTACAGTGCCCTGGCATATGTCCCGTTTGGGAGAATCCATTTATCCATAGTAAACCCCGGGTTGTCCGGCTGCCCATAGGTGCCATGGTTTATTGCTACCAGTTGTGCTGCCCAGTAATATTTTTTAATGTCCGGCAGTCCAATTCCGCCGTCATACCAGCTGAGCGTGAGTTTTTGCAGAGCAATACGTGGCTTTCCATTCCAAAGCAGGTCTCGCTGGAGTCCTTCTATTTCTGTAAAGTACGTATTTGGGACAGGGTTTGCCGAGTTCTGCAGTGCATATAGGAAGCGGGGTAAGGACAGCATTTTAAAAGGGCCGCTTTGCCCAGGAGAGAAAGCGGGAGGGACTTCCAGTGTGCAATGTCACTTTTGAGCCGTTGCAGTGGGGGAGCCAGGTTCCGAGCATATTGGAGTGTGCGGTCTAGGGAGACGAATACACCCAGATATTTGAATCCGTCTATTGCTATTGGGACGGGGCAGTGCCGGGGAAGGGGCGGAGAGTTTCCACAGAGGACGTACAGAAGAGATTTCTGCCAGTTGATACGAAACCCAGAGAATCGGCCAAATACGGATAGGATATCAAATACTACTATGAGGGATCTCTGAGGTGACGTGAGGTTTAGAAGGATGTCATCCGCGTATAGGGAAATACGGTCTTCCCAATCTGCCGACCATCGCATTCCACGGATCCTCACGTCTTTGCGGATCCATGCGGCAAGCGGTTCCAGGGCCAAAGCGAAGAGTAAAGGAGATAGAGGGCATCCCTGCCGTGTCCCTCGGCCAAGTGTGAAGGCCTCGGATTTTTTGTTGTTCACTACCACTTGTGCCATAGGTGTGGCGTATAGTAATCGTACCCATCGTCTAAAGTTCGTTCCGAATCCCAGTTTTTTAAGCACGGCAAATAGATAGGGCCACTCAAGTGTATCGAAGGCCATTGTGGCGTCTAGGGAGACGATGACTGCATCTTCTCGTATGGTCGGCACCCTTCCCAACACTCCATGCACTCTACGCAGATTTAACGCCGTGTTCCTCCTTGGCATGAACCCGGATTGATCAGGATGTACTAAGTCCCCTATTACTTTAATCAGCCTGTTGGCGAGTAATTTGGCAAGGATTTTTGGTTCTGCGTTGAGCAGCGAGATAGGACGGTAGGAGGCGCAGTCTGTTTTGGGCTTCCCTTCCTTGTGGATTGTGACTATGGTTGCTATTCTCTGATCTGGGGGTAGCAATCCCCCTTCAAGGCTGTCTTCGAACATAGTTTTTAAATATGGGGCCAACTTATCCAGACGGAGTTTGTAGAGCTCAATCGGGATGCCATTGGGGCCAAGGGCCTTGCCCGAGTGGAGCGCTCGGATTGCAGCCGCTATTTCATCGTGGGAGAGCTCACTATCCAAGTATTCCCTATCAGTGGCTGATAGCCCTGGGAGGGAGATATCCTGTAGGAGTGCCGTGGACTCCTCTTCAGTGTGTGGGCTCACCACGCTGTATACTGTGTGAAAGTGCGTTGCAAACTGTTCGGCTATGTCTTGTGGGTCCGTTATGGGGAAGCCATCCGAGCTTCTGATTTCTGGAACCAGCCGATTAGCATGCTCTCTTTTTCTAACCAGGCGATTAGTTTTCCAGTCTTATCCCCCAATCATAGATCCGGCCCAGCCTGTTTTGCCCCATTATTTTGGCGCGGTCTGTGACCAGCGCTCGGTATTCTGCCTGTCGGAGGCGAAGTGTATGGAGTAGTTCAGGGGACGGGTCAGTGTTCACTTCTTGTTCCAGCCGGTAAAGTTCGTGTTCTACCTCTGATACGTCCTTTATGTTTTCTCTTTTTGTTCCCGCAATCAGAGAGAGTGCCTGGCCCCTGATCACCGTTTTAAAGGCTTCCCATAGTATTTGCGGGGAGTCTACCGAATTCTCGTTCTCTAGGAAGTAGTTATCTACGGCTTTAGTGAGGTCCTTGCGTATTTTGGGGTGTTTTAAGTACCATGGGTTGATAGGGGCAATGCGTCCTACTTGTGCGCTATCCAGGGCCATATGGACCCAGATCGGGGAGTGGTCTGAAATACCTCTAGCCAGATGTCTGATCTCCTGGATTTCCATCACCTGAGTAGCCGGGACGACTATGTAGTCCAGGCGAGAGAAGCTGCTGTGTGCCCCTGAGTGGAAGGTGTATTGGATCTTATCAGGATTATAGGTTCTCCACCCGTCCACCAGCCCCATTGCCTCTAGGAAACTGGAAAAGAATGCGCTGTATGTGGGAGTGTGCGGGGTGGGTGTCTGTCTAGGGAGCCCGAAATTACTGAATTAAAGTCACCCCCGAGCACTAAGTGTCCCTCTGGCAGTGCTATCAACACGGCGCTTAGGTCTGCAAAGGTTGCAGCTTGCAGCCCCGGGGGAGCATAGATGGACATGAATGTGATCGTTCGGCCCTCCCAAGTGCCCGTGATCCCGACATATCTGCCACGGTCGTCTGTATAGGCGGACGTGAGAGTCAGGGGAATGATTTCTTTTGCAGGATGCCCACCCCTCTGGAGTTAGATGCGAAACCTGCATGTGCCACCATTGCGTAACCCCATCTTTGCATGGCCTTGCATGTGTTACCCACCAGGTGTGTTTCCTGAAGCATTACTATGTCTGGCGACAATCTCCTAATATATTGCAATACTACACTTCTCTTGATTTTGTCCCCCAACCCGTTCACATTCCAACTTAGTATTTTGACTTCCTTATTCCATTGCTTACCCATTGATGTCTTAGTGACGCATACTGACTGTTACTTGCACAAATCCGGACTGTACCATTGAAAAAACTCAAACAAAGAAAAACAATAAAACACGATAGTCCCTCCCAACAACCCTCTACCCTGCTCCCCTGCACTCTGGGCTCCAAACTACCCATATTAATCAAATGCAGAGTGCCTGTCGCCCAACGTGTACTAATAGAAGAAAATGAGGGGAGGCCTCAGTGCCCCTCTGGTCCCCCCTCCTGCCAACACAAGACATAGGTACTTTTCTGTGGTGTTGCGCCCTGCGACAAATTGATCTTTTTAGTGCCAGAGATTCTTAGTCAAGGTCTTCAGGCCTTTAAGAGATTGCGTATTTTGTTCTACGTTTGGGAGGAACATACGGAATAGAGCGTTCAAGCTTCAAATCAAGAAAGGCAGTTCTTAGTGTTCAGTGGTTGTTTGGGTTCCGTTCCGGTGTGGTCCTCCAGCCGTCCAGCCAGTCAGAAACCAACTCAGGTTGGTCAAAGAAATGCGCTTTTCCTTCCGCCTCAACTCGCAGACGCGCCGGGAAAAGCATAGCGTACTTAAGGCCCTTATCACGCAGTTTTCGTTTGACTTCTAGGAAAGAGCGTCGACGCATCTGTACTGCCTGGGTAAAGTCAGGGAAGAAGGCGAGTTCTGAGTTATCCACTTTTATCGGCGGGGCGACCCTGGCGGCCTGTAGGATCGTGTCTCTGTCTCTGTAGTTTAATAGCCTGGCCAGTATGGGACGGGGGGCTCCCGGTTTTGGGCGTCCCCAGGTACTCTGTGCGCCCTCTCCACCACAAACAGCTTGGACAGTCCCTTTGGTTGTAGCTTTGTCGTCACCAGGTGTTCAATGAACAGGTCAGCAGCGGGCCCCTCCGATTTCTCCGGCACTCCAATAACGCGTATGTTATTGCGTCTCGAGCGCCCCTCGTAATCGTCCAGCTTGTCTTCAGCGATTTTACGGAACGCTTGGAGTTCCACAATGTCCTTCCGCAGTTGTGAGGTGTCCTCTACTAAATTCGTGGTGGTGAGCTCCAGCTGCTTGACTTTCTCTCTGTATTTTGTAAGGTCAGCTCTAATCAGCGTCACTTCCGAGGAGAGGTTGTCTATAGATGTGCGCACTCCAGTGATCACCGCCATCAGGTCTTTCATAGTGGGTTCTGGCGGATCGTGCTCTGTCCCTCCTTGCTGTGTGTCGCCAGGTCCCTTCCGTTCGGGCAATTCCGACCTTGGGCAGGTGTAGCGGTCCAGCTTGCTCTGTTGAGACGTTTTCGTACTTCGCGGGTTAGCCATGATCAGGGCCGGGCCCGCGCCGCCAGCGCGTAGCGCAGTTTCTGGGGGCTCTGCTCGGCTTGTGCCTATCTCACCTCGCCGTAACTGTGGGCCTTCGAGTATATTCCTCCCGGTAACGGACTGTGTAGTCGAATGCTTGTTCCGCAACCTAACGGTGGACCTCTTGCAGGCGCCGAGGAGTAGGCTCCGTGTGCACACTTGGCTTAGGGCCCGCTCCGCACCGCCAGGGGAGGGGGGGCCACGGGTCCAATCTCAGGCGCACTCGCCGGCGCTGGGCTTATATGTCAGTCACCTCCTCCACCCCTGCGCGCCGATGTACCTTACATCCGCCGATCATTCGAGTCCCTCAGGTCAGTGCTCCGGGGCTGGCGTCGATGCAGCCGGCCCCACCGGTAGTCTTCAGGCCGTATTTCCGTCGGGCAGCGCCCCACCACGTAGGTTATGGCAAGGTGTGAATGCCCCTCCACCTCAGTTGCCTGCGTCCCTCCGCGGATGTATGCGGGGGAGGTCTTGCCGTCGCTCCAGGCACCCAGTCAGGCAGACGTGCCCACTCGAGGTCCCGGCTTCTCCAGGGCTGAAGGCCGCAAATTCCGGGCGGGATTTCTCCGCTTTCCGGGGACCGCCAGCACTCGGGATCACGGCAATGTGTACCGCTACACCTCCGGCGCGCGATTCTAGCACCGGAGGTTCGGATATTTAGGCCGGATATATGGGGCAGGAGAGGGGGCCTCGGAGACGCTCTAACAGGCGGCCATGTTCTTTCGCCGCGAAGCCACGCCCCCAAGGCCGTCCTTCTTAGCCAAACGCGGCGGCCCTTTTGTGAAGTTTTCCGCTCTAGTCTTCACCGTATGACTAGGCGGAAACACTTCCTACTTAAACCTGCACCTGGGAAAGACTCGCTAATATGCGGTCGCGAGGGAAAGCAGGTTAACAGGCCCGAGAGGATATTATCTCCAAGTAAGTTGATATCCTTTGTAGGAACGGACCGGGCAGCCAGCGGAAACATCCACAGCGCACCCGCCCCGTCTTTTTCCTTAGCAACGAAGCTTTCAACAACGCTTTGTCCTGCTTTTTTCTTCCGTAGCGTTCAAGACCGAACCTCTCAAGTCCCTCAAAGACCATGAAGCACATTTTTGCTATTTAACCAGTATGTTGTTGTCTCCATATATGTGGTTTTTTCGTCGTATTGTTTGTCTTTGTTCAGACCAGGTGCGGTTCTATAATTTATCGCATTACTAAATATCACCATAGGAATTACAAGAGGCATATACAAACTTGCATGTCTTTGAGTTTCACTAAGATAGCTTGACTTGAGATTAGAACGTAACTAACAACACCTGTCGTTAGGTCGTCATGTTTTTATGGGTAATGTCACGTGGTGACTTTTTCGTTTTTAACTTGTACCAGGCACTGGTTGACGATGTCACAATCATATGTGGCTGAATAAGGAGTGTGTATCGCCTTCTTAACCTAGCATGGCTAAGCGCGTGAGAGCTTTGAGGATACACACCCACAATGGAAGAGTGATTTGTTGCATTGCGGTCTTAAGAATTCACCTACACCACATGGAGTAGGTTGTACGTGATAATGTTGTTTTCATTTCTATTTACTGATACTACGTGATCATTGTATCGTATGTATTAACCTCGCTTGCTTAATAGTTGCAGCGCCACCATTTTTTCCTCACTTTTGGTCACTTTAGGAGTGGTACACACAGGGCTGGACCCTGTTTGTCCTGAAGAAGAGCACTGGGGAAGCTCGAAACTAGTTGACGTCCACTAGGGACCCCTGACCCATTGCAGACAGGAACCCTAGAGACCGACCCCGTTTTTAACATATCAACTAGGAGCCAGAATAAAACTATTTCGCCCACTAGTTAGATATTTTTAGTTCACCCACTCCACTTACACCACCGCACTACACATAGTCACTCACAATAAGTGCTCCTACGTAGTGTCGCAAGTCGTAGCACGCCCCAACCCGCAGCGGGTTGGGATGGCCCCTATGATGAAGCATGTCACCGTGGGGAAACCCTGGTGAGTGAGGGGACTCAAGAAAGGACATTTTTCCTTTCTTGCCATTTTTCCGACTCTGACTGAGCGGAAAACCTCTTTTCTTCTTTTTTACTAGCTAGGTTCTTTATCCGAGATTTCGGATTTTTGTGGGTTTATGATTGAATTAGGAGGGTGGACCTAGCATATCCCTCTTTCTCCCCCCGTTTTTTGATTTTGTAAAAAGATTTGAACACATCACACCAACCCTCAACGCCCTCAACTGGCTTCCCATGGAAGGTAGATGTATCTACAAACTGGCCTGCATCACACACAAGGCCCTTCACGCCCAATCCCCCAACTACCTAAACAGCAAACTGGTAAAAGCAGGAAAATTCAGAACTCTGAGAAGCACCAACTCACTTCTTCTCATCCCTCCGAAATTGAAAAGGAAAACGACCCAGTGCCGAGCCTTTTCTGGTAACGTACCCAGGATGTGGAACTCATTACCTATAGACCTCAGATGCAACCCCTCCTTCTCCTGCTTCAAAAGGGACCTGAAACTCCATCTCCTCAACAATTACTTTACCGTACAATCCAACTAACCTAGGCTTAAATAACCTAGCGGACTCCCCTCTCACTTGACCTTCAAGGATGGGTGGTTATTGGACTGTTCCAACCACCTGCGATTTTCTCCCCTTCACTGTATTCATAAGTATTATGTTTTTGCTTATATCTTTATGCTCCCTCTTATCCTGCGATGCAATGCAAATTTTTCTTTTCCTTTGTGTATGTAAAGCGCTCTGATACCCACGGGTCAAGCTAGCGCTATATAAAACTTTATAAATAAAAAAAAATTTTAAATAAAAAATGTAAACAGTGTTCTGAGGAGTACTGTTTACTTTCTGCAGCAACTGTAAGCGCCTGATTATGAGTCTGGGGTCTGAGGACCGCCAGATTCGTGGTGGCACGGCGGTGGCGGTCTTGCGACTGCCACATTATGACCCCAGCGGGCGGGTGTTAAGAACTTCTTACATGCGACCAGAGTGCCAAAAATCAACAACAATCGTATAAGGGCCCAGAGGCACCAATAAGATTTGAAAAACTACAAATCACTGCAAGGGAAACAGATGCTAAAGTGCGATCAGTCATAGGGCCAGCGAACCCACAAATAAGAAGCCATCCACATCCGGCCACGCAGTATTTCTAGTGAGCAGAAAGTATGGGAAGCTTGATTCCATTTATTTTATCGTGTAATATCGCTGGATACGAACGACAATTGAAAAAAAAGCAGGGATAAAAATGTTTTGTTTCATCCAAGAACAGTGTGTAATCTGTCTTCAGGAGTCCTGGCAATCTTCAAATTTAACAATTTCAAACTATACCACACACAAAATGAACGCAAGAAGGAATGCTTTTGAGTGAAGGACTGACAATATCAATCAGTAAAAAACTCTATGACAAGTGAAAAAATAAAAACATCCTCCGAGTATATACTGGCAGTCCTTCTACAAACCGATCCGCTACAAACCTGTTGATTATAAATATCTATTTTCCCCCTCAGCTTATTAAAAACATCTCTAGATACCGGAAACTACTAAAGGAACTGGAGCAAATAATGGATGCACAGGGCCAATTATTTGTTATTGTAATCGGGGACTTCCATCAAACGCTACTACCATTTATGAACCAGCTCTCAACCATTGAGAAGCCAGATTTGAGTCCTATAATTCCCCATCCAAAAATCCTGTCACAGAAAAAAACAAAGGGTCCCAATGTTCCAACCAGGATAATGTATGACCTTTTGGTCGACTTTGGATATAGAGCACTAAATGGAAGGTTGGCAGAAAACCAGCAGTCGCACCAACGTACCGAGGACCCGTGGCCTCCACCATCATAGACGAATCATTTGTGCATTATTCACATTTCCATCGATATAAAGGATATTCTATCATTCAAAGGCCAGAGAGTGATCGTGATCCTCAAAGGCTAGTTATCAACATCAAGCACGATCAATGGAAGACCCAAGCAATGGCAAACAGTGATAGAATGATTGACGTTAGCGGTAAAAAACTCATCTGGAGCAACAGGCTAAAGAACAAGGCGTCCAACCTAGGCAGAGCCTTGTCCTCACTCACTCAAAAAGATTTTGCACAACTGGAAGTAGGTGGTGATTGGATGGACACCAATCCATATTAAAGGGTAAAACTATCGGTCTTGATGAGAGCTAAAAAAACAGGACTATATAATTTTATTCCAACTAATACTCAGCATTTGATTGAATCAAAGAGAGTATATTGCAAGATGGTGCGACACACGCTAAAAATTTCTGCGTCTAGGGATCATGATCTGAGGTTGCAAAAATTAAAGAGGGAATTTAAGAACATAAAGCGGAACAGTGAGAACAACGCTTATGCACAGTTATTCCATGCTATTTCATCACATAATGAACGAGTGTATTGGTCCTTGGTGGGATACGGTACAGTTTCATATGAGCAGACACAAGATCTGTTCATCCCAAGTGACAAATGGGAAACTCATATTAAATCCTGTATAAATCAGTAATCCTCTGCCACTATAAACCGTTAGAAAATGGTGGAACATATCCTGATATCACGAAGAAAGAAGTATCTGACTTAATGAAAAGTTCTCGCTCGTTCAAAGCAGTTGGACTGAATGGTATTCCTATAGATTCGGCCAAATTAAACAATCTTTTGGAGCAGATTGTTAGAACAGTTGTTCTCACATGTAATCAAGTCAGGGACAGTTCCATCTTCCTGGAAAGGGGCAATCGCGCATCCGATATACCAACGAGGTCCAAAATTAGATCCAACCAGCTATAGATTAATAGCATTACTGGACTTTGAAGGAAAACTGTTTGCTAAACATCTTCAAAATAAACTAAGGCTATGGCAGAGGAAAATTCTCCAATTCCAACAATACAAACAGGATTTCGTTCAGGCTGTTCAACAGTTGACAGCATCATAACATGGCTGCACTTGGGAAAAAGCATGTATACAGAAAACAACATTATATGCCTGTTTCGTGGATTAGTCCACGGCTTTCGATAAGGTTGATCGGCAAAGGCTGTGGAACAAGCTTATAACATGGGAAATAGACATTAACCTTTTGAACTTTATCATTGCATGGCATTTGTAAACTTGGATACTGGTAAACTTATCAACTGACAATCCATCATCACCCACATTTTGTACTGAAAATGGCCTTATGCAAGGATGTATCCTCGCCCCATTATTATTTTCCTTGTACATTGCTGACCTGACTGTGTCGCTAAAGTCCAGCCAGGGCATCGTCTAAAGTTAGGAGGTACAAAAATAACATATCTGGCATACGCGGATGACCTGGTGATCCTGTCTCAGATGCCGAAAGGGTTACAACATCAACTAAATCAACTGCACATTTATAACACAGAGAATGGATTAATCACCAATCTGAGCAAAACAAAAATGATGACCTTGGGACAGCACACAAAAGCCAAGGGGTGGGCACTAAAAGAAACATCAATAGAAGTAGTAAACCAATATGGCTACCCCGGAGTGACTTTCGATAATAAGCTACCCTGGGCGAGCCACCAGGCCATTAGGAAATCAAAGTCTGCAGATTACAAGATCGGTCTTAAGATTCACGAATATGTTCGGAGGAATAGCGGTATGGCCATTACTTAAAGCACTACACATGAAGCGGGTCCCGAATTTATAGTACGCATCCCCTGTAATGAATAACCAGGTCATCTCTAGTTTCGATAAAATCTTTATGAAATGCGTACGTAACTTATTGCACTTACGGTCACCAACTCCTCACTGCATCATGAGATTGGGATTAGGCCTAAAATCATTGGTATCACAGAAGTATGGTGAACTACATCGTTGATTGTGCAAAGGCGACTCATCTTCACTGAAATATCTAATATATGAAGAATTGGGGAGAGCTATGTATGAAGATACAGATTTGCACATTGTATTGACAGGACTAGACTCCTATGATCTGCCTGACACACAGACACTGGGGCAAAGGAACCGTTCTGATCGGAAACACCTGATCCGCGACATGCCTACTATTAAGCAGTGGGCCACAGATCTCACACAAGCTGCAAAATATCGACTTAGTAATTGGCACTTACACTGCACAGAGCCAAGACTATCTAGGGCAAAACCTGCCGGGCCTTGTAAAACAGAAATGTTTACGATTCAGACTTATACATTCTGACCTGGGAGTTTCAAGGGAAATGGAACCCAGTTTTTGAAGGAAATGCAGCCTGTGGTCTCTGTGGCTCTGCAGTTGAATCCCTTATACAGATTATATGCATCTGCCGCAAACTGTTGTCTATAAGGAAGAGATATTTATGCTCCCGGTTTAAAATCCAAAAATAAGAACAACGGCAGAAGCTGTTAGACATTGTTTTAGACTCAGCGAAGACCCTGCAATAATAATGATGATAACATGTTTAGATCAGGCCTGTGAAGCATTATCTGCGTGACCTCTAACCTTCGCTGCGCACAAATGGAAACCATACGGCCTTTCATAGAGCCTTGGCGCTCCCTGTAGGGACAACTGTCGCTTGCATAAATTCAATGAACCCTATGCGTTTGGCATAAATTCAATGAATCGTGTGAATGAACCGTATGCGTTTGGCATAAATTCAATGAACCGTATGCGTTTGGCATAAATTCAATTAACCGTATGCGTTTGGCATAAATTCAATGAACTGTAGGCATTTGGCACATTTTAGGCACATCGGCACTTTATGATATAAGCAGAAGGTAATAGACTAAGCTAAAGATGGTCGTAAACGCAGTGCTCGTAGGTCGAACAATGTGGCCATGGCTGCAATTGGTAAAAATATATGGATTAATTATATATAAACAAACGTTGAAGTCGGAACACAAACAGAATTTTATACTTGGAGATGTATGTATTGAGTATGACCGTAGTAAGTTAGATTTGGAAGTTTTAATTGCAGAATTTTAAAAGATATTTATTATGCTATATGTGACGATTCTTTTATTTATTGTAATCATTGATTAATACAATAAACTTTATTACTAATAGTACTACTAGTGGTTGTGCAGCCCTGGGACCGCCGACTCCGTGGGGGAACCGCCGTTCCCCGGGCGGTGGCGCGGCAGTCCAGATGTATCTACATGCTCGGCGGGACTGCCGCGGTCCTGCTAAGCATATAACAACTTTCATCACAGCCACTGATTTCATGGAGGTCTTTCCTGCATGGCCGCCTGGTGCCTCACGCCTTGTGCATGCACATAGGGGGGCACAACATGTGCCCCCTGTGTGAATGCACAAAAGTTCCAGCATGGCTTGGACTTTTATTTCATGCCATGATGGAACTTCCTCTGATGTCCCCATGGTGGCGCCCTTTTTATAGGCACCGCCATGGGAACGGCAAAGGAAATGCCCACCAATGATTAAAAAAGTCATGCTAGGGCGGGCGGTCCTCACGCGGCTTTGGCGCAGGCGCACTGGCGGACAGAAATATATAAAATCAGTTGTGCAAAGCAGACTCTTATAATTAAATAAAAACATGGAAAATAAGCTTTTTTAAACAACTTATTCCTAGTAGCGTCTCCTGGTGGGAGTGCTGCTGGGTGGTGACGCGGGGTGGGGAGGGGCAGGGTGGGGAGTAGTAAACTCTGGAATACGGCCCAACAGAGGTAAGTAAACAAATAAATAAATAAAACAAATTTCATTGCGCGCTGCATCGCCAAATGCGATGCAGCGCGCGCAATGAATTTCGTTTTATTTGTTTATTTGTTTACTTACCTCTGTTGGGCCGTATTCCAGAGTTACTACCCCCACCCTGCCCCTCCCCGCCCCGCGTCACCGCCCGGCAGCACTCCCACCAGGAGCCGCTACTGCTTATTCCCATGTTTCATTACTGTGAAAACATGAAAATGATATGTCCCCTGTGTACTTCAGCTTCTCAGGTGGGGCAGGGGGTCACTCACCCTCACGAATCAAACTGTACTAAAGGAATTATGTAAACCAATAGCATAGTTAATATTCCGTTTATGGAGGCTAATTCTCGAAAATGTTAGAAAAACTACACTCTTATTTTAAAACCTACATCCGAGTGTAGTTTTACTACTTTTAGTAATTCCCAAATGATGGTTTGGGATCAGCAGGGAAAGGTGCGCGTGATGCAGGCTTGGTTGGGGATTCCATGAGAGATCATGTGATCCCATGCTTGGCACCCATTGCCCTGGGTGGAGCCCGCCGTGGCAGAAACCTCCACACATGGGGGATGGAGCCCTCGTTTTTGGTTTCTTACAAACCTTGAGGGGATTTATGCAAGCGCTTCTCTGGAGTAAAAATAGGAACCTTTCTGGGTTGGAAATGGGAGTGGTAAATGATTGTGAATGAGTATAAATGTTCTGGTGTATGGGCGTTCACAAGCATCCAAGGCAAACCATGCCTCAAAGCTCTCAGGGCCCCCTTCAGTCCCACCCCTGAGTGGACCGTAGGGCTGGGGGACCTCCGCACTCTTCGCAGACATCTCTGGAGCAGCGAACATCCCGCTGTGAATTCCTGGAAGCGGCGGTGAGGTAAATTCACTTGTAAACTTACATTTACAAAAGGATTTCCCTTTGTGAATAGGCCGTGGCCACATCAATTAATTCAGGTGAACATAACTACTACTGTTTTAAGTGCTGCCGCGCCCTGTGATTTAGCAATCAATTACTGGTCGAGGAATACAGAAGTGGAAACATTAAATCATGACATTTTGTGATATAAATAATGTAGGTTCCCAGTGTATTGTGACACTGCATCCTCCTCTTCCTACTCGCTCAGGTAATTCCATGGAATGGTATGTTAGCGCCCTTACTTACATCATCGTCGGATCTAACATACGGATCTATCGTGCTGCGCTGTTATATTATCATCAATCATAAAGGAAATTTAGGAAAGTCAGTTACGGGGATATCATCCGGGTCAGTATCATTAGGGTTAATATCATCAGTGTTACGGGCATGTGACGTCACTTCCTGGAAAGTTTCAGGCGTCAGACGTCATATGATGGCAGTTCCGGTGATGTCACTGAGGTCAAAGCGTGTGTGATGTCACTTCCGCTACCCCTGGTATTTTGGTGAATCAACGTCCATGGTTCATAGTATGTGCACAACGTGACATTCACCCTTCTCCATTTTTGACATTCTCTATCCCACTAAGAGTCAGAGCGTGTTGTTCAGGGCGTAGCCTTTTATTCACATCAAACCAGGTCATTCTTCACAGACCAATAGGAGAAGACCATCCTGTTTGGATATATACGATTATTCACAGCATCAGGCTTTAGCGCATCAACCTGACAAAGGCAGTAAGAAAATTAGGTACAACATTACACCTGCACTTGAGCTTGGCCTTACAATGGAACTTGACCGACTCATCCATCCCGCCAAGCTCTCCACTCAGCTGCGCACATTGTGCCGGCAGGCCCCAATGCCCATTTCCAGGCTGGGACTGAGCTGTGACAGGCACTGACTATCCACAAACAAGCACGTTTGGAACTCTTCCAATCCCTTGAGGCATTCCCAGTGCTTTAAATGGGCCGGTACTCACCGGTTCTGAGTACCGGCACTTCCGAATTTTCTTGCCGTCAGTACCGGCACTTCTCTTTATCCTGGGAGAGTACCGGTACCCTGTTCGGTGGCACAGCAGGCTCCGGTTAGGCATCTCCTCCAGCTCAGGGCAGTGCTTCCGAAGAGCGTGTAAGTCACTGAGCCCCTCAGTGGCCTTGCAGAGTCCCTGCTGAAGATTCCAGCAGCGCCCACTTGAATGTCCCCAGACTGCAGGGGTTGAGAGGGCTTACATCACGCTGTGATTAACAGGACAGGGTCTGTCCTGTTAATCACAGCGTGATGTAAGCCCTCTCAACCCCTGCAGTCTGGGGACAATTAGACTCTAGACACACCCTGCACTGTCGATCGGATGCGCAAAGCCCATTCAGCTGAAAGTGATTTCGCCCCTCCCCCTCTCCATTAGGTGAGTGAAATGGGCTGGGACTGCCTGTTTTTGAGTGAGAGAACGAGGGAGAGTATCAGGACATATATTAAAGGGAATGTGTGGAATGCTTTTGCGTACAGGTCTGCTTGTTTCTGTCGGTTTGTGCGCTTGAGAATATATAGTATTATGCCAAACAACCATAAATAACAGTAGGGCATTAAGAAACAGCAAATATCACAAAACAAGAAAATGTTACCCTATAATCCTGTTTGGCTTTCAATTGTGTAATGAGTTAACCTGTTTTCTTTACATAAACGCATTTCATGTGTTTTGATAAGAGCTGCAACTTGTACAGAAGCCATTATGTACCATCATATCTTGCCCGTAGCCCTGCCCCTAGCTCCGCCCACTTGCCACACCTCTAGCTTATTTTAATGAGTACCTGCACTTATTTTTCCCCATTTAAAGCACTGGGCATTCCTACCCTACAGCGCGCAAAGCAGCAGAAAAAAGTGCTGTTTTAATGATTGTACATTTTTACAGATGTAAGCCATGTTTTATGAATAGCACAGAGGGCTATAGGTGCATGCGAATACAACATACTTGTGCAAATAGCTGTGAAAACGTGACCCAGAGTGTGTCCTCGTGAAGATGTGAGACACTCAGCCAGGGCCTTCCTCACCCCTCCTTCCCAGGGACTCAGCCCTGTGCCCGTTCTTCTAATGCACCTGCGAGCTCTTCCCCTCAACATGCAGACCCTGTGGTGGTCCGGCCTCTTCTGACACTCCCAAGGGTGAGTCCAGCGGAGAGCTTATGGTAAATGTAGCATACAGTGGAGTATTGTCATCCCCCCGTGCCGAGGAGCACGTGTGGCCATCTCTGGGCCCCCCGTGCCGAGGAGCACGTGTGGCCATCTCTGAGCTCCCGTGCAGAGGAGCATGTGTGGCCATCTCTGGGCCCCCCGTGCCGAGGAGCACGTGTGGCCATCTCTGGGCCCCCCGTGCCGAGGAGTACGTGTGGCCATCTCTGAGCTCCCGTGCAGAGGAGCATGTGTGGCCATCTCTGGGCCCCTCGTGCCGAGGAGTACGTGTGGCCATCTCTGGGCCCCTCGTGCCGAGGAGTACGTGTGGCCATCTCTGAGCCCCCCGTGCCGAGGAGTACGTGTGGCCATCTCTGGGCCCCCCGTGCCGAGGAGTACGTGTGGCCACCGGAAGCAAGACTGCGGCCTCTTGATAGACATGAGACTGCCTGGCCTACGGTCACTGCTCACCCCTGCTTCCGTAGTGTGAGCATGGGTGGGGGCCGTCCCGGGATGTCCTTACCGTCAATGCAAGCCCACGTCTGTACAGGAACCAGCCCACGCTGTGGTGCACAGGCACAACCTGCCCCATAGCAGCCCACAGCAGCAGACTACAGAGACCACAGGGGTGATGACAGACGCGCCTGCGGTGCGCGCCCCAGGGTGTTACTCATGTTCAGGGTTTAGCAAAGACACTCTCCTGTGAGTGCTCAAAGAGCAGACTTCACCATCACCCTAACCTAAGAGCTGAGGGCAGGGGGAATGTCCATGTCAGTTCCCACGCGCTCTCAGATGTATGTCCCATCATGCTGTGCGAGAGCCAAAGGGTAACAGATGATAAAACGCGTAGGTGTGATCCTCTGCAGCACACTGACAATATTCCGCGTCACTTTGGAATTAGCTGGACATTCTTACACGGTATCTAATCGTTAGTGGGTGGTGTGGGACAGATCTCTGTTACTCTCCTATAACTCTGTGGCCTTTTCTCTGGGGGGTCCAAGCCCTTGCAGGGGGACAGTGGTGTTACATCCTGTCCTGGCAGCTTCTCCCTGTCCTGGCGGCCCCTGTGCCTGACCCTTCAGTGCCCTCAACCCTCGAGGACTCAAGAGCACGAGCTTCGGGCTGTCAGTGCCCTACCTGCAGAGGACTCAAGCCTGCAGCCTTGGCGTACCCCAAAGTATACCTACCCCTCTCTGTAAGAAAGTGGCTCTGTATATACTGAACCAAAGTAAGGTTCAGTGTGCACAGAGTCCACAGTCCCCAGAGGTTTGGCAGAGGCTAAAGTTAGATATAACCTTACTCTCTAAAGTGGTAGCTTGGTCGAGCAGTAAGGCAGTATCAGAGGACAGTGTAAAGCATTTGTTGTACACACTCAGTCAGCAAATGGTCTCACACACTCAAGAACTGAACTCTAGGCCAATGGTTTTTATATAAAAATATATAGTTGTTTTATTTTAGAACCAACAATAGGTATCAAAATATACTTTCTCAGAATGAGATGCTTTAGTTAAATACTGTTCAATAGGCAATAGACTTTTGAATGCAATAGTTACAGTTGTTGCAATGGGCAACACAATTTCAAACACAATATAACATGGAGCTCAATGGGAATTTCTAGTTAAATGCAATAGATTACTTTTTGGATTACTTTTCTTACCACAGGACTGGATCCTAGATTCAGTCCTGGGACATCTCCTGTAAACAGTTGAGTAAAAACGTTTTGGTTACAGTTGTGATTTTTAAGGAATATTATTGTATTTTAAAAGTTGACACTTAGAAACTTTTTCACATAGAATCACCAATGTTATCCTATGGGAGGAAATTCGCTTAGCAGGTAAGTAGTGTTATCGTTACATTTTCTTACTCAGTGTTGGATCCTGGATCCAGCACTGGTGCATCTCCTGTAAACAGTTGAAAGAATGCGTTTATGTCACACAGGCGATTTTTAACGAATATTTGTAAGTTTGCAAAATCGACACTTAGAAACTTTTTCAGCAAAAACCAGGCAATGTTATCCTACGGAAGGAAATTCAAGTTACCGGTAAGTACAGTTATGATTACTTTTCAGGGTCAGTGTTGGGCACCAAGATCCAGCACTGGGATCTCTCCTGATAACAGGTGAGTAAATTCGTTTTCGTAATTCGGCTGATTTTAGATGAATATTTTAAAGTTCCAAAACTCCACACTTAGAAGAATTTCCAAGTGAAACCAGTCAATGTTACCCTATGGAAGAAAAGTGAGTTATAGGCTTTTGGGTAAGTACTCGACTGGCAGAGTTAAGGTTCTGGGCATAGACTCAGGGGTCCCCCAGGGTCAGGTAAGTTCAGTTGTTACACCCTCAGCGGCACAGGGGCGGCCGGGTGCAGAGTGAGTAGGCCCAATGTTATCCTATGGAAGGCAGGGGGCCTTGGGTTGGTGGCTGCTGGCAGGCAGGCCACTCGGCTGTGGGAGCAAAGCTCCTGGTCACTTACTCAGGGCAAGTGGGGAAGTCGAACAGGGTAGTGGGTGCACCCTCAGCGGCACTGGGGCGGCCGGGTGCAGTGGGCTTTTGGGCCGTCGGGCGCCCAATGGTTTTCAACGGGAAAGCTGCTTGACGAACAAAGGCTGCAAGCTCGGGGACGATGATTCTTCAGGTGCGACCACCACTTCGAGAGGTAAGTTGGGAAGCTGTAGGAAGGGTAGGCACCCAGGAGTTGGGCACAGGAGGCCGTGGGGCGTCGGGTGCAGGGGTGTCTTTAGGCGTCGGAAATCTTACCCTCGGCTGGTCGCGGTTGGAGGGGGCCCAAGTTCTGAGGCTGCAAGCGTCGTCAGGATCGTCGAGGAGGGTCCTTGGGTGCTGGATTCTGGGTCACAGTCGCCGGGGGGACGTCCTCGTGGTCTTTGTCCACTCAGGCACAGGCCGGGCTCGGCGGGTGCAGAGTGTGCTGGATTCGCGGTTCCTGGCTGGCACCAGGGGTAGGTTACTTGCTTTTGAGCAGTACCACTGCTCGTGGGAGTCCCAGGTAGTTAGAGTCACAAGGCAGTCAGGTCCTCCGGGGTTCTTGAGGTTGCTGACCACTGGAGATGCCGGGGTTTAGCAGGAGCAGGTTCGAGGGTCGACAGGCCGGTAGGGCTGGGGCCAAATCAGTTGGTGTCTTCCTCTTGTTAGCAGCTGCACAGCAGGTCTTCTTGTTTCTTGATCTTCTTTCTTGTTTCGGAATCTGGATCTAAGGAAGGAAGGTTCAGGGTGCCCCTAAATACTAGATTTAGGGGCGTTACAGGTAGGTGAAGGGCAGGGACCAATGGGTCCCTTCCCTGGGGTGGGTACACCCCTATCCTGCCACTCTCCAGTGGGAGGGGGCAGGAGCCTAGTCCTGATTGGGTAGGGCTCCCCATCTTCAAGATGGCGAGAGCCCGGAGATGTGCTTCACCTCTTCTCCCCCACCTGAGGGGTGGGGTTGGCAGAGGCTGGCACACCCCCTTTCCTTCCTTGGTTTTCCCGCCAGTCTTCCCACCAGAGTGGGGGCTGGAACCAGTGAGGACCAGTTGCTGAGTACAGCAAGTGGTCTGGGGAAGCTCACAAAGGCGGAATGCCTTTGAAGCTTCCCCCTGCCCATCCTGGGGGAGGAGGCCTAGCACCTCGCCCAGGACGTGCATTGTTGCAAGCCCGGGAGAGCGGATGGCTCTCTACCCAGGGGTCCATCAACATGTCTGCTGGGTGGCAGCCTAGGCAGCCTCTCAGACAGGACGTGGATTGTAGGTTAGGTTCAGGGGCAACTCTAAGTTGCCCTCTGTCGTGCATTTTACATTAAATTCCACACTGGCATCAGTGTGGGTTTAATGTGCTGAGAAGTTTGATACCAAACTTCTCAGTCTTCAGTGTAGCCATTATGGTGCTGTGGAGTTCGTGATGATGACCTCCCAGCACCATATACTCTTAATGGCATCACTGCACGTACAGTGCCCAGGAATGGCCCTGGGTACTGTAGGGGCACAGGGCTCATGCACCTGTGCCCACACCACTGGCATAGTGCACCCAGCTAGAGGGGTGACTGAGGTATGCCAGGGCAGTGTGTTTGTGGGCATGGCACACAGGGATGTGTATATATTAGAAAAAGCAGGAATGCACACCGTTATTTTCTCAATTTGTACGTTTCCAGAAATCATCAAAGAATGCGTGCATACTGGTATGTGCCTTGCCCTAGTGGCACATGAATAGTTAGTATAGATGGGAGGGGTGACGTTTTCACCCCAAAAACCAGTTGCACAGCTTTAAGTGTAAGTACACGACGTATTAATTTAATCCATTAATCACCAAATTGTTAATCCTTAAAATCCTCTTAGAATGCTTGACCAAGCTTAATCCACACTGGAGTATTATGCAAGTTTCCAAGTTTCTTGTGCTTCTGATGTGACCATCCGGACCTCTATCAATAACACGACCAACGCATAATTCATCCCAGGCATGTTCTTTATTAAAACCCAATGCATTTCGGACTACATAAGTCCTTCTTCGGGGGTAACTACAAGGTAAAACATTGTATAATTACAGATCAGCTTTTACATAACAAAAAATGCATATTCGATATAAACAAAACTGCTCAAAACCGCTATAGTTACAAAAAAGTGCTACTGTGCATTAACATAAGCTTGCTCCTTGTTTTAACTGTCAAACAAAAACATAATACCTCACCCTTCAACCCCATAGAGCTACATGACTCATGTTTAAACCCGCTCTCAACTTACACTATGTGTAATTCACCAACCTTAAACACGCTCGTAAGCCCTGTTATCCAATCTACCGCATTTCCCCTTCTCGCACCCAGACACGTTACCTGGCCCTGTGTTATCATTCTTAAGCGTATCTGTCTAGCACCCCGGTCAACTGTGTGGAACTCGTACTGTCATTGCCACATTTGTACCACCCCAGTCCCTCTTAACAGGGATGTGTGCCATGTCAACTCTCTGTTTAGTTCTGCACCAAGACACTCAGCCTGCAAAGGCAGGGTGTGTGTGTCAGGGTACAGGGCCTCTACGAGTGGCACAATAAGTGCTGCAGCCCTTAGGGGCCTCCTCTGGTCACAATGCCCTGGGTACCTAGGGTACCATTTACCAGGGGCTGACATGTGGCCAGAGGTGCCAATTGGGTTTAGGCTGTAATGAAGTTTTAGGGAAGGAACACAGGCCCTGGGCACCTGATTGGCAGGAGCCCAGGGCACACTCAGTCAAAGTACATCAGCAATCCAGCAAAAAGTGGGGGGCATACCATGCAAGAAAGATGGCACTTTCTCACACTCTCCTCACAAAGCTATCAGCAGATGTTCTAGGCACCCAATTCCTGAGTACAACAGGTTATGGAGGCTGCGTCCAGAGATCCAACTGGCTCCTTTCCCTGGGCACGGCTGGAAGAGGGCTGAGATGGTCTGGGCCAGCTGCAGGGATGGGAGGGCTGTGTGAGTACCCAAGTCACAGGCATTCCCCTGTGACCAATGCATGCATGCAGACCTTGCAAGTGTCTTCTGCAGTTTTAACACCTCAACCAGAAGCAGACCAGAGAAGGCTTCAAACCATCACCAACTCCATTCACCCAGCCAGAAGGCAGACAGTTCCACACCGGCTAGAGACGGGCTAGAAGAGTAAAGGTCTCTGGAATCTAACAAGTGACCTGATAACCCGAATGGCAGATGGAAGGAAGAAGGAGGCAGACTAGGTCTCATGTCAGATGGTTCCACCATCTTGGTGCCACCATCCCAGCCTCATCAGCTCTTAACCTTGGAGGAACAGAGAAGCCTACTACCTTGGGGGCAGAGGTGGACGACCAATGGGAGTCAGTCTCAGACCTCAAGCTTCTCCCCATCCTGGTACCCAGGACTAAACCAACCTCAGAGAAAGAGGCCAGCCATGCCCAGCACCAAAGACTTTGAACTATCAGCACTTTTGTGGCCCTGGGCTGAGCCCCTGGCATAGCCCGTACCACAAGGCACCAGGGTATGTGACCAACGCAGAAGATTCAAAGCAGACAGCACTGCCACTGAAGCAGCCGGTACCCCAGGACACCATCAAAAGATGGCTGCCAATGTTGGCATGTACTGGCAGCAGTGCACTGCCCATGAACATTAGCAGGAGTTTAGGGGCCAGCTGACCCAAACGCCGCAGCACGAACCCTGCACAGATGGATCACCAACAGCGCCAACACCTTAGCCCCCCTCAAGAAAAACAACAACACCCACGCCAAGAAAGCTAGATGGTTTACCACCGAACTTCGAGGGTCCAGATGCACTTTCCGCCACCTCGAAAAAGGACAGGAGGAACACCAAATCCACAGAAGCCCACAACAACTTCAGAGCCGCCACCAAAGTCCACCACCAACTCATCAGAAAAACGAGGAAAAAAGCGATCGAAGACAGAATCTCCAACCACGCGCACAACAGCAAAGAACTCTTCAACATCATCAAGGAGTTCGCCCAACCTACCAGCGAGTCCACCGACATCCCCCCTCACAAGACCTCTGCGACAAACTCAGCACCTTTTTCCACCACAAAATCAAGAGCATCTACGACAACTTCGACTAAGACAACCAACACACTGAACCCTCACCAACCACCCCGACACCATAAAGCCAGCGCTCGACAACTGGACAGCCCTCACCACCGAAGACACACTGAAGACTATTAATTCAATCCACTCCGGGGCCCCCACGGACCTCTACCCACATTTTCAACAGAGCCGCCAACACCATCGCACCCATGCTCCGCCACACCATCAACCGCTCCCTTGCAACCGCATCGTTCCCCGACGACTGGAAACACGCCAAGATCAACCCCCTCCTCAAGAAACCCTCGGCAGACCCCACCGACCTCAAAAACTACAGACCCATCTCCCTGCTCCCCTTCCCAGCGAAAGTCATCGAGAAAGCCATCAACAGCCAACTCGCCACATTCATCGAAGAGCACAACATCCTCAACTCCTCCCAATCCGGCTTCAGAAAAAACCACAGCACGGAAACCGCCCTCCTCGCTGCAACAGACAACATCCGCACCCTACTGGACAAAGGAGAAACAGCAGCCCTCATCCTCCTCAACCTCTCAGCGGCATTCGACACAGTCTCTCACCGTACCCTAATACGCAGACTCCACGACGCAGGAATTCAAGACAAGGCCCTCGACTGGATCCGCTCCTTCCTCTCCGGCAGTACGCAGCGGGTCAGTCTCCCCCCCTTTCCTCTCGGACCCTACACCAACCACCTGCGGAGTCCCCCAGGGGTCATCCCTCAGCCCTACGCTCTTCAACATCTAGATGGCTCCGCTCGCCCCCATCGTCAGAACCTACGGACTCAACATTGTGTCATACGCAGACGACACCCAACTCATCCTCTCCCTATTCAACGAACCCAACACCGCCAGAGACAACTTTCGAGAAAGCATGGTAGCCGTCGCAAAATGGATGAAAAACAGCTGCCTTCAACTAAACACCAACAAAACAGAAGTACTCATCATGGACCCACACCCCGACGCCTGGAACAACACCTGGTGGCCCCCCGCTCTTGGAAGTCCGCCCACCCCCACGGACCACGCACACAACCTGGGAATCATCCTGGACTCCGAACTCAAAATGGACCGCTAGATCAACGCCGTCTCGTCCTCCTGCTTCCACACCCTCCGCCTCCTACGTAAGACCTTCAAATGGATCCCCCTCGAACACAGAAAGACCGTCACTCACACCCTGGTCACCAGCAGACTCGACTACGGCAACGCACTCTACACCGGAATAAACAAAAACCTCACACGCAAGCTACAGAACATCCAGAACGCCGCCGCAAGACTGGTCCTCAACCTGCCAAGACACTGCCACATCTCCCAGCACTTGCGCACACTCCACTGGCTCCCCATCGAAGCTAGAGTCACCTTCAAGATGCTCACCCACGCTCACAAGGCCCTCCACGACACCGGACCAGCATACCTGAACACCCAACTCAAATTCCACGCGCCCCAAAGGACCCTACGATCAGCCCAGCTCTCCTACGCCGTGGTCCCCCGCACCAGAAAGACCAGATCAGGCGGCCGCTCCTTCTCCTTCCTCGCGGCCAGAGCTTGGAACGCCCTCCCGCTCCACCTCAGACAGACAACATCTCTCCCCATCTTCACAAGAAACCTCAAAACCTGGCTCTTCGACAGACCCCCTCCTTGATGGACTGGAACCTGCGAAACCCCCCTCCCCCAGCGCCGTGAGACCCTTAAGGGTGAGTAGTAGCGCTTAACAAACGCGTGATTGATTGATTGATTGATTGAGCTGATGAAGACATGCTTGCCTCAGTCACAGGACAACTATCCCTGCATTGCTGGCCATTTAGTAGCATAAAACTTCACTCGTTTTAACACTGAAAAGCTGTTCAGACATTGAGGGTCCCTTTTCAGAGGCTGCACTTTTGGCAGTAGACAAGTAGGAAGGCGTGGGGTGCGCAACAAACAGAAGGCATACAGCAGTGGCGGCTGGGAACCTTTAAAAGTGGTCAGTGTAATCGTTGGCTCAAATTCTAGTGAGCGAGGATGACTTCTCTGTGGGCTTGGGGGTGACTCACTTTCTCAGTCCCACTCTGACTCACTTAGTCTCCCACTCATTCTCAGTCAGTCAAACTCAGTCTCCCTCAATCTCTTTTATTTTCACTCAGCACCACTCATTCTCACTCTATCAGTCTAACTCTGACTCACCTATCACTCAGTCTGACATGTTTCCACTTAGTGACACTCATTCTGACGCACTCTATCTCACCCATTCTCTGACTCGCTCAGTCCCATCCCTTACTCACTCAGATTGTGACTCACTCAGACTCACTTACTAACTCAGTCACACTTATTCTCAGCTAGTCTCACCTAGTCCTACTAATTTCCACTCATTATCAGTCGATCAGTCTCACTATAATTCATTTAATCTCACTGACTCACCTACCCTCAATCATTCTCACACATTTCTACTCAGTCCCACTCAGATTCACTCTGACAAAATCAATCTCACTGATTCTCACTAAGTCTCCCTCATTCTGACTCACTTAGACTGTGACTAACTTAGTCTTACACACAGTTACACTCACTGTCATTCTACCGCACTTACTATTATTCATTCTGATTCATACTCAAACTTCCTATCACTCATTGTCACTCACTGACTACCTCCACTAATTTGCTCACTTAAATTCACACACACACACACTTAGCATGTGTATTTGTAATAGTGCACATTCACTCATTGGGGTATCTTGGTGCTACACAACAGATGTTAATTAATACCAACTCAGTTTATTGACTTTAGAAGGATGAAAGGCTGAGTGGATTAGCTGGGACTTGTATACAGATGCCTGCGCACACACTTGCAGGCCCTCGTGCACACATACAAACGTGCACATGCACACACTCATCTGCAAACACACATACAGTTGTGTGCTCTCACACTTATGTGCACTCACATGCTCACTCCTGCAATGAGAGCACACTCACATGCATGTACATGCTCTCATGTGCTCTAACAGGCTTACATGCACGCACACAAGCACACTTACTTGCATAGACACACACTTATGTGCACACTTATGTGAATACTAAGATGCAAAAAGAAACACTCATGTCTACACACATTCATGTGCGCACATATCCATATGCACACACACATTCACATGCACATAAACACTCGCATGCAAGCATTCATGTACACATTTATGTACACATATGCACTCACTCATGTGCAAACACTCATGTCAACACATGCACACGTACTCATGTGCACACTCACATCCATACACGTGCACACCCACATATGCGATACACACACGGACAGACACACACACAGACACACACACAATAATCAAGACTTTTTTCATTATTGCAGCAGCAATGTTTTTTTCTGTGGAGTGGAGCCCTAGCCCCCATCATTGTCCCCAGGCACCAACAGTCTAGCCTCATGCCCCTCTGCTAAAAACTGCAGGGCACCTGGGGATGCTGAGACCTAGTGAAAGGAGGGACTACTGGAAGAATGGAGGAGGATGTATGTCTGAGCCAAGGACTCCTTAGATGTGACTCAGCACTCGAGAGTATGAATGAAAGTTATTGCAGTGACAGAGAGTGGAGACCTGATCAAGCACAGAAGTCTTGCGTGTGACTGACCACTGCTGTCTAAGATGCAATGTCTGGGTCACTGTGGTTGGGCCTGTCTATGTGCAGCACCAACCTCAGATCACACTTGCGCCCTGAGGCCTGTCTATGTGCAGCACCAACCTCAGATCACACTTGCACCCTGAGGCCTGTCTATGTGCAGCGTCAACCTCAGATCACACTTGCACCCTGAGGCCTGTCTATGTGCAGTGTCAACCTCAGATCACACTTGCACCCTGAGGCCTGTCTATGTGCAGTGTCAACCTCAGATCACACTTGCACCCTGAGGCCTGTCTATGTGCAGCGCCAACCTCAGATCACACTTGCACTCTGAGGCCTGTCTCACTTCGTCGTACTTTGAGTCCGATGGAATCATCACATAGCACATACCGACTTTCACGCCTGCTCAGTGGACCCGGACAGTCTGTAATCTGGAACTAGTTACCAGACTAAAAATAAATATTGAGGATCTGTTACCCAACTGACAATAAATATTGGGGGCATGTTACACAACTGACAATAAATATTGGGGACATGTTACCCAACTGACAATAAATATTGGAGACATGTTACCCAACTGACAATAAATATTGGAGACATGTTACCCAACAAACAATAAATATTGGGAAATGTTACCCAACTGACAATAAATATTGGGGACGTTACCCAACTGACAATAAATATTGGGGACATGTTACCTAACTGACAATAAATATTGGGGACATGTTACCTAACTGGCAATAAATATTGGGGACATGTTACCCAACTGACAATAAATATTGGGGCCATGTTACCCAACTGACAATAAATATTGTTGACATGTTACCCAACTGACAATAAATATTGGGGACATGTTACCCAACAAACAATATATATTGGGGACATGTTACCCAACTGACAATAAATATTGGGGACATGTTACCCAACTGACAAATATTGGGGACATGTTACCCAACTGACAATAAATAATGAAGTCATGCTACTCGACTGACAATAAATATTGGGTACATATTATCTTACTTACAATAAATATTAAGGACATGTTACCCGACTGAAAATAAATATTAAGGACATGTTACTCAATTGACAATAAATATTGGGGACATGTTACCCGACTGACAATAAATATTAAGGACATGTTACCGGACTGGCAATAAATATTAAGGACATGTTACCGGACTGGCAATAAATATTAAGGACATGTTACTCAATTGACAATAAATATTGGGGACATGTTTCTTGACTGATAATTGATATTGTGGACATGTTACACAACTAACAATAAATAATGAAGTCATGCTACTCGACTGACAATAAATATTGGGGACGTTACCCAACTGACAAATATTGGGGACATGTTACCCAACTGACACTAAATATTGGGGACATGTTATCCAACTGACAGTAAATATTGGGGACATGTTACCCAACTGACAATAAATATTGGGGACATGTTAACCAACTGACAATAAATATTGGGGACATGTTACCCAACTGACAATAAATATTGGGGACATGTTACCCAACAAACAATAAATATTGGGGATATGTCACCCAACTGACAATAAATATTGGGGACATGTTACCCAACAAACAATAAATATTGGGGACATGTCACCCAACTGACCATAAATATTGGGGACATGTTACCCAACAAACAAATATTGGGGACATGTTATCCAACTGACAATAAATATTGGGGACATGTTACACAACTGACAATAAATATTGGGGACATGTTACCCAACTGACCATAAATATTGGGGACATGTTACCCAACAAACAATAAATATTGGGTACATGTCACCCAACTGACCATAAATATTGGGGACATGTTACCCAACAAACAAATATTGGGGACATGTTACCCAACTGACAATAAATATTGGGGACATGTTACACAACTGACAATAAATATTGGGGACATGTTACCCAACAAACAATAAATATTGGGGACATGTTACACAACTGACAATAAATATTGGGGACATGTCACCCAACAAACAAATATTGGGGACATGTCACCCAACTGACAATAAATATTGGGGACATGTTACCCAACTGACAATAAATATTGGGGACATGTCACCCAATAAACAATAAATAATGAAGTCATGCTACTCGACTGACAATAAATATTGGGTACATATTATCTTACTTACAATAAATATTAAGGACGTTACCCGACTGACAATAAATATTAAGGACATGTTACCCGACTGACAATAAATATTAAGGACATGTTACTCAATTGACAATAAATATTGGGGACCTGTTTCTTGACTGATAATTGATATTGTGGACGTGTTACACAACTGACAATAAATATTGGGGTCCTGTTAGCCGACTAACAATAAATATTGGGGACATGTTTTCTGACTGATAATTGATATAGTGGACATGTTACACAACTGACAATAAATATTGGGGACATGTTACCCAACTGACAAATATTGGGGACATTTTACCCAACTGGCAATAACTAATGGGGACACCTTACCTGACTGACAGTAAATATTGGAGTCCTGTTAGCCGACTGACAACAAATATTGAGGAAATGTTACACGACTAACAATAAATATTTGCAACATGTTACCCGTCCGACAATAAATACTGGGAACATGTTACCCAACTGGCAAAAAATATTTGGGACATTTTACCGGACTAACAATAAATATTCAGGACATATTACCCAACTGACAATAACTATTGAGGACATGTTACCCAACTGACAAAAAATATTCGGGACATGTTAGCCGACTGACAAATATTGAGTACATGATACCCGAAACAGACTGACTGGACCAAGATGGCTGATGGGAAGGAACTGCTCTAAAAGCTACTAGGCAAGGGATCACAATAAAGGTGTAAATCCTTGAGAAGCCCTATACAGAAATACATATATTTAACCTGCAAAAACAGAAATTACCATAGAAACCAAGAATCAAGCAAAGTGGAGAAAACATGATGAGGGTGAAGCTTTCGGGGAAAGATACTAATGGGCACACAGGGCGCAAACCACAGAGTGCCGCTACGACTCCCAGTGATTGTAAAGAAGAGCGCCCACTGACCCAAACCGCCCTGGCCACCTCTTACCGCTCCCCTTTTATCTAAGTCAAAGAGTGAGTTACTGGCGGTACCCGAGACATAGAGAGCTCAGGGTGAGTAGTGGGAGAGTGATGGGGAGCCGAGACCACCTGCTGTGATCTTTTAGAGAGGAGAACTATATGACGCCAGGACCTCGATGCACACTGTACATGGTGTACAGCGTGGCCTCTCTGATAGATACAGCATTTTCAGGCTACAACTGCAGGCTGAGCAGGACACAAGGGGACCAAGGAGAGCGCCGACGGGATCTATAGGCAGCCAATGGGCAGCAGAACCAGAGAAGGGAGAGGGACACTAAATAGAGGAGAGGTTCCCTACCCCCAACTATCCCACAGAGATAAAAGATGTGAGAATCAGGGGAACTTTTTTAGCTTTCTTTCATGCCCATCATATTAACAGTTTCACTTAATCAAACAATATGTCCGACGACTAAAGAAAATGGAATAGAAAGAGGACTGTAGACCATGAGATTAAATCACACATGGATGGCAGCCATCTTTGAATTGCATTTTTCTGGCTTACCCCTTGCAATAAAAGCCACGAGAGGACTGGGCTCTCTCCTACAATCATGTTAATTGAAAGAGGACTGGCAAACATAGGCTTCACTCACAAATGGGGAGCAGCCATCTTGGTGTGGCATAGTTCTGTCTGGATGCTCTCTTCTATTCAAGATAATATATCTACTGGAGGCAGAAGCACTGCAATAGGAAATGACAGGTACCCACCCCTCTCGCTCAAGGTCTCTTGCAATAGCCAATTGAGGGTAGACTAGGCCTCTTCATAAAACATAATAATATGCTCTACAGTGCTCAAACACTCATGTTTCAACAAGACCCTACCCCATTGTGGCCACTTGCAGACATAAATTACAAACTGGCAGGGAGTAGGGTGTCTCCATAAATGGTAAGCTGTAGTGAAAAACAAATTTAGGACTGGGGCACCTCAATCCTCTTGGCTGTTTGCAGTTTAAAAACAGCATATACCTGGTCCTCTACCTCTTTTGTAAGGAACCAGCATTGGCCCTAATATAGAAAGATGTTGTGCCACAACAGTGAAAATGCTCCCACTTGTCCCCCTTATGTATTAACTCACTCAGAATCAACTACTAACCTGACTTATCCAAAAATGGAGAAAACAATTCAAACACAATATTTTAAAAAGCAACCCGGAAACTCTCATATCTGACTCCTATTTGTGCTTCTCTAAAAGAGCCCTTAAGACCGATTTGATATTCCACACAAAACGCACAGCAAAATGGTGAAACGCATTTTACGCTCTAAAGGCAGTCAACACGACACAGAGCATCACCTATGGTCTAAAACTCATAATCTCACTCTCTCCCTCACTTAAAGTGAAAGCTACCATCTCAATTTATAACAAGCATTTGCAATGCAATAGGTCTCGCATTTACGCGAGTTTAAGCTATTGGCATTGTAAATGACAATGCCTTTTATTTATGTTTTGAAAACAAAAATAAAAGGCGTTGTTATTTGTAACATCAATAGCTCAAACTCGCGTAAATGCGAGACCTATTGCATTGCAAATGCTTGTTTGTTTTTTTGCCCTGAGCTTTATCCTCCATATATGGATGGATACGGACGGATGAATCTCATGCCTGAAATATCTTTTACTACAGGGCTTGCATGAAATAGCCGCATGATGGCAGCATAGGAGAAGTTTAAACTGACACCTGACCTTTCTTATCCAGAGTTGACGGGAAGCCAACGAAGACGTACGCAGTTGATTTCTTTCGTTACATTCCGATTTCAACATCAGAAATTAGAAGAATTGACTGCAAATAAATCTGACATTGAATAAAAAGCAGAGTGCAAACGGACATTCTATTATATATTGCAAAGGCAGACGTCTTATGAGTTGGAAGAAAGGTTCCCCACAACGAAAGGATAATAAACAAGCACTGGCGAAGCCAATGTCATGCTGGTACACTTTATTTGGTAACGTGGCGTGATATGAAAATAAAACCAAATTTGCCGCCCATTAAATAGGGCAATCGTAACCTTCGAATACAAGCACAAGCGCGCCTCGCGCGTCAGCAGAGGGAGGGGCGAAAGGAGGGGCCAGCGCGATTCCCTTGCGGGAGCGAGCGGCAAGGCGCGATAATTAACATATGGCGCCAGCTGCTCGCTCCCGCAAGTGAATGCTAGACGTGCACGCGTTGCCATTGGAAGCAATGCAACGCGTGCACGTTTGCAGGGAAAGCTGTGCCGATTTCTAAAGGTCTCTCCTATGCAGCGCATGCGCGCTGCGTAGGCGAGACCTAAAAATGGCTACATCTTTATCGAAGCAGCATACAATGACCTACAAGCTTTCAACTCACTCTTCAGCTACATGAAAAAGCAAGTAGCTGCCCCAGCAAATCCTCCTAGTCACCCGCCTCATACCCAAACTCCTAACCACTACCTTAATCCTACTAATACCACTCAAAGAACTATGCCCAATAGTAATAGTAGCCCTCCAGTCTTCACAGCTTCACAAAGACTCCAACCGCCACTAACCACTACCTTATTCCTACTAACACCGCTCAATGAACTACACCCAATAGTAATAGTAGGCCTGTAGACCTCACAAATTCACAAAGACTCTAACCAGCAACAATAAAACCTACAAGTGACGCGCCTCATGCCCAGACTCCTAGCCACCACCCTAAACCTACTAACATCACCCAATGAACTACACACGACGACAGTGGTAGCCATGCAATCTACACAGTTTCTCAGAAACTCCAGCCAGATCCTTCTACAATCAGCTATCTCAGTCCGAGAAGCAACTATCCAACACAGAAAATGGGTCAGTACCCAAAAAATAATGTAGAAAGATAATGTAGAATGTCAATGCCCAGCATACAAACCTAAAGTGAGAACTTGCAACTTGCAACTAATCAGGCAAGACATAGATTGGTCAAGAGGAAAGTCATCACACTTCTACTCACACTAGAAAAGATGCACACAACTGATCCAGCGGCGTACTAGCAACAGATACTCCACTACCATATACTCACCTGGGCCCATATAACTCTCTTGCTCTAAACACCAAGTAGACCGCTGGAACTTTCTAGTTTTATAATTTTCATACCTCAAGATCTAGTTATTTCTTCTCTAACTAAACCTTTCACTGATCAAATAGTTCTTTCCTCTGGTCAATGGACCATAAGGTGGAACTAGTTGACTTATTAAACATTTCTTGATTAAATAAAATAATCACAGACTCGGTAAGTTTTAAAAATCTTTATCTAAATTAGTTGATTGTGAACCATCTCAAAACGTTTCAGTACAAACACCCTCATTCAGAAGAGTGCCAATTCAATACAATTTGAATAGTTATAATATTTCAGATCCACACAACAACTATACTCAGAGAGAAGAGGATAGAGAGAGAAGAGCATTTATCAAGACGATGAATTTTATATTTACCAAGTATGGTGTGAAGACCAACCCCCTGGCCAAAGGGCTGGTAAGGGTCCCCAGGACAGATCAGGAGACAAAGACTTCAGGACAGGAATCAGGACAGGATACTTCACCTCTCTAGATACCGACGACTACGTTGCACCCCTCTCTGACACTCTCTTCCTCCTCGTGGTTCTTCCGCTCTCTTCTTTCTAACCTACCCAAATTAAGTAGATGGTTCTGCATTCGATTTCTTCATCAGCGTTTCAGAGCATCAGCACCGACAGCATCCCAAGCTCCGAATTGTTTCTGCTGCTTCCTCCCTCAACAAGCTTCCCTCTTGGAAAAGCTATTCACGCTCTGCTCTCTAACTAACTAAACTACTTCAATTGTACCTTTCTATTACCATGTACCACCCATTAATGTTTCAATTTTACAAAATACTAACTTCTGATTGGACAGGCGAGGGGGGGATGATCATCACACCATGCTTATATTTCACTTATTTCTTTAAACCTTTGTTTCAAAACTCCTCCCCTCAAACTTTTATTCTGCACTTCCTTTCCCATACATCTTTAAACTTTATTAATACAAACGTAACGATCTCTTGAATAAAGTTCCTTCATATGAACTCTTCACCCTCATGTTCCCAGGGCACATCTTCGCCGACCTTGGACGCGTGACAAGTCCTTAGTCATCTTTTCGTACTTCCTCGCCAGGGCGCATGCGTCGCGCAACGTCAGTCTGTTCAACTCAGACAAATTTGACAGGCCCAAATACGCACTAATAATAAAGTCAAACGGAAAAATGTTATTCTCAAAAATAAATGATTTCACTGTATACCACCAACCTCTACTCTAGCCCATACCATTTATTTCCCTTTCTGCATTTGCGTTAATATAGAACTTATTTTCTAATTTCAGCAAGCAGGTGCCATGCATGTGAGTTTTCAAGCGGCCATTTTATAGTTCTTTGCGCAAGCGCAAGAATTTCCCTCCAAGCGTTAGTACGTCATACTACGTAGATGCAGTAGACGCATGCGCAGTAAAGATCCCGTGTTAGAGTGCATCTTAGTCCTTCGTTCATGTTATTGCAGTTAGTAAACACATAGGCAAGCTTCATTTTCTCCCGCGTGTAAAGAAATGCGTATTATTAATCACAAAACACGTTGTTAGTAATTCGTTAGTGAGTTAAAACGAGAGGATTGCTTCCGAGCAAGTCTCATGTTCGAGTCCTTGCTCCATCAATCCCCTCTCTGATGGCATATTAAGCCATCACAAAATTACCCATCCATCCCAGATACCAACTTTAACACTTCTCAGTTTTCTCTATTTCTCCTCTCAAATTTTCATCAATGATTTCGTTTCCTTCTAAATCTTGCATCTTCTTATATAACCTTCCTTTCATTTCTTCCAAGCATATTTCATCATATTTTCTCTTTCGTGTCTGTCCCTTTCCTTTTCTTCCCAAGTGTACCTTTTCTTCCGTACCTTTTCTACAACATCTATATGTAATTATTATTAACATCACTATTGTTATTATCATAACTAATGGTATTATTATTTGACCTAGAAAACATTTCCCAAAATCAACAAACCATTTCCCTATTGATGTTATACTTTTCGTTAGTTCTCCCCACACACTGTCAACCTCCAGTTGGGTCAAATCTTTATGCATTCCCGTAATGTTTTCAATATATCCTTTAATTTCTCTGCTCTTGTCCGGAATATAAGTGCAGCAATGTTGAACTTTCAACATGCCACAGACTCCACCTTCTTTTGCTGACAATATATCAAGAGCAAGACGGTTCTGTAAAACCATAGATCTAATTGCAACCATTTGTGTGTTAATCATTAGAAATCCTCCTGCAGTGTCTGTAGAAAGACGATCAACTATGGTTGATAACTTACAAATTTTCTGTGAATTTAGAATGACTCCAACTGAGGGTATCAGTGCACTAAAAATGTCTCCTACAATTTCAGAAAAACTAGCTCTTCTTCTACGTGTTAGTCCATTAGAATTTCCATTGGTTCCACTGATTTTATCTACATGATACATTTTTGGAAAAACTATTCCAAAATAACAGCTTCCGTACCATCTTGCAGGTAACCTGTAGTAGGCATTACTCCCACAAATATAATACACTCCTGGAAACACAGGATCAGTTCCCCCTTTTAGTCCCCATCCTCCTAATATTAGGAAGTTATGTTCACATTCACTGGAACCAATGTAATTATTGTTATAATCTGTCTTTAATCTATGGAGGCAGAATTTTCCCCTTTTCACAAAGTCCAGGGACATTGCAGCATTGCAGACATTGCATAGATTCCCTCCTTCCCAACCCATGGAGGTACATGGGTTTTCTGTGTAGTTGCCTTCCTCATTAAATCCCGTCTCCTTTCTTCTACTAAATTCAAAAAGTATTTTTCTTCTTTTCTTAATGTACATGTTAGATTATCTTTATGTGCCTGAACTAAATCTATTGAACTCATTGTTAAGAGAAACTCACCCATAAACTGTGCATTTTTACTACCAGCTACTGGATTCATATCCTTTCTAATAGGTAATTCAGAAAATACTACATCTATATCTGAATAAAAATATTGAAGTTTCCCGGCAGCATAAAATAAACTTGACAAAATACTACATGACACACCATAGGTTAAGGGTATATGGTGATACGTCATTCCTTCTGATACTGATGAGGGTAACTTCATACACACGTAGCAGTTATTAATCTCCATAGTACTAACATATTGAAATAACAACTTAATAAACACATTAGAGGACGTATTATAGTCTGATTCATTATGATAGTTTGCTTCATCTTCTACCCCTATTTCTATTTCTATTTCAGTTTCTCTTATTCTATCCACCTTAACATTAGTATCTGTGTTATTCTTGTCACTTGTTTTCATTATTAAAGGTACTCCTACTGTTAAGAATAGCCATCCTAATGCTGCTAATAAAATACTACAAAAACAAAATCTAAATCACTTTCTTTTTAGTCCACATTTTGGTTTCCCAGTAACTTCAGTTTCTGCCATTTTATTCCTGAGAAAATCTCTTTTCTCTTGTCTTTTTCTTTTTCAGTCTTAGCCTTCCTTTTTGTTCGTAAGGAGGTTTCAATTGGCTTTCATCAATTTGTGCAATATGGACCTCTTCTGTCTCATCAGACAGATCCAGGGACTCAAATTCCTCGAGTATAACGTATGTCCACTCAGGAGCCTTGTATCTCCTGTTTAAATTTCTCAATCTTGGACTTCTTCGAGTTATTTTCGCTAAGGTTTGTTTAGGTCTTGTTTGACTTGTGACTTCGTTTACTTGTTCTCGTCTCTTTTCAGATTTTCTCAAGTGATATTTTAGTTTCTTTACTCCAGTTGGCCAATTGTCTCCTCTCCTGACTCTTTTGATTTGTACTGCGTTTTCGCCTTCCTTATCTCTTTGTAAAATTCTTTTTATTTCATTTATTTTAAGGCACAACCTGTTCTGTTTCTCTGTTTTCTGTGCTTGTACCTTCTTTTGCTTCCTCCTACTCAGGTTCTACCATATTTTGTTCTACGTCTTCCTGAGCTTGTTCTTCTAATTCTATCTGACCCTGTTCAGGTCTTACTTCAAACCTTTCTTCTTCTGCCTGAACTTGTTCTTCTAACTCTATCTGATCCTGCTCAGGTCTTAATTCAAACTTTTCTTCTTCCGCCTGAACGTGTTCTTCTATTTTTCCCTCCTCAGGTTTGTTTGTGTCTCTTTCTATTTTCACCTGAGTGTGTTCTTCTTCCCCTGTCTCTTCCTGACTACTTTCCTGTCTTTTCAGTTCTGTTCTTCTTCTGGTTTCAATATCATCATCAATTATTTCAATCACTGGTATCCACTCTTCCTGACTTGTACTTGGCTGTTCGTCATATGGTTGTCTTTCAGAATCTATCACTCTAGATTCTTCAATTTCAGTTTACAACATCTTAAGCTTCAGCTTGCTCAGTCAGTGATGGCTCTTGTTGATCTGATGGGCTCGGAACTCTTCTGGTATGGCTGGCATGAATCCAATTGGGCAGACCTGCACACGTCACTGCTGTGGTAGTGACTAGTATGACTTGACGCGGTCTGTCCCACCTTGGTGCTAGCCACGACTTTCTTGTGTGTTTCTTTACCAGCACCCAATCTCCAGGATTCAAATCGTGCGCTTGGTCTGGCTGTCTTTCAACTGCGTCTTCTCCAACCTGGTGAGAGGTAGAACGCATCATTTCAGCCAATGCTTTGCAATAGTCCAATACCAGATCATCAGATATACTCATTAGTTTATATCCAGGAATAAATGCCTGTCTCATGGCTCTTCCCATGAGGACCTCATGTGGGCTCATTCCTGTTTTTCTGTCTGGAATGCTTCTGAGACCCATCAATACAAGAGGTAATGCATCTGGCCATTTCAGCTTTGTGGATGCATATACCTTTCCCAATCTTGACTTGATTGTGCCATTCATTTGTTCAACAACTCCAGAAGCCTCTGGACGATATGCACAGTGCAGTTTTTGTTCAATGTTAAAACGCAGCACAGATTAATCGAATTATTTCATTATTAAAATGAGGGCCTCTATCTGATTCCAAAGTGACTGGAAAACTAAATCTCAGCACTAACTCCCTCAACAACAATTTTGCAACTGTAAGACTGTCATTTCTCCGAGTTGGATAGGCTTCCACCCATCTTGAGAAAAGGCATACGATGACAAGGACGTATTTCAGTACATTGCATGGGGGTAATTCAATAAAATCTAACTGTAATCTGGTGAAGGGTCCTTCTGCCTTTCCGATTCTTCCCCAGCTTACCACTGTCTTTCTACCTGGGTTCTGCTGTTGACAGGTTAAGCATCTTTGGCAAAGGCTCTCTGCGACTACCCTGAACTTCGGATTGTACCAACTCTGTCTGAATAGCCTGATCATTGAATCTCTCCCTATATGTGTTGCTCTATGGTACACTCTCGCCATTTTTAAAGCAAACAATCTGGCATGACTGGTCTTCCATCTAAATACACCCATACCTCATCATGTGGTCTCTTTGTACAGGCTGCCTTTATCCAGATTTCTTTTTCCTTTTCCTCAACTTCTTCCTGCAATTGTCTAATCTCATCCCATGTTTCTGGTACTGAGAAGTACATAAGTTGGCATCTGGTTTCACCCGTTTCAATTTTTCTGTTTATGGCTACTGCATTTTTAGCACAGTATTTGGCCACTTGGTCAGCATAATTATTGCCAGCAGTCACATAGTCATTTCCTGACTGATGTGCAGCGCATTTTACAACTGCTATCTCTTTTGGCAATTGTAATGCTTCCAACAAATCCTTTACATTTTTGCTGTTTCTGATAGGAGATCCTGAAGAAGTCAGAAATCCCCTTTGCATCCAAAGCTGGCCAAAGTCCTGCACAATCCCGAAACCATATTGGCTATCCGTAAATATGGTTACTCTCCAATTTTTCCCCTTTTTACATGCCATTGTTAAGGCAACCAATTCAGCTACTTGTGCAGACTTGACCCCAGGTAAACAGGATGCTTCAATTACCCCAGAAATTTTACAAACAGCATATGCAGCACTTAGACCTCCTTCTTGTGTCCTAAGGCAGGAACCGTCTACAAATAACACATGATCAGCCTCTTTCAAGGATGTCTCTCTCTTATGTCAGGGCGGGGCTTCGTGCATAACTCAGTCACGTCTAAACAATCATGATCACTTTCATCTTTCACTTCCTCATCGCAGGGGTCTGGTAATAGGGTGGCTGGGTTCAGGATCGTACACCTTATCACAGTCACGTTCTCAGCTCCCAAAATCACTCTTTCATACTTTGTCAAACGGCTAGGGGTGAGGTGCTGTGTTCTTGTTCTTGTTCTTGTCAAAAGAATCTCAACCGAGTGTGGAATGAAAACTTTTACCGGATGTCCCATCACTATCGACTCACTTTGCTCCAGACTCATACAAGTAGCAGCTATTGCTTTTAAGCAGCCAGGCAATGCTGAAGCCACTGGGTCCAATGTGGCTGAAAAATATGTCACTGGGCGTCGACTCAACCCATGTCTCTGTGTTAAGACTGAAAGTGCACAATTTTCTCTTTCACAACAGAACAAAGCAAAGTCTTTTGAATAATCAGGCATGCCCAAAGCAGGAGCCTCACACAAACAATTTCTTAGTCTCACAAATGCCTCTAGGCAGTCATCATTCCAATCAATTGGATCTTTTGCTCGTTCCGGATCATCTGTATTAATGGTTTTGCTAACTTAGAAAATCCATTTATCCATTGTCTGCAGTATCCAACCACTCCCAGAAACATTCTCATTTCTCTTTGAGTTTGTGGCAATTGCATTTCTTTGATTATTTTTATTCTTTCCGGTGTCACTTTTCTAACTCCTCTTTCTATTTTATGCCCTAAATATCTTACTTCTTGTCGACAGAACTGTAACTTTTCTGGAGACACCTTGTGTCCTCCTTCAGCCAAATGGTTCAGTAATGTAATTGTATCTGTGACACAATCTTCTCGTGTTTTTGATGCCACCAATAGGTCATCAATGTACTGAACCAGAACAGAATTTCCAGGCATGATCAACGATTCAAACCACTTTTTCAAAATCTGATTAAAAATTGAAGGACTCTCTGTGTACCCTTGAGGAACACGACACCATGTGTAAATATGATCTTCAAACTTAAACGTAAAAAGATACTGGCTGTCTGGGTGCAAAGGAATAGAAAAGAACGCTTGGCATAAATCAATTACTGTAAACCATCCTGCATTCCACGGTATCTGATAAAGGATCACTGCTGGATTTGGCACAATTGGACAACAGGGAACTACAATTTTATTTATTTTCTGTAGGTCTTGCACTATTCTGTACTTTCCGCTAGGCTTTTTCAGTCCCATTATTGGCGAATTACAGGGACTACCCATCACCTCTTTTAAAATACCTTGTTTAACCATTCGTTCAATTTCTGGAATAATTCCTGCTTTTACTTCTGGACTCATTTTGTACTGTCGGGTATTTGGATACACTGCACCTTCTTTCACTGTCACTTTAACTGGTTCTATATTCGTCATTAGCCCAATGTCTTTTCCTGTAAAATCCCATTCTTCTGCATTGACTGTCGTTCTTAACTCTTCTGGCAATTCATTCTCGGTTATTAATGAAAACATTTCATCTACTTCTGTTTACCTGTTTGGCCAGCATCATCTTATAAACAACATCCTCATCGGGGTTTGGAAAGCAACACCATCCGGTGTACAATAGATCTTGCAATTCATCTTGCACAAAAGATCTCTTCCCAACAGATTTACTGGACTGGAATCGCAAACTACAAATCGATGCATTTCTTTGAAGTTCCCAATGTGCACCTCCATTGGTTTTGTGATTGGGGTTCTAATCTGTTGGTTAGATACGCCTACAACTTGGATTGACTCTCCCGAGAGGGGTAGGTTTGGGATGTCTGCTGTTCTCACAGTAGACCTGGTAGCACCAGTATCCAATAGGAAAGTAATGTCTTTACCTTCTACTCTCCCATCAACAAATGGACCTGACTGATCTACCGGCAAGGATGCGCCAAGCACGCACTCCTCTTCCTCCCCCCCTCAGACACCGTCATTGTGCGGTATCTGAATGTTCTTCATCATTCTGTAAAAAAATATTGTACAATTGTTCTATTATTCTTACCACTTTCTCCTTGAAATCCGGTGTTCGCACTGAAACTTTGATGGTTCACAAAATTTTGCATAGGAGCTGGTGGCACCTGATATTGTGGAGTGACTACCTGTTGCTGCTGATTCATAAGTACTTCATTCTGCATCTGTGGGATTAAATTTTGATTTGGCCCATTATTATTCTTATTATTCTGAGTACTCTTACACTCGTTCTTCCAATGTCCAAGCTTTCCGCACGCATGACAAGGAAACTTCTTTTTCGCTTCTTCTCTGTCCATTCGCCCCTTAAATTTATTACCATTCACTCCTTGATTATTCTGACTCTGTTCTTTCACTTGATTATTATTTTGGTCATTTGCTTTCTCTTCTTGCTGCTCTGCCAATTTAACTTGTGCCCACATCATTTTCTCTTTTAGCTTCCTACGCCTGGCCTCAATGTCATCTCCGCAATATTTCGCGTACTTTAGAATCTCATCCACTGTCTTACTTTGCCAACACAACATGTGCTGCTGTATCATCTGACTGATTTCTGGTTTCAAGCCATATACAAACCGATACACAAAATGTCCCATATCTTTGTCACCAATATTCTCAAAACCACTATACTGCTTAAACACCTGCAATAACCGTTCATAGTACGCATGTACAGATTAATTTGGTTCCTGTGTTGTTCTATCTATTTTTACCCAATCTGTTTCTTTAGGAGGGATTTTCCCTTTCAAATACGTAATCACTTGGTGATACTTTTTCATCACCTCTTCCGAAGGTACTCCTGTTTTTGCATCTCTAGGATACTCCTCATTAGGCCAATCAATTGTGATCTTACATTCTGTCCATAAATCAGCAGGTACCACTATATCAAATAGACCATCCAGGTCTTTCAATAACACCTTTGAAACCTTCACAAACCTCTCTACCTGTTTGTACCACTCAACTGGTTTTTCTCTCAGTTTTGGAAAATCATTTGTAAATGATAAAATATCTTGTCTACTCCAAGGAACATGAACATATCCACCTCCTGGAACCTCTCTCATTGGACACAATTTTTCCACTTTGCTTGATTCTCTCACTGGAAATGCAGCTGCTGCTTCTCTCGCTTGCACTTCTTCTTTCTTTCTTATCCATCTAATTCTCCATTTATCAATGTCTCCCCACCTTCGCAATATGTTCATTAATTCTTTTATCTGTAGCCTTTTTCCCGAAGCATTTACACTTTCTAAATCTTTATCAGTAAAATCCACTCAATAGGGTTTTTGTAACAATTTTGATTTCCCTATGTCTATTCCAATCTCTGAAGCAACTTCAGTTAGTCTCTCATGAAATATTCTTGCTCTCCTAGTTATACTCTTACATAGAAACAATAATTCCTCATCATTGTAAACGTTTAATCTTTCTGTACCCACACATCCTGTCATCATCTCTTCCAATTCCACTTTCAATCTGCTGATATCTAAAATCTTTGGTATTGGGTTCTGATTATCTCTTTCCTGAGCCCACCTTTCTATTTCTTCAGAGGTGACTACTGTTGCGCCTGCAGTTCCAGCCGGAACCAAAGGTCTTCTTTCTCTCAAATTCATAGGCGTAACTCTCTTTGGAGTTTCCGTATGAGGTTCCACAATAGGGAGATCCATTAATGAAATAACTGACTCACTTTCACTAACCTGATCATCTGTGATTACTATCTCTTTTTAGGACTACTTAATGGAACTGTCACGAGTTGTGGTTTCTGGCAAATCTTATTATCCCCATATAATGGGATTACTGGACCAATGGTTACTGGTACTGTCAAAGCTTCAGTATTTAAATTCAATTGACTTATCCTTTGAACTAGTTCTTCCCTAGTTTTATTCAAAGCTTCTCTTTCATTATCTTGCAACACTCTGTTGTATGATGTCTCATGTAAAATCTGTGGAGTTAATGGTATTCCCATTACTGGCGCACTTGGGACAACCTTACCAGCTGCTTCTTGATACGGTGGAGGATTTTTAATTAAAATATCCTCTAACAACTCATCATCTGATTCACCATATCCTGTCGAATTCATATGTTTTGTTTTCTCCTTACACTTTCCTCCAGATTGTTCCTCAGCCATCAACACTGGATATAACCCTTCTGATACCACAGCTCTCCTCCACTGTTTCATCTGCCCTTCTCGTGACTCATGCAAGTGTCTCGGAAAGAATACTCTATATCTTCCACCTCTGCATTTCTCTCGTTCATATGACTCAGTCTCCCATTCTTCCAGAGCCTCATATTGAGTTAACCTAGGTCTAGGTTCTAAATCATTCATTTTCAATCTCAAATTCTGAAGAATCCTCCCATTAAACGTACCATCCTTAGGAAACGCTAACACACCATCATCCTTCGTGTACTCTATCCAGTTTTCCAACCACACGCAGGTATGATATCCTCTTTCCATCATCATAAAAGATGCTGGTGTCTTCGGTGGCGGAAGAGGAATTCCCTCTCTAGTCAACACAGGCTTATCCTTACAAAGAAATTCTTTATTTTCTTAAAAAATGACATCTTTCTTTTCTCTCCATACATCTTTGAAGAACGGTGTAGGAAATTGTATTCCGCAAACCCTTGAAATTTTCTACCTGTACGTCTTGCACTTACAGTCAAATCAAAATCCCGCATACAATCTTCTCTTCACCAATCCTAGCGCGGCTTCTAACTGGTTATCCAATCAAATCAGGCTCACACTCATACTCTGACCAATGTCAGCGCGGCCTTTTCCTGACGTCAGTTCTGCTCCTCACTACTGACCCCTCCTTTACAATGCTGCTCCTGTCACCCGCCCGCTGTGTCTACCAATCCCAGCGTGGCTCACTGTGACGTCAGTCCAACTCAGGCGATTTCTCACCCCTCCTTTACCAAGCTCCTCCTGTCACACGTCCGCTGTGTCTACCAATCCCAGCTCGGCTCTTTGTGACGTCAGTAGCACTCCGGCAACTGACCCTCCCTTTACAAGGTAACACAAAACTTTATTTCTCGAAAATTCTCTTTAAACTTCTTTGTTATTAACAACGTAAAAACATTCGCTACTCTGTATGTTCCACTAAATCAAAAGGATAGTTTATTTCTTTTCACTGCGAGTAAAACCTTCCGCTTACTCTTCATATAAGCTCCAGAGAACCTGTTACTCCTCCGGTATCACCCGTCAGGGAAAATTTGAGACCGATGTTTCACCAGCGAACTCCTTTTGCTGTCAATCTAGCTTAGAGGAACCTGCTACTCCTTCAGGGTTACCCTTACTAGGTGATATAATGCCTAAAGTTTCACTAGCGAACTCTTAGCTATCAACCACTCTCACTTTTATACAGAAAGTAGTCCCTACTTTAACACTGCCAGCCCTACCTAGCTTCTCAGTGTTATTCCAACAGACGAGTAACCTCACTGCAGTGTGGTTTCTATCACCCCTGCTATTCATTCCCCGGGAATTTTCCAGACAACATAAAAACAGGACGCTAACTCTTTTGTTAAAACATAAATCAAAAATCAATCTATACTTATCACCAAACTAGTCACTAACAACCATAGCTCTGCTACCAGAAAACTGATCCAGCTCCGTACTAGCAACAGATACTCCACTACCATATACTCACCTGGGCCCATATAACTCTCTTACACTAAACACCAAGTAGACCGCTGGAACTTTCTAGTTTTATAATTTTCATACCTCAAGATCTAGTTATTTCTTCTCTAACTAAACCTTTCACTGATCAAATAGTTCTTTCCTCTGGTCAATGGACCAGTAGGTGGAACTAGTTGATGGTGATAATTAACATGACTTATTATACATTTCTTGATTAAATAAAATAATCACAGACTCGGTAAGTTTTAAAAATCTTTATCTAAATTAGTTGGTTGTAAACCATCTCAAAACGTTTCAGTACAAACACCCTCATTCACAAGAGTGCCAATTCAATAAAATTTCAATAGTTATAATAATTCAGATCCACACAACAACTATACTCAGAGAGAAGAGGATAGAGAGAGAAGAGCATTTATCAAGACGATGAATTTTATAATTATCAAGTATGGTGTGAATACCAACCCCCTGGCCAAAGGGCTGGTAAGGGTCCCCAGGACATATCAGGAGACAAAGACTTCAGGACAGGAATCAGGAAAGGATACTTCACCTCTCTAGATACCGACTGTAGGAAGGTGGAATCTGACTATATGGTTGCCCCCACTTTTTTTATGGTGTTTTGCTGGTTTATGACTTAGTTGGACTGGGATCCTGCTATTCAGGGCCCCAGCCTAGCTGCTTCCTCTCTAAAATGGTTTCCATGTGCCTTAGGCACATCACTGATTGGGATCTGGAGTGCCCTTATAAGTCCCTAGTATATGGTATACTATGTACCAAGGGCATAGGTACCTCAGAGGCCTGCCAGGGGCTGCAGCATGTATTATGCCACCCTGGAAGGCCATCCAAACTGACACCACAGGTCTGCTACTGCAGCCTGGGTAAGGTGGTGCATGCACTCCTTACTGTGATATAGGTTACCTATATCACTAAATACATACACACATATAAACCTATAAGTCACTCCTAAGGCAGGCCTTATCAATCCTAAAGGCAGAGTGCATGGTTCCTATGTGAGAGGGTGCCCCTGCATGAGCAGGGCCCCTCTGCAGCGTTCGGAGACCATCTCTGATGCTGTTTGTAGTGCAGCCTGACCATATACTCTTAAGCGCATTATAACCTCGCGGTAAAATGCTAACTTTGGAATGGCTGCACCTAAACATGTCGTGTTTGGTGTCAAACATCTTGGAATACTACCCCCCCGCCAATTCTGGCGGCGGGGGTAGCATTCCACCCTTCTAGAGGGAAAGACATGTTAACTCTGGCTAGCCCAGTAACTTCTTTCCAGAGCCCTGGCATCACAAAATGGATGCTGCTGCCACAGACACGAGTCTGGCCTCCTGCTGCTGGACGAAACTCCGGCAGGGGAGGCCTGGACAATAGGTTTCCTGTCCCAGGGAGGTGTGACCACCTCCCCAGACAGGATAATGTGTATTGGGGCTGGGCGGGAGCACTTTCGGGTGCTTTGAAGTCCTGCACAGGGGGCACATTTGGTGTCCCTGTGCATACCCCAGTTCAAACCGGATCAGGGCTTGCAGCCCCTGCTTTGGCGCGAACTGGACAAAGGGAAAGGGGTGTAGCCACCCCTCTGCCCTGACCCACCCATAGGTGGGGCCACAGAGTAGTCCAACCCCTATCCTTAGTATAAGTATAGGAACCCAGTCCTTAGGACTTTAGATTATCCCTGGACGAAACTCTGAAACTGAATCCTGGACCTTCGACGCTCTACTCACGATTAGAGGACAGAAGAATCTCCCTTGGGGTCAAGGAGTGACTCCCTGCTTGGCAGGCACCAAAGAAGCATCTGTCCGGTTCGCATTTCTGAAGCTCCTGTCGGACGCCGAAGTCATCGCATCACCAGAGGTGGATTCTCAGACTTCCCCGAGGCTACCCTGAGTCCCCAGCAAAGCTGAGGCCCGTGGCTATCGAGGGTGACTTGAGACCGTGACCCCTGGACATCGAGCACATTTGCAAGTGCATCCTCTTCTGGGTCTCCCAAGAAGTCGTGCTTTGGGCTCCGAGTAGCCCTAGCCTCCAGCACCAACTGCACCGAAGATCACTGGTCTCCACTCGTGTCCTGTGAGCCAGATCCACGTGCGGCGTCACGAGGCTCCTTCGCGGTGGCTAGCCCGTTGGCTAGTAGCCCTTAACGAAGGCCAATCTTTTTCTAACTTGGCATCCTGGTTGCTCCAGGCCTGCCCTCTGGGTGAGTTCCCCAGACCTTGCTGGTCTGCACCATCGACGATCTTCCTCTGCATCGAGACTTGCCGTTGCCAAGGCTTGTTGGGTCCAATCCGGTCGCCGACACCTCAGCACTCGACAGACATCGTGTACCAGCCCGAATCCTGCTCCTGGTCGCCGACAACGCCTCCTGGACCTCGTGGCTGAAGAGTCAAGACGACCGTCAACGCACCTGAAGCACTCGACATCGGTGGGCATCTGTCCATCGCCTTCCTGGTCACTGGCTAGTGACCCAGACTCTGTCCCCTCTGCTTTCAGGTTCTTCCGAACTCCGATCCACTCTTGGATCCACCCGGACACTTTCCACTTGGTCGCCAGCAGCACTTTGCAGCAGATCGCCATTAAAATCGACGACGAAACCCGACCCCGAAAGGCACCTATGCACCCGGCTTCCCTGGGTGAGGTAACACGAGTACTCCGGTGCTCCCGTGGGTAGAGACTCTTCAAAGTCCTAGATCTCAAAGGGTTTGGTCCAAGTCCTCTTTAAGTGTCCCTTTCTCTAATTTCCCGATCACGACTTTCTCCATAGAAGTCAACGGCGTATCGCGGTTGTGTATTTACACTGCACGCGTCTCCCGTGGGTCCCCTGTGTCACTACCTTGGGTGGTTCCTTGTGGTCCAAGCACTTCTAGAGGCTCTAGGCCTAGTGTCTAGTTCAGTCGTGGTTCTTATACCACTTTATTGGTATATGGTTTGGTACGCCCCTAGGGCCCAAACGTGTATTTGTGCTATTACTGTGTTTAAATAACTTCTAACTTATGTACTTCGAACTCTAGCCTCATAAAGAGACTAGAGGGGTGTGTTTAGCAATAAATACATATATTTTGAATATATCATTTTCTCCCGCGTGTAAAGAAATGCGTATTATTAATCACAAAACACGTTGTTAGTAATTCGTTAGTGAGTTAAAACAAGAGGATTGCTTCCGAGCAAGTCTCATGTTCGAGTCCTTGCTCCATCACACCCATGCCAAGTGCACTGACTCCCCTTCTAGCAGAAAAAGTATTTAGAGCAGCAGACTCACTACTGCCCAAGACAACAAGCTTCACCAGCCAAGAAGAACAAATAATAACCTATCAGATGATAAAATGAGAACTCTGCTAATGTACTATCAGAGCACACAGAAAACCTCCCATGAAATTGCATCCAACATCCCGATCATCAAGATATCCAACTACCAAAACCGGAGACTCAACCCTAAACAAACCAATCACAACATCCTGATAGCAACGAACACAATATTCACCACAACAACTCACAAAACAGTGATAGACCTGAAATGCATGCTACACAATGGCAGATCAGCTACAAAACACGCAGCTGATATAGCAGATGTGATCTTAGCACATAAACTGGACATTCTCTTCCTAACTGAAACCTGGCTAAACCCAACGGCAGCCAAAATACTGGACATCGCCATTACCCCAGATTTTGCCATCCTTCATCATGACTGCAAATTAAAGCGGGGGGGGGAAGGACTCGCTATAATTCACATAAACTCCTTATCCTTAAACCCACTTTCACTAGAAAATACATCATCGTTTGAACTCATGGGAGCTGAAATCAAGCTTGATAAGAAACTGCTGGCGAAAACACTCCTTATATACGATCCACCGGGTGACAACAATGTCTTCCTGGAGCAACTGATGGAAACGATCACAATCAGTGCTACTTCGCTCTCTAATACAATATTATCAGGAGACTTCAACCTGCGTTGAAACAATGAGAAAAACCCCACAGTGGCTGTACTAAGCAACCTGGTCCAGGACAGCAACATGACTCAAGCTTGCAAGGGACCTGCCCATAACGAAGGTGCAACTCTTGACCTCATCATCGCTAAACTGGGATCAGTAAACAAGATAGACATCACAACCACTGACTGGTGAGACCCCCATCAAATTATGTTCCAAATATCCACACAAGAAACAAAAATAAAGGGTCAAATGAGAAAGTAAAAAACCTGAATGAGAGATTACAGCAGCGTAGAGAGAACTGAATTGGGGGGTCTGTGCCAAACCTCCTTGGCACCTCGGACTGACCAAACATCGGTTCTAGAACTGATGCACCACTACAATAGCAATATGACTGACATCATTCAAAGGTTGCGCCACCATGCCTATAAGGGCAAAAGAACGAACCGTCAGTACCGTGGCTCAACTAATTAATAGACAATGAAAGAAGACAACTTGGGCATATGGAACGACTATGGTGGAAGGAACCAAACACTATCCATCTCGAACAGTTGAGAATGCAAAGAGTCTCATACAAAAAAGCTGAAAGCCAAAACAACAGCAATCAGATCTCAACTAGACAGAGTGAAGAACATGCCTAGAAAGTCTTTGAAATTTTAAAACAACAATCAGTACCCACAATTGCAAACAACTCGACGGGCATCTGCAGCAACTTCTCAGCTTTCTTCAAAGATAAAATTGCAACCATAAGCAACTCTATTTCCAGTCGAACTAGTGCCCAACCTAGTGAACCCACCAACCATACTCTCACAACGTACAAAAAGAATTCTGCCCAACACACCCCAACAGTCCCAGGGAAATATGGAGCTTTCTGGAACAGTTTCAGATCTCTCTCTGAGGTAGAAATCATGAAAAACATTCAGTCTATAAAACCTACAACACACTTCAACTATCCCATTCCCTCCCACCTCCTGAAAGAGATCCTCCAAGTCGTCACCCCCCGCCATGGATGAAAATTGTGAAATTATCTCTCCAACAAGGAGCCCTACCAGAATGCCTGAAGATGGGCCAAGTATCTCTCCTACTAAAAGAACCAGGCACAGACCAGAACGTCTTAAACAACTTCCGATCAGTATCCAGCCTGCCTTTCCTGGCTAAATTAGTAGTAAAATGCGCCCATGATCAGCTAGGTAAACACATCAAGAATTTTGACCTGTTAGACAACCACCAATCCTGCTTAAGGCCTGATCACAATACTGTTGTTCCGTCCATCATCTCCTTGTATTTGCTTTGTTGGCCCTAAGTTGGCAGGGTATGCCCAGACGTGGTTCCCTTGCTCACTTTGCCACTGGTTTCAAGCTAGCCTGGCTGATGATGGGTGTTACCCCAAACCCGGTCTCAGAATGCTTCTTTCCAGTCCAAGGAAGACCTGACTTGGCAGTTCGGGCTGGACTGTTCCCATGAGACACAGGGTCAAGACTGATTTGCATATAGCTGGGTCTGTACTGGTGTGGCGAAGTGAGCTAAAGAACGATGATGGATTCAACCTAGATCTGTGACTGGGGGGTGAGTGTCTGAAAAGTTTCAGCGCTCCGTCCATCATCTCCTTGTGTTTGCTTTGTTGGCCCTAAGTTGGCAGGGTACGGCCAGACGTGGGTCCCTTGCTCACTTCGCCACAGGATTCAAGCTAGCCTGGCTGATGAGGGGTGTTACCCTGAAACCGGTCCCAGGATGCTTGTTTCCCATCCAGGGAAGACCTGGCTTGGCAGTTCGGGTTGGACTGATCCCATGATGCACAGGGTCAAGACTGATTTGCATATAGCTGGGTCTGAACTGGGGTGGCGAAATGAGCTAAAGAACGATGATGGATTCAACCCCCTGTGACTGGGGGTGAGTTTTTGAAAAAGTTTCAGCACTTCGTCCATCATCTCCTTGTGTTTTCATCTACCCCTACTCCCAGCCTCAGGAAGGAAAACAGTAGGGGTCGATTTTAACTGCAAATTCGAAACATTAAGCATATAAAGTCTTGCTCTGACAGCAGATGAGTACGTTATCTAGTCAATACCGGAACTGGAAATTCCCCCATCAAGAAATGGTCATCTTTGCAGTCCAAATCAATGCCCTCACACTAAACCAGGGGCTTCGAGCTTGGAATGGTAGGACAGTCTCTGAGAACACAGTCAACCGCACGTTTAATAGGGTGAATCAAACCAGCCTAATTGATTATATAATGTTGGGCATCAAGCTCTGGCCATTCTTAATGGATGTGGAAGTCATACCTCGATCGGAGAGTGACCACAATATCCTGACCCTTTTGTTAACCCTGCCCATTAGTACACAATACAACACCTCTGGGAAGCCCCTCGATAGACGGCTGAGAGTCAGGAGTAATAGCAGTAGAGTAAAATGGAGCACAAGAGATCACTCTCCGAAGACCATTAGCAGATCTATAGGATCTATAGGATCTATAGGATAGCTGCCACAGTCATGGAGGGCATGTGACCACTGATTTGTAAGGGGAGTGACCCTGAGTCATATGGGGCAATAAATGAGACCCACAGCCAGTTGTACACGAATCTGAGGAGGGTTTCTTTCTTGAAACAGCTAGCTTAGTGGAAAGAAGGCCACCCAAATCATGGTTTAATAAAGAGTGTCGGGTAATCAAGCCTGTTCTGATCCTTGCGATCAGACAGAGTAACAGACCATTGATTCAGGATGCCAGACGGTGTGATAAATCTTCGCTATCAAGGGCTAAAAAGGAATGGGAGCAGGGAAGGTGGGAGGCCCTCTGGGATGCTGCCAAACAGAATGATCATCAGTCCTTCTGGAACCTTGCAGCAGCATAAACAATTACATTGCAGCAAGTGTTCGGGTGGTACAATTCTCCCTCTTGTATACACAGAAGGGAGATCAGCAAGCTAACACAGGGAGATAGTTGTGTCTTGGGGAAATCTGCTAGCCGCAAATAGCCCTAGGTGAGATGGTTAAGAGCGCCAAGATTGTCCTCCTAGGGCCCACCACCGAAGCACAAGAAGTGGCCAATAAAGCTCCAGGGCCAGCCAAAATCCCTGGTGACCTACTCCTGAGTGAGAAAACTCTTTGGAGTGTTTTTTTCAGAGATTCTGAAGGGGGAACCAATTCCACACACCTGGGGAATGGGGCAAAATAATCCCCATTTTTTAAAAAGTCTCACACGACTTGCCAGCTAGGTATCGACCAATAAGTCTTATGGATAGCACCCAAAAGGTCTTTAGCAAGGTGATCCTTGGTCGATTACAGGATTGACTAGCTGACAATGAGATATTGACACCTCTCCAAGCGGATTTTAGAGAGTCCACGAGTACAATTGATCAAGTGTTCAGTTTACAAATGCTGTACTGGAAGACAGCCTGAATGGGAGAGAGGCAACTCTACGTAGTGTTCATAGACTTGCACTCTGCCTTTGACTTGGTACCAAGATCAACGCTTTGGCTGGTCCTCTCCGAGATTGGGATCCCAAGATATTTGTTAGACATCATAGTTAAGCTGCATTATAACAACTATGCATAGGCGAGTTAACTGATCCCTCCCCCGTAACCAGAGGAGTCAGACAGGGGTGCGTGCTGGCCCCGCGCTGTTTACTCTTCACATCAATGGTCTTGTCAAATTCATGGATCAGTGTGACAATGATGCGCCTAGACCAGCTAACATGAGGGTTCCTGTCCTCATGTTTGCTGGTGACACCTTATTGATCTCCAAAACCCCCATAGGACTCCAGAAGCTGTTGGACCAGTCCGATAGTTTCTGCCAATTACGGGGACTGGAGAATAATGTGAGTAAAACTATGTACATGGTCCAGAATCCTGGGCGGTCGACCAGGACTCATCTCACTCTAGCAGGGACCCCACTGGAACGTGTGCACATTTGTGTATCTAGGCTTCACTCCGACTGAGCACCTGGGGTGGCAAGCTCACAATACAGCGACGATTAAAAGCAGAACAAGTAGTTGGTGGTATCCAAAGATGGCATATAGCTCTCAGTATAGACCCATCTTGCCAGCAATGTATATTTATAAACTCAAGGCCCTGGGGTCGGCAGCCTACAGTGCCGAACTCTAGGGGCATCTGGGCGCAATCTCCTTAGTAATGGTGGAAAATGGCTTCAAGCTTCATTTGGTGGGTGTAGCAGTAAGCACTCCTAACCTTACAATAAGGCTGGACTTTGGGGTTAGAGAACTCTCCAACAGACTTGCTTGCTTCCAAATCACTCATCAAGACAGCATATTGGCAACATAGAGATAATCGCCTATACACACAGCCGAGCCATGGCTCTTTAACAGATGCCTTTCTTACAGTTAAGGACTCCTTCAAGCAGGCAGACTTTCTGGATGAAATTGCCCCCCCAACCAGATAAGCGACTGTATTTGCAATCCCGGTATGGAACCATGCCTCTGAAGACATTTACTGCTAAGTGGGAGCGCACGTCACAGGTTAATGATTTGCAGTCCCCATCATGTGAGGACCAAAAAGAAACTATTGAGCACGTTATCTTTTTCTGTCCAACCTATGTGGTTTATAGGAGGCGTTGGATGTTCCCGCTCTGTCGAAAGTTGAGAGTTTGGGAACATAGAGAAGCACTCAGGATTCTGAGACACGATACAAGCAGATTGATAGTTTTTTCTCTCTCTCGTTATCTGATGTGTGTGGAAAGCAAGGCACAAGATCAGCACTTCCCACGGAACCTGAACAGCGGCAATCTGTAGAATGGTGATGATAATAACAGATGGAGAATAGGATGTGCAATACTTATCTGCAGAATATAGGAACCCTTTAGAGTATGTATTTATTTTAACCATTACTGGTTGATCAATCCATTTTATTGTGTACAACCTATGTATAACTTGTCGTGCAGTTTTAGGATTAGCTGGCCACCCAACTAAGGAAGTACTTCAGACAGGGAGATATCAGTTATTTCTTGATGTATTGCACAAAACCACACTGTTGATGGAGCCCGCCTCATAGTAAGGAGTCGTGGGCCATCCTAATGTTTACAACAATGCACTGTTTATATCATATATCTAAAAATGGTTTTACTGTATGTTGTTATCTTCTGTGCCCTTATGGCTTACAGCCAATATAAAGTTTTATTGATTGATTGATTGATGATTGATAAATATTGAGGACATGTTATCCAACTGAAAACAAATATTGAGGACATGTTTCCCAGATGACAATCGATACTGAGATCATGTTACCTGACTGAATTAAAAAAAACTTTAGTCTGGGTGTGAAGATTTCTCTTCAGCCAGAGCCCAGGTCCCCACAACACTAAAGGCTGAGAAACATTTCTGTGCTCCAGGATTGCAGTTTGAATCTGCACACAACCGAGGTTTGGGATCATATTGAAAAAAAATACACTGAATATTGAGTCCATGTTACCCAACTGGCAATGAATATTGGGGATACCCCCTCTCCCTAAAGATACGCCCCTGCAGGTTTGCCAAAACAAATCCATACAGACGTGAAAGGGATCTCTAATAACTGCGAGTCAACAAGTGAATTAATTCTACAGCATACTCACCCCATCACAATAAGATGCGTAGTTGGTGACCTGTAGCTGTGTGGTCACATCAACAAACAAAAATAGAATTGTCTTTTTACAGAAAGGAGTAAAGTTACCCAGCTCATCATACAGACATTCAGTATTTCCCTGCATGACAGGATATCTTTTAATAAAGAGAGCTGCCATGTTTCAGAGGCTTGCGCGGTCGAAACGCGTTACCTGGTTGTGTGTGGTCATAAATAAACTCTTCATAGTGAGCCCGAGTGTGCTGGAGTCTGTTTCTAATTTTGGAGCAGACATTTCAATGATATATATATATATATATATGTTAATGAAATTGTTTTTAGCGAGCACTGAGCACTTTAAAATGGTGGTTTTGGGAGCACCAAGGTCAACATCGAGGAAGGCGGTAACGCCAAAACGCGTCTGTTGGCGTGGGGGAGGTCACGCATTAATAAAAACACTTCAAAGAATTCCCGTGAGTGCGGTTCGTCCTTGGAGCGACGAGAAAGTGTCCATTGTTGTGGCAACATATATATATATATATATTTATGTTTCAGCTTCACAAAATCAGGGAAAGTCCTGCCGTGAATGAGAGGCACTCGCGGGGGTGAGTTTCAAAAGTTATTAAATTACTCGTGCAAAAACATACACGTTTCGGCAGTCGCCTTCTTCGGTGTCATCAGGCGCGCTGGAAGCTGTTCACAATTATACATGTGGTTATACATGTTATTATAATTGAAAACGGACTACATATCAAATGTCCTTGTTATCTATGATCAAAAGGCAGCGCCATCTTGGCATGATTAAATGCAGATGTCAAACAATTATAACCTTATCTTTCATACAATTACTGCTACTATCATGCATACATGCAATGTAATTCTACTGATGTCGCCCTAGATGGGCATTGTATTTCATAGCAATAAATGCACTCATTGCGCACCTACTAAATCATCCATTCAGACACTCATTCTTCAATACACCTTGGCATTTTTATATATAAAACATATTTAAACTTTACAGAAACACACAGTCACTGGATGATGTCATTTGAGATGTCATCAGTGATGTCATTTGAGATGTCATCAGTGATGTCATCAGTGATGTCACTGACCATGTCATGAATGATGTAATATGTGACGTCATCAGCAGTGCATTGTGGGGGCGCGAGTTATAGTTAGCTCAACTGACTATAACGGCCGACTTTCTCTGGTTTTGTACGAGTGAAATGTCCAACTAACTATAACGTCCCTGAAACCTATTGTTTTTTCAGTGAATTTCAAAGGTTTCTTAAATGATTTCTAACTATAACGTCCCTGAAACCTATGGTTTTTTCAGTGAATTTCAAAGGTTTTTTAAATGATAACTTCTAACTATAAAGTCTCTGAAACCTATGGTTTTTTCAGTGAATTTCTAAGGTTTTGTAAATGCTAATTTCTAACTATTCCTACAGAGGTAGGACATGTGCAGAAAGAGGAAGAAAGGCGCAGAAAGAAGCAAGAGAAATGCAGTAAGAGGCAACAGAAGTCCAGAAAGACGAAGAAAGGTGCAGAAAGAAGCAAGAGATATGCAGAAAGAACCAACAGAGGTGCAGAAAGAGGCCTTGTTGCAAAGTCATCCTGTGCCCTCAACTTTTTGCTGACTGGTACTGGTGGTAACTGACTCTGACTAACCAGGCACAGAGCCAGTGCTTTGCTGAAAGGCACTTGGAATACAGTGAAAACACCTACATACACTAGGGTACACTATGGGTTGGGGTACCCCTGTGATTGGCATGACGTCCCCTGTAAGGCTCTAGTACATAATACGGCAGGGGATTAAAACTACCTCTAACTCAGAGGTGCAGAAAGAGGCAAGAGAAGTGCATAAACAGGCAGGAAAGGTGCAGAAACAGGGAACAGGGGTGCAGAAAGAGGCAAGTGAGGTGCAGAAAAAAGTAAGAGCAGTGCAGAAAGAACCAACAGAGGTGCAAAAAGAGGCAAGAGGGGTGCAGAAAAAGGTAGGAGGGGTGCACAAAGAGGCAAGAGAGGTACAGAAAGAGGCAGGAGGGGTGCAGAAAGAAGGAAGAGAAGTGGAGAAAGAGGCAAGAGAAATGCTGAAAGAAGCAACAAAGGTTTAAAAAGAAGCAAGATAAGAGGCAAGAGAGGTGTAGAAAGAAGCAAGAGCAGTGCAGAAAGAACAAACAGAGGTGCTGAAAGAAGCAACATAGGTGCTGAAAGAGGCACAAGGGGTGCAGAAAGAAGGAAGAGAAGTGCAGAAAGAAGCAACAGAGGTACAAAAAAGAGGCAAGAGTGGTGCAGAAAGAGGGAAGAGAGGTGTAGAAAGAAGCTAGAGAGTTGTACAAAGAGGGAAGATGGTGCAGAAAGAGGCAAGAGGGGTGCAGAAACAGGTAAGAGAACTTCAGAAAGAGGCAAGAGAATTGCTGAAAGAAGCAACAGAGGTGTAGAAAAGAAGCAAGAAAAGTGCAGAAAGAGGCAACTGAGATGCAGAAACAGGCAAGAAAGGTACAGAAAGAGGGAAGACGAGTGCAGAAAGACAACAGGGGTACAGAAAGAAGCAAGACAGGTGCAGAAAGAAGCATGGAAAGTGCAGAATGAAGCAACAGGGGTGCAGAAAGAGGCAATAGAAGTGCAAAAAGAAGCAACAGAGGTGCAGAAGGAGGCAGAAAGGGGTAGGAGAGGTGCACAAAGAGGCAAGAGGGGTACAGAAAGAGACAGGAGGGGTGAAGAAAGAGGAAGAGAACTGCAGAAAGAAGCAACAGAGGTGCTGAAAGAGGCACGAAGGGTGCAGAAAGAGACAAGACAGGTGAAGAAAGAAGGAACAGAGGTACAGAAAGAGGCAAGAGTTGTGCAAAAACAGGGAAGAGAGGTGTAGAAAGAGGCAAGAGAATTGCACAAAGAGGGAAGAGGGGTCCAGAAACCGGCAAAAGGGGTGCATAAAGAAACAAGTGAGGTGCAGAAGGAGGCAAGAGAGTTACAGAAAGAGGCAAGTGAAGTGCAGAAGGAGGCAACAGAAGTGCAGAAAGAGGCAATAGAGGTGCAGAAAGAGGCATGTGAGGTGCAGAAAGAAGCAAGATAAGTGCAGAAAGAAGCAACAGAAGTGCAGAAAGAGGGAAGAGGGGTGGAGAGAGAGGCAAGCGGAGTGCAGAAAGAAGCAAGACAGGTGCAGAAAGAAACAAAAGAAGTGCAGGTTGAAGGAATAGAGGTGCAGAAAGAGGCAACAGACGTGCAGAAAGATGGAAGAGAGGTGCAGAAAGTACAAGAGATTTGCAGAATGAGGTAAAGAGAAGTGCAGAAAAAGAAAGAAACGTGCAGAATGAAGCAACAGAAATGCAGAAAGAGGCAAGCAGGCGCAGAGGGAAGCAAGAGTGGCTTGCACACCATTAGTACCAATTTAACACCCACATTTAGCAATAAGTAACAGGTGGCAATTCTAGGTTTGCAAAGGGCCTTCCACCACGCTGTAACACTTGTCGCTGGATTTTTGGTAACGTTTGAGCCGTCTGAGCTAGAAACAAGCCTTTTTTTGTTCAAATCTGCAGATTAGGGTGCAGATGATGAATTATGTGGCTAATGCAGAAAATGTATAATTGTGCGAAAGTCGGTGCAGCCAAACAGTCACATATTTCCAGTGGCCCTGCTCATACCTCTGTTTAGGTCCATCTTTTTTTGTCTCACTGAGTTCATAGTTGAGCTTCTATGGAAACGAGGAAGACTAAACCTGAAGTTACCACTCCACAACACAGACTACCATTCCACATAATTACTCTTCATAACACATAATCCCACTCTACATAATTCCTATACACTAAATACCACATACTTTCTATACACATAATTTCACTGCACAACATACCACATAATTCCACTACACATAACGTACATCCACTCCACTCCAAAAAACATTAGTAAAAAACCTTTGCATTTACAACGCCAATAGCTCTAATTCTCGCAAATGTGAAATCTATTACATTGCGAACACTTTTTTAACTAGTAGTCACGTTTGCAGAGTGGTGGAGAAAGGGTGCTAGGCCTCCGACCAGCGCTCGAGGAATTCCGCTGTGTAGGGCTTACAGGAGGTACCAGGAGGGCTTCTTGGCCCCCAAAGTCCCTCAGGAGTAAATTGGACTTCATCCCCCATCCCGTAGTCTGCCAGGAGGCGCGTTTGCAGAGTGGTGGAGAAAGGGGGGTATGGCCGCCAAAGACGTCTTAGCAATCCCACTTTGTGGGACTTACTGGAGGTAACAAGAGGGGTAGTTGGCCCCCAAGGACTTACTTGAGGGCCAACTACCCCTCCTATTACCTCCAGTAAGTCCCACACAGCAGGATTGCTAAGTTCTCAGAGCAGGCCAAGCCCCCTTTGCCCACCACTCTACAAACGCGCTCCCTGGTGCGCTCTTGCATGGGGATTGAAGTCGCCTTCGCTGCTGGGGATCCTTTAGGGGCCAACTAGCCTACCTCTTACCTCTAGTAAGCCCCACACAGTGGGATAGCTGAGAGGTGGACAAAGGCCACGCCCCTTTTCTCCACCACTCTGCAAACACGCCCCCTGGTGCGTTCTAAGTTGGGGATTAAGTCCCCTTGAATACTGAGGGTCCCTGGGGGCCAACTAGCCCACCAGGTACCTCCAGTAAGCGCCACACAGCTGGATTGCAGAGAGGTGGTCAGAGGCCACGCCCCCTTTTTACACCACTCTGCAAACGCACCTTTTGGCGCACTGCTGCTCGGGGGATGAAGTCCACTTGTGTCCTAAGGTCCTCAGGACACAAGAGGACCTCATCGCCCCACCAGCAGTGCGCCGCAGATTGGTGTAAAAAGGGGCGTGGCCTCGGACCACCTCTCTGCAATCCAGCTGTGTGGCGCGTATTGGAGGTACCTGGTGGGCTAGTTGGCCCCCAGGGACCCTCAGTATTCAAGGGGACTTAATTCCCCAACTTAGAACGCGCCAGGGGGCACGTTTGCAGAGTGCTGCAGGGAGGGGGCGGGGCCTCAGTAAGATGCCGGCTATTTTTTATTTTTTATTTTGAAAGGGGGGCTGTGTGGCCCCCCTTCCCTTAATTATTTTTGGACCCTGGGGATCCCATTCCCCAGGGCCAAAGCATTTTATTTCGTTTTTTGTTTTTTAAACGGGAAGGTGGCCGCGTGGCTCCTCTTCCCTGGGCCACTATTGGCCCCGGGGACCCCATCCCCCGGGGCCTGGCCTCCTTTTTTATTTAAATTTGCGAGGAGGGGGGCCGCGTGGCCCCCCTCCCCTGGGCCATTTCTGGCCCCGGGGACCCCATCCCCCGGGGCTTGGCCTCGATTTTTTCCAAAAATATTTTTGCTGGAGGGGGGCCGCGTGGCCCCCCTCCTTTGGGCCACTTCTGGCCCCGGGGACCCCATCCCCCGGGGCCGGCCCTTTGCATTGGGGACCGTGGGGGGAGTTCCAATGCCCCCACGGTCCCACCGGCTCCCCGCCTCCTGCGGGAGCCAGCATTGCTTTTGCACAAGGGGAGCTGCTGACATGCAGCTCCCCTTGTGCAAAAGCAATTCTGCTTTGCTTTTTGGAAGCGAGAGCAGGTTTCCTGCTCTTGCTTCCAAAAACAAAGCAGAGTTTGCTGTGGCAGGGCGGGAGCCGTGCTCCCGCCCTGCCATAGCAAACAGCAATGTCCCGGGGGTGGTCACCCCGGGACATTGCAGGAGCCAGCCCTGGGGGGTGGCGGTCCCCAGGGCCATCAAGGGCTCCAGGAGGGGGACCGCGCGGCCCCCCTCCCTTAATGTTTAAATCCCCGGGGAGGTGGTGGTCCCCGGGGCTCAGGGGTCCGCAACGGGGAGGTGGTGGTCCTCGGAGCAGTGCGGGGGGGCCCCTCCCACACTTCATTTTTTTTTTAATTTTAAGCCCCGGGGAGGTGGCGGTCCCCGGGGCTTGGGGGGGCCCGCGAGGCCCCCCGCACATTAATAAGGATTGCCCCGGGGAGGTGGCGGTCCCCGGGGCGGTCTCCGGGGCAGTCCCCGGGGCAGCGTGGGGGGGCAGTAGCCCCCCCATGCATTTTAAATAAAAGCCCCGGGGAGGTGGCGGTTCCCGGGGCTGTGGGGGGCTGCGTTCCCACCGTGAATAAACAATTAAGCCCCGGGGAGGTGGCGGTCCCTGGGGCTGCGGGGGCCCCCGCGAGCCCCTGCTACATGAATAAGCATTGGCCCCGGGACATGGCCCACCCGGGGGCTATCAGATAACGAAGCGCGGGAGCCCGTGCTTTGTTTTTTTTTATTTTGTCGTCCGGATTCGCGCACCCAGCGCAAATTCGGCCGATTTTTTATTTTTTTAAATGCTTTCTTTGGCCCTGGGGGTCCTTGTGGGACCCCCTGAGCAGGCCTAGGGGGTTAGGGTGTTTGTACCCTGCCCCCTTTTCTTATTTTTCACCTTTTCTTTTTACTCTTTTCTTGTGACTCGGTTACCGAGTCACAAGATGGCTGCCAACACTTCCTGCTTTGGAGTGTTGGCAGCCAATCAGAGTGAAGCTCGTGCCCGGGAGGAGTCGCAACTCCTCCTCGGTGCTCATATATCAATATTTTTATTTTTTAAATTGCTCAGCAACTACTGAACGGATTTACACCATTTAAAACAAGCATTGGCATAGCCAATAGGTCTCGCCTTTGGGACCGTGTAAGTAAAAAAAAAAAACCTGAAGTATAAGACTTCACGTTTACATTTACTTCGTATTTAGGATGCAGTAAATGTAAACGTGAAGTCTTACACTTCAGTTTTTTTTTTACTTACAAGGTCCCAAAGGCGAGACCTATTGGCTATGCCAATGCTTGTTTGCTCTTGCCTTTGTTTCTGGACTGCTTGCAAATTGGTATTTGAGCACAGTGCTCTACGCACATTATGGCATTTGTTGTGTGCTTTGGTACCATAACTGGTGAATTTCAGTGGTGTGTTGCATTTAAGCCAGAACATTAACTGTTTTTTTCCCAGGGGATTTCATTCTTTTTTACGAAGTATATAGCTTGAAACTCCCTACGACAGTCACATTGGGTTGGCTCGCACAACAGCCATGTAAACCATAACTCTCACACCAAATACGCACCAAATGCATTGCACGACCTTCCCCTTGATGAAACGGATGCAATTACAAATGTTGTAAATCATGTTGCAGATGAGATTACATATCACATTACCTTTACCACTTTGGCAGAGACAACTATGAAAGTAGTCTCATTTATTGGGGTAAGTATTTGTTGTTATTTAAGTACATTTTCTTTTAGGTGCTAATATTTATTGTTACAAATATTGTAATGTCATAAACATTGCATTTGGTGTGAAATGTATGCTTTGGATGGCTCAATTGTGAAAGTCGGTGTTTTTCTTTTAATTTGTAACCACATGCGCACTTTAAGTGTGGTTTTTAAGTGAATTGTGATGCTTTTTAAACCATATGTTAATTAATACGCTATAACCAAAGCTTGCCCTGAGCATTTTCAGTTAATGTCTGTTCTTTTTGATCATATAACACAAGCAGCTGCTCCCTGCATCAAACCAACGATAAGCAGCCCTACTCTGCATAGCTTTTGGTTGTGCATAATGTGGGTTGGCCACAGGCACAAGCCTGTGGCCAGACTCCACGCCTAACCTTAAGCAGGCAGTCAACCCCACTGTGCATGGCATTCAGCTGTGCATAGCAGGGGTGAGCTGCTTGGCCAGACCTAGTCCACAACCCACTGCAAGAGGCTAACCAGCTCTGAACACTGACTTCGGCCACTTGCTGAGGGGCTTGGCAACAGGTGCCCGGCTCTACATCCAATCACATCATGCATCCAACCAGAGGCGCAACTAGAGCCACATTTCGGAGGGGGGCTACCAAAAATTTCGGGGAGGCTGATTCTTCCAGCAATATTCAGAGTGCAGATGCAGGGGCTCTAAGAAGGGGTGAAAACGCAACAAGCCTCGTTAGCAAGTAAATGGTCTTTTAAAGACCTGTGAAGTACTCGGGTGCGGCTGTGTGTGTGCCCGGGAAGCTGTGTCAGCCCGGGCTGACACACACGACGGGGGTGGGACGGGCTGGAGCCTTTTGAGCCCAATGGGCGTTGCGCGCCTGCATCCAACCCCTACAACACAAGTCCTTCAGCTATGCACAGAAGGGGTTGGCTGGAGCGCCCAAAAATGCCATGGGGGCGGGCCAACTCTCAAGCCACTGTTTGTGGTCATTGGCTAAGTCCAGCTATAGTGCAGTGAATGCTTTCTTTTCCATTTTTATTTTAAACAGGGTTCACAAATTCAATGCTGGTGATCCCAGGGAAGGTTCAGGATTTGGATATGCACATCCTGTGATAAAAATATTTTTACTATATTCCTTTTGACCCCCTTACATAGTCCTGAGGTTCAGGGTAGGTTCCTCCTGCCCCGTTATGACCCTTTTCTTTTTCCTCACAAGGTGCTCGATGTTCGGTATTAATGGCAGCAGCAACAGGGGAGAGGATGTGGCCTAAGGGCCGGAGCTGCCGACTTTGGAGAGAGATTCAAGCCTCCGCGTCGGCTCACCATCCTGTGATTCTGTACAAATCACTTAATCTCCCCTTGCCTACCAAAAGCGAATGTCTCCTCGTGTAAGGTGGTATTCGTGTAAAGCGCTCCAATACTTTCGGGTCGAGTTCGTGCTATAATAAAAACTGCACACAAAAAAACGTTTCCGACAGCGTACCAATCAGAGTGTGGTGTGGCAGATTTACGCAGCCAGATTCGCAAAGCCACAATAGATAACCGAGAAAAATCTCCTTACAATGGTGTGCTCTTCATTTTTTTAATTGAATTCGTGAATCCTGAAATGAACGATCTCTCCGAATTCAGGTGAACAAGACCCTAAAGGTCGAAATGCGTCATGCTATTGTGAAATAAATCGACCGCAGCATATCCTGGGTTGCTCGCTTTTCTCTCGATGCCACTCATTATGAGTGAATGAGGGTCTTCGTGCGCGGGTGCGTGTGTGTATGTTTTGTACAGAGCTTTCCATCAAATTACAGTCAACATATAAAAATATCGAACGCAACTGTAGGAATTAATTTTGAAGTTTTTATTTTTTTATAATAAAGCAAGTGTCAACCAGAATTAAAGGAGTTCTACAATTCCAGGAAAAAAAACCTACAAATTCAGTGAAGTGAAGGGAATGTTTCAGAAACGAAAATATGCTGCAATTAAGTTCAGGGCTGGGCAGGCTTGTGCCGTCTCCCTGGTGAGCCCTTGGAGCCAGGTTTTAAGAGCCCAGGGCCGCTCATGCTGCCTCCGGCACGTTCTCCAGCTGCCGAAAGTAATGGCACCAGGCACTGGGAGGCTTCAAGAGAGAGGACGAGAGGGAGGGAGGTAGGGAGACCGCGGTCGGAGCGGGAGAAGAGAAAGAGGAGAGAGAGAGAATGGATGGAATGAAAGAGAGCGATAGCGCGAGGAGACGAAGGGAGCAAAGCTGGTTTGAGCATTTTTGCCGGGGCTGTTTTTGATTCCCCCGTTATGCCCTGATTAAGTTCTGATCGGTCGGTCTAAGTCATTTTCGTTTGGGACCGTGTTTTTTCGCACTGTTTGGCTGATTCAGGCCACTAATCTTTCTTGATCTTAACAACACTGGCTAATTAATTCCACCACGCACTGCAGATGTAAATCGCTACTAGCACGTCAATATAGCTGTTACTACTGCTCAACCATTTAGGGCGTTCGATTAAGGAGCCTCCGCAGGATCAAGCGATCGGAGAGGCCCTGGCGATACGCCTATGTATCGATCGCGGGTTCTGAAGATATTGTTACGACAGGAACCAAACCTAATAAGCAACACTGATATCCTACCGTAATGTCTGTAACAGCATCATAATACAGAGACCCATCCCCCAGGACGCACATAAATTCTCTTGTAAACGCGCATTAATCTCTCTACAAAACAAGCATTGGCCGCGCGGCCGTGAAACTGACACGGCCGCGCGGCCGTGAAAGTGAAAGTAATCGTGCGGGTTTTGGAAGTGCAAACAGTGCCTTTTGCTGGCGACCAGCTTGCGTTCACGCGAGCGTCCAGATGGCGAGGGAAGCCATTTGGCACCTGATCGCGCGTGCACGCTCGCGTGAACGCAGGCTAGTCCGCAGCAAAAGCCACTGTTTGCACTTCCAAAACCCGCTTACTAAAAGTCTCGCCAGAGCACCGCATGCGCGCTGGCTCAGGCGAGACCTAAAAAAGGGCTCTTTCTGAACCAAGACCTACCTTTTTGCCAAATTTGGTGAAATTCCGTTCAGCAGTTCGGGCTGTAGCTTTGTCTAAAGTTCCTATGGAAATTAACGTGGGGAAAAGGCGTTTTGGGACCCCCCTTTTTTCTCGCCCCCCGCTTGACGAATCACCCCGAAACTTGCAAGACAGGAGCTGACCGGAGCGGGCCATCTTTTTTGAAAATTGGCGAAGATTCGTCAAATGACGCCAAAGTTATTGGCAAATCAAAAAACGCTTTTCCTATGGAAACTAGGATATAACTATAGCTACCTACTGCCAACCGCCAGTAGGTAATATATATTATCTACTGAGCGGTCGCCAGTAGATAGTTATAGTTAGAACCTATTTTCCATAGGAAATCCGTGACATTCTATTTGAAATAACTCTCTTGCCGGTTGACGTATCTTCGCAAAATTTTCAAACTTTGTGGGCGCTCCGGTCCGCTCCTACCCTGAAAGTCTCGGGGTGATTCGTCAAGCGGGGCCGAGAAAAAGGGGGTCCCAAAGCGCGTTTTCCCCATTCATTTTTCCATAGGAAACTTTAGACACGGCTACAGCCCGAACTGCTGAACGGAATTACACCAAATTTGGCAAAGAGGTAGTTCTTGGTTCAGAAAGATCCCTTTTGTTAAATGGTGTAAATCCGTTCAGTAGTTGCTGAGAAAATCAAAAGTAAAAGTACATATATATCTATGGGCACGGAGGATCCGCGCACCCTGAGCGCACCCTGCGCGCACCGTCCCGATCACGAGCTGCATGTTAATTGGCTGTCAGCTGGCTGTCAACATTCCGATTCAGGAAATGTTGGCAGCCATTTTATCCCTCGGTAGAACCGAGGGACAGAAACAAGTGCGCAAAGCGCACAAAGGGGGCAGGGTAGAAACACCCTGACCTCCTAGGTCTGCTCAGGGGTCCCATAAGGACCCCTGGGCAGAAAAAGCTTTTTTTTTTTAAATCGGCAGGATGCGCTCAGGGTGCGCGGATCCTGCCGATAAAATAAAAATCGAAGCGCGGTCTCCCGCGCTTCGATTGTATTTGCCCCGGGTGGCCCAAGTCCCGGGGGCATGGTGAGGGGGTTAAATTTATGTATGGGGGGCCTCAAAGGGCCCCCAAGCCCCAGGGACCGCCACCCCCGGGGCTTTCATTTTAAAATGGTGCGGGAGGGCACTTGGCCCTCCCGCAGCCCCGAGACCACCACCTCCCGGGGCTTCTTTTTTTTTTTAATTTCCTGTGTGGGGGGCTCGAGCCCCCACACGCCCGAGACCGCCACCTCCCAGGGCACTAACACATTTAAAATGGGGGTCCGTTTTGGACCCCGAAGCCCGGGGACCACCACCTCCCCAAGGCTGTGCTGATGTGGGGAGGGGGCCGCGCGGCTCCCCTCCTGGAGCCTGTGGTGGCCCTGGGGACCGCCACCCCCAGGGCCGGCTCCTGCAGTGTCCCGGGGTGCCTACCCCGGGACACTGCTGTTTGCAATGACAGGACGGAGCCTCGCGGCTCCCGTCCTGTCATTGCAAACTGCTTTGGATATTGGAAGAGAGAGCAGGGAAACCTGCTCTCGCTCCAATATCCAAAGACAATTGCTTTCCACATGGGGAGCAGCATGTTAGCTGCTCCCATGTGGAAAAGCAATGCCGGCTCCCTTAGGACACGGGGAGCCGGCGGGACTGTGGGGGTGTGGGGACCCCCACAGTCCCCAACAAGAGGCCAGGCCCCGGGGATGGGGTCCCCGGGGCCATAAGTGGCCCGGGAGGGGGCCACGCGGCCCCCCTCCCCAGAAATAATAAAAATTAAAAAAAAAAATAAAGGCCCGCCCCGGGGATGGGGTCCCCAGGGCAAAAGGAGGCCTGAGGAGGGGGCCACGCAGCCCCCTCAAAAATTAATTTAAAAGTGTGGCCATGCCCGGGGGATGGGGTCCCCGGGGCAGGATTCGGCCACGGGAGGGGGCCACGCGGCCCCCTTCCCCTTTAATTAAAAAAAAAAAAAAAAGGGGTAAGGCCCTGGGGGATGGGGTCCCCAGGGCCCAAAAATAGGAAAAAGGAAGGGGGCCACACAGCCCCCCTTCAGGAAAAAAAAAAAAAAAAAAAAACGATCGGGCCCGCAGGCCTTGCCCCCTTCCTTCACCACTCTGCAAACGTGCCCCTTGGCGCGTTTCCAGATGGGGAAGTAATTCCCCTTCAATACTGGTTGTCCCTGGGGGCCAACTAGCCCACCAGGAACCTCCAGTATGCGCCAGGGGGCTGCCTTGCAGAGAGGTGTACAGAGGCCACGCCCCTTTTACACCTCTCTGCAACGCAGCTCTGTGGCGCTTAATGGAAGGTAGCTGGTGGGCTAGTTGCACCCCAGGGACCCTCAGGATTCAAGGGAGTTAATCCCCGACTTAAAACGCGCCAAGGGGCGCGTTTGCACAGTGGTGAAGGGAGGGAGCGGGGCTTCAGGTGACGTGTGCAAACAGGCCCCGTGGCGCGTTTTAAGATGGGGATTAAATCCCCTTCAATCCTGAGGGTCCCTGAGGGCCAACTAGCCCAACAGGTACATCCAGAAAGCGCCACAGAGCTGCGTTGCAGAGAGGTGTAAAAGGGTGTGGCCTCTCTACACGTCTCTGCAACGCAGCCCCTGGCGCATACTGGAGGTTCCTGGTGGGCTAGTTGGCCCCTAGGGACCCTCATGATTCAAGGGGACTTAATCCCCCAACTTAAAACGCGCCACGGGGCACGTTTGCACAGATGTCACCTCAGGCCCCGCCCCTCCCTTCACCATTGTGCAAATATTCCTCTAAAATCAGCCGAAATACGAATTCCGATTTACTCACCTGTTATAAGGAGAGACCTCAGTGCTGTATCTTTCAGCCCAGTACTGGTCCTGAAAAGTAATTTTAACCGTACTTACCAGTAACTTGAATTTCCTTCCATAGGCTAACATTGACTGGTTTCACTTGGAAATTCTTCTAAGTGTGGAGTTTTGGAACTTTAAAATATTCCTCTAAAATCAGCCGAAATACGAATTCCGATTTACTCACCTGTTATCAGGAGAGACCTCAGTGCTGCATCTTTCAGCCCAGTACTGATCCTCAAAAGTAATTTTAACCGTACTTACCAGTAACTTGAATTTCCTTCCATAGGATATCATTGCCTGCTTTTTGCTGAAAAAGTTTCTAAGTGTTGATTTTTAAACATGCAAATATTCCTCTAAAATCAGCCGAAATACGAATTCCGATTTACTCACCTGTTATCAGGAGAGACCTCAGTGCTGCATCTTTCAGCCCAGTACTGGTCCTGAAAAGTAATTTTAACCGTACTTGCCGGTAACTTGAATTTCCTTCGTAGGCTAACATTGACTGGTTTCACTTGGAAATTCTTCTAAGTGTGGAGTTTTGGAACTTTATAATATTCCTCTAAAATCAACCAAAGTACGAATTCCAATTTACTCACCTGTTATCAGGAGAGAACCCAGTGCTGCATCTTTTAGCCCAGCACTGACCCTGAAAAGTAATTCTAACCGTACTTACCAGTAACTTACATTTCCTTCCATAGGAATCCATTGTCTGGTTTTCAGCAGAAAAGTTTCAAAGTGTCGATTTTCACAAATTACAAATATTCCTTAAAAATCGCCTGTATGACTTAAACGCATTCTTTCAACTGTTTACAGGAGATGCACCAGTGCTGGATCCAGGATCCAACACTGAGTAAGAAAAAGTAACGATAACACAACTTACCTGCTAAGTGAATTTCCTCCCATAGGATAACATTGGTGATTCTATGTGAAAAAGTTTCTGTCAACTTTTAAAATACAATAATATTCCTTAAAAATCACTACTGTAACCAAAACGCTTTTACTCAACTGTTTACAGGAGATGTCCCAGGACTGAATCTAGGATCCAGTCCTGTGGTTAGAAAAGTAATCCATAAAGTAACTAATTGCAATTAACTAGAAATTCACATTGAGCTCAATGTTGCATTGTGTTTGAAATTGTGTTGCCCATTGCAACAACTGTAACTACTGTACTTAAAACTCTATTGCCTATTTGCAAACTATTTAAACTAAAGTAATTCATTCTGAGAAAGTATATTTTGTAATGTAATGTATAATGTAATTACAATGTAATTTAATAAATAAAATATATAAAAATAAATAGTTTTAAAAAATGTAGTAAATCAGTATCAAAAAAATAAATATAACAATTAATACATTTAAAAATTGTCATTTACAAAACCTTTGAAATTCACTGAAAAAACCATAGGTTTTAGGGGCGTTATAGTTAGAAATTAGCATTTAAAAAACCTTTGAAATTCACTGAAAAAACCATAGGTTTCAGGCACGTTATAGTTAGAAATTAGCATTTAAAAACCTTTGAAATTCACTGAAAAAACCATAGGTTTTAGGGACAGTTATAGTTAGTTGGACATTTCACTCGTACAAAACCCGTGAAATTCCCCTGTTATAGTTAGTTCAGCTAACTATAACTCGCGCCCCGCAATGCACTGCTGATGACGTCACATATTACATCACTCATGACATGGTCAGTGACATCACTGATGACATCACTGATGACATCTCAAATGACATCACTGATGACATCATCCACGTGATAATCTGATGCACCTCCTCACACCCTAATATAACCTTTGATATACCCAATCTAAATTACAGACTGCCATTCGCAAAACCATAGACACTCCAACACCAATAACTACATACCCACTCACTGATTCTTAGGTCTACACACACACATCCACTCACTCACCCGTACAGTCACTCATACTTATGGTCACTCAGTACAGGACTATCATATGCACTCTTACTCCTATATAGACACTCAAACACCGCCACTCATCCATAGAGGTACTCACACACCTAGTCAGTCATGCAAATAATTAAACACACTGCCATTTACTCACCTATACAGTTATACACACACCAGCTCACTTAATCATACAAATACTACCACATTGTTACGCTCTTATACAATCACTGATACAAGCACACACTCATCCATACAGCCACTATCACAATCACTCACTCTCGCTTATAGCTATTTATATACTCCAACACACATATATACTGCCTTTCACATATGTAGTTACTCACACATGTACCACTGGGACATATATTCACTCACTAACACACTCTTACACACACTTACCCACCCATACAGTCTATCACAGATGCACTCTTGAAACCATCCACCCAGTGAATCACCCACTCACACATCTATGCACAGTCGCACACACCCCTCCCACACAAACACTGAGGCACCCATACAGATACTCAGAGAACCATTCAATAACTCATATAGACACTCATGTAGCTATTCACAAACACATGCAGCCACTTACACAGCAACAGACAGACGGATACAGACATTCACCCAGTTTAGTCACTAACCCATGCATTCAGTAAGATACGTTAAATCACTCACTTATAGAGTCAGTCACGCACCTACTAAATCATCCATACAGACACTTACACACCCACTCATTCTTCAATACGTCTTTTCCTATATATATTAAAAATATTTAAACTTTACAGAAACACACAGTCACTGGATGATGTCATCAGTGATGTCATTTGAGATGTCATCAGTGATGTCATCAGTGATGTCACTGACCATGTCATGAGTGATGTAATATGTGACGTCATCAGCAGTGCATTGCGGGGGCGCGAGTTAGTTAGCTGAACTAACTATAACGGGGTAATTTCACGGGTTTTGTACGAGTGAAATGTCCAACTAACTATAACTGTCCCTAAAACCTATGGTTTTTTCAGTGAATATATATATATATATATATATATATATATATATTCACTGAAAAAACCGTAGGTTTCAGACATGTTATAGTTACAAATTAACATTTAAAAAACCTTTGAAATTCACTGAAAAAACCATAGGTTTCAGGGACGTTATAGTTACAAATTAGCATTTAAAAACCTTTGAAATTCACTGAAAAAACCATAGGTTTTAGGGACAGTTATAGTTAGTTGGACATTGCACTCGTACAAAACCCGTGAAATTCCCCGGTATAGTTAGTCCAGCTAACTATAACTCGCGCCCCCATAATGCACTGCTGATGACGTCACATATTACATCACTCATGACATGGTCAGTGACATCACTGATGACATCACTGATGACATCTCAAATGACATCACTGATGACATCATCCAGTGACTGTGTGTTTCTGTAAAGTTTAAATATGTTTAATATATATAGGGAAAGGCGTATTGAAGAATGAGTGGGTGTATAAGTGTCTGAATGGATGATTTAGTACGTGAGTGACTGACTCTACAAGTGAGTGATTAAACGTATCTTACTGAATGCATGGATTAGTGACTAAACTGTGTGAATGTCTGTATCCGTCTGTTTGTTGGTGTGTAAGTGGATGCATGGATTTGCGAATAGCTACATGAGTGTCTATATGGGTTATTGATTGGTTCTCTGAGTATCTGTATGGCTGCCTGAGTGTTTGTGTGGGTGGGGTGTGTGTGACTGTACATAGATGTGTGAGTGGGTGATTCACTGGGTGCATGATTTCAAGAGTGCATCTGTGATGGACTGCGTGGGTGGGTGTGTGTATGGGTGTGTTAGTGAGTGAATGTATATCTCAGTGGTACATGTGCGAGTAACTACATATGTAAAAGGCAGTATATATGTGTGTTAGAGTATTTAAATGGCTATAAGTGAGAGTGTGTTATTGTGAGAGTGGCTGTATGGATGCGTGTGTGATTGTATCAGTTATTGTATCAGAGCGTAAGAATGTGCTAGTATTTGTATGAGTAAGTGAGCTGGTGTGTGTATAACTGTATAGGTGAGTAAATGGGTGTGTGATTAATTTTTGCATGACTGACTAGGTGTGTGAGTACCTCTATGGATGAGTGGCGGTGTGTGAGTGTTTATATAGGTGTATGAGTGCATATGATAGTCCTGTACTGAGTGACTGTAAGTATGAGTGACTGTACAGGTGAGTGAGTGGATGTGTGTGTAGACCTAAGAATCAGTGAGTTGGTATGTAGTTTTTGGTGTTGGAGTGTCTATGGTTTTGCGAATGGCAGTCTGTAATTTAGAGTGGGTGTATCAAAAGTTATATTAGGGTGTGAGAAGATGCATGAAATTATCACATGGATGATGTCATCAGTGATGTCATTTGAGATGTCATCAGTGATGTCATCAGTGATGTCACTGACCATGTCATGAGTGATGTAATATGTGACGTCATCAGCAGTGCATTATGGGCGCGAGTTATAGTTAGCTGGACTAACTATAACGGGGAATTTCACGGGTTTTGTACGAGTGCAATGTCCAACTAACTATAACTGTCCCTAAAACCTATGGTTTTTTCAGTGAATTTCAAAGGTTTTTTAAATGCTAATTTGTAACTATAACGTCCCTGAAACCTATGGTTTTTCAGTGAATTTCAAAGGTTTTTTAAATGCTAATTTGTAACTATAACATGTCTGAAACCTACGGTTTTTTCAGTGAATTTCAAAGGTTTTGTAAATGACAATTTTTAAATGTATTAATTGTTATATTAATTTTTTTCATACTGATTTACTACATTTTTAGAAACATTTTTTTTACATATTTTATTTTTAAATTACATTGTAATTACATTATACATTACATTACAAAAAATACTTTCTCAGAATAAATTACTTTAGTTTAAATACTTTGCACATAGGCAATAGACTTTTAAGTACAGTAGTTACAGTTGTTGCAATGGGCAACACATTTTCAAACACAATGCAACATTCAGCTCAATGTGAATTTCTAGTTAAATGCAATTAGTTACTTTATGGATTACTTTTCTAACCACAGGACTGGATCCTAGATTCACTCCTGGGACATCTCCTATAAACAGTTGAGTAAAAGCGTTTTGGTTACAGTCGTGATTTTTAAGGAATATTATTGTACTTTAAAAGTTGACACTTAGAAACTTTTTCTCATAGAATCACCAATGTTATCCTATGGAAGGAAATTCACTTAGAAGGTAAAAACTGTTATCGTTACTTTTTCTTACTCAGTGTTGGATCCTCGATCCAGCACTGGTGCATCTCCTGTAAACAGTTGAAAGAATGCGTTTAAGTCATACAGGCGATTTTTAGGAATATTTGTAGTTTGTGAAAATCGACACTGAAACTTTTCTGCTGAAAACCAGACAAAGGATTCCTATGGAAGAAAATATAAGTTACTGGTAAGTACGGTTAAAATTACTTTTCAGGGTCAGTGCTGGGCTAAAAGATGCAGCACTGGGTTCTCTCCTGATAACAGGTGAGTAAATTGGAATTCGTACTTTGGTTGATTTTAGAGGAATATTATAAAGTTCCAAAACTCCACACTTAGAAGAATTTCCAAGTGAAACCAGTCAATGTTAGCCTATGAAGGAAATTCAAGTTACCGGTAAGTACGGTTAAAATTACTTTTCAGGACCAGTACTGGGCTGAAAGATGCAGCACTGAGGTCTCTCCTGATAACAGGTGAGTAAATCAGAATTCGGATTTCGGCTGATTTTAGAGGAATATTTGTATGTTTCAAAAATCAACACTTAGAAACTTTTCAGCAAAAAGCAGGCAATGATATCCTATGGAAGGAAATTCAAGTTACTGGTAAGTACGGTTAAAATTACTTTTGAGGATCAGTACTGGGCTGAAAGATGCAGCACTGAGGTCTCTCCTGATAACAGGTGAGTAAATCGGAATTCGTATTTCGGCTGATTTTAGAGGAATATTTTAAAGTTCCAAAACTCCACACTTAGAAGAATTTCCAAGTGAAACCAGTCAATGTTAGCCTATGGAAGGAAATTCAAGTTACTGGTAAGTACGGTTAAAATTACTTTTCAGGACCAGTACTGGGCTGAAAGATACAGCACTGAGGTCTCTCCTTATAACAGGTGATTTAATCGGAATTCGTATTTCGGCTGATTTTAGAGGAATATTTGTATGTTTCAAAAATCAACACTTAGAAACTTTTTCAACAAAAAGCAGGCAATGATATCCTATGGAAGGAAATTCAAGTTACTGGTAAGTACGGTTAAAATTACTTTTCAGGATTAGTACTGGGCTGAAAGATGCAGCACTGAGGTCTCTCCTGATAACAGGTGAGTAAATCGGAATTCGTATTTCGGCTGATTTTAGAGGAATATTTTAAAGTTCCAAAACTCCACACTTCGAAGAATTTCCAAGTGAAACCAGTCAATGTTAGCCTATGGAAGGAAATTCAAGTTACTGGTAAGTACGGTTAAAATTACTTTTCAGGACCAGTACTGGGCTGAAAGATACAGCACTGAGGTCTCTCCTTATAACAGGTGAGTAAATCGGAATTCGTATTTCGGCTGATTTTAGAGGAATATTTGTATGTTTCAAAAATCAACACTTAAAAGCAGGCAATGATATCCTATGGAAGGAAATTCAAGTTACTGGTAAGTACGGTTAAAATTACTTTTCAGGATTAGTACTGGGCTGAAAGATGCAGCACTGAGGTCTCTCCTGATAACAGGTGAGTAAATCGGAATTCGTAGTTCGGCAGATTTTAGAGGAATATTTGCACAATGGTGAAGGGAGGGGCGGGGCCTGAGGTGACAGCTGTGCAAACGCGCCCGTGGCGCGTTTTAAGTTGGGGGATTAAGTCCCCTTGAATCCTGAGGGTCCCTAGGGGCCAACTAGCCCACCAGGAACCTCCAATATGCGCCAGAGGCTGCGTTGCAGAGACGTGTAGAGAGGCCACACCCCTTTTACACCTCACTGCAACGCAGCTCTGTGGCGCTTCTGGATGTACCTGTTAGGCTAGTTGGCCCCTAGGGACCCTCAGGATTGAAGGGGATTTAATTCCCCATCTTAAAACGCGCCACGGGGCCTGTTTGCACACATGTCACCTGAAGCCCCGCCCCTCCCTTCACCACTGTGCAAACGCGCCCCGTGGCGCATTTTAAGTTGGGGGATTAAGTCCCCTTGAATCCTGAGGGTCCCCGGAGTCCAACTAGCCCACCATATACCTCCAAAAGCGCCACAGAGCTGCGTTGCAGAGAGGTGTAAAAGGGGCGTGGCCTCTGTACACCTCTCTGCAAGGCAGCCCCTGGCGCATACTGGAGGTTCCTGGTGGGCTAGTTGGCCCCAGGGACCCCCAGTATTCAAGGGGATTCGTTCCCCCTCTGCAAACGCGCCAGGGGAAGTGGTGGAGGAAGGGGGCGGGGCCTGTGGGCCCGATCGGTTTTTTTTACATTTTTTTTTTTGTCCCCTGAAGGGGGGCTGTGTGGCCCCCTTCCTTTTTCCTGTTTTTGGGCCGTGGGACCCCATCCCCCAGGGCCTTACCCCTTTTTTAAATTTTTAATTAAAAAAAAAAAACGGGAAGGGGCCGCGTGGCCCCCTTCCCTGGGCCTGTATTGGCCCGGGGACCCCATCCCCGGGGCATGGCCTTTATTTTTATTCTTTGGAGGGGGCTGCGTGGCCCCCTCCTCGAGCCATTTAAGGCCCGGGGACCCCATCCCCGGGGCCGGCCATACTCTTTTTTTTTTTTTTTTTTTTTAACTTTGGGGAGGGGGGCCCCCTCCCGGGCCACTACTTGCCCCGGGGACCCCATCCCCCGGGACTGGCCCTCTCGTTGGGGACTGTGGGGGGGTCCCCAATCCCCCACAGTCCCGCCGGCTCCCTGCGTCCCTTGGGAGCCGGCATTGCTTTTCCACATGGGGAGCTGCTAAGATGCAGCTCCCCATGTGGAAAGCAATGTGCTTTGGATATTGGAAGAGAGCAGGTTTCCTGCTCTCTCTTCCAATATCCAAAGCAGTTTGCAATGACAGGACGGGAGCCGCGAGGCTCCGTCCTGCCATAGCAAACTACAGTGTCCCGGGGTAGGCACCCGGGACACTGCAGGAGCCGACCCTGGGGGTGGTGGTCCCCAGGGCCATCAAGGGCTCCAGGAGGGGACCGCGCGGCCCCCTCCCATTCAGTTCAAAGCCCCGGGGAGGTGGTGGTCCCCGGGGCTCTGAGGTCCGTAACGGACCCCCATATTTAAATGTTTAGTGCCCCGGGGAGGTGGCGGTCCCCGGGCGTGTGGAGGGCTGGAGCCCCCCACACAGGTTTTTAATTTATTAAAAAAAGCCCCGGGGAGGTGGTGGTCCCCGGGGCTGCGGGAGGCTCAGAGCCCTCCCGCACCATTTTTAAAAAAGCCCCGGGGGTGGCGGTCCCCGGGGCTTGGGGGCCCTTGAGGCCCCACACATTAAGTTATCCCTCCCCCACCATGCCCCCGGGACTTGGGCCACCCGGGGCCAGTTAACATCGAAGCGCGGAGACCACGCTCGATTTTTGCCCAGGGGGTCCTTGTGGGACCCCTGAGCAAACCTAGAGGGTCAGGGTGTTTCTACCCTGCCCCCTTTGTGCGCTTTGCGCACTTGTTTCTGTCCCTCGGTTCTACCGAGGGACAAAATGGCTGCCAACATTTCCTGAATCGGAATGTTGACAGCCAGCTGACAGCCAATTAACATGCGGCTCGTGATCGGGACGGTGCGCGCAGGGTGCGCTGAGGGTACGCGGACCCTACTCGGCCATAGATATCACTATCTTTTTACTTTTCATTTTCTCAGCAACTACTGAACGGATTTACACCATTTAACAAAAGGGTTCTTTCTGAACCAAGAACTACCTCTTTGCCAAATTTGGTGTAATTCCGTTCAGCAGTTCAGGCTGTAACCGTGTCTAAAGTTTCCTATGGAATATTGCATGGGAAAACGCGTTTGGGACCCCCTTTTTCTCGGCCCCGCTTGACGAATCCCCCGAGACTTTCAGGGTAGGAGCGGACCGGAGCGGGCCACAAAGTTTGAAAATTTCGAAGATACGTCAACCGGCAAGAGAGTTATTTCAAATAGAATGTCGCGGATTTCCTATGGATAATAGGTTGTAACTATAACTATCTACTGGCGACCGCCAGTAGATAATATATATATATATATATATGGAAAATGGAATTCTGTGACTGCCTTCACACACACCTCGCTGCCATCATTGAAGGACACAGAAAGGTAGCACTTGAGGCAGCGAACTCACACCAGGTTGTAGCTTACAAAAGTCTTTTTTTATTCATTTTCTTTGGATGCAAAGTGCAATCAGTGCAAATGGAGACAGAAAAACGACCTACGCGTTTCGGCCTGAGGCCTTCGTCCGGTTCAAAGTGTACAAAGTGCAAAGTGATTTTAAAGAGGTCGGTTAGACCGTCCCTCCGTTACAAAAAATTGGTACTGGTTAGCTATTGAAGGAACATTACACATTTTTTTAGGCTTTTCTTTTTTCTTTTTCATTTGTCAGCTTTATGCACTGATGTTAACACTACCATTCGTTAACACAAAAGTTTTGCGCACACAGATAGGTTAAATAAGAGGAGAAATCATTTTCAACCATCTTCCGCATTTACTTGAAGAGGTTGTGTAGGGTGATATATATGGTATTTCTATATTGCGAAACCTAGCCAAAAGACAGCGGATCGTTCTCAAAGACAATATTTGTGGTCTAGTGGAAGATCTGCAACCTGCCAGGGGAAGTAGCTGCCTATCTGTTGAGGAGGGGTGCTGTAGATATCCTTGAATGAAGGAAAGGCTGTCTAGAAAAATGTCTAGAAAAGGACTGTGAAGACCTGGGGTAAGAAGAACTGAAGTAGCCTGCGGCATCCTGGGAAAAGATCAGCATTTGCAGACTGTCTGTGAGGCAGCCTGGCCCTGGTCATCTTGCAGTGTTCCATGGAAATAGTTTGCAGGCATCCTGGCTGCATGGATTGGGGAGCACAGCTGGTTTCTCATAAATTACAGAAAACAGATTAAAAGCACCTAGACCATGTGGCACCAAGAGGAACTACAAAGCTGCCCTAAAGTAACTAACTCACGTCTCTGCCATGCACAGTATTGTTATCACAGATGTAATTTCATATGTTGCAGCAATGTTATCAATGATGTCACAGAACATGTCATGAGTGATGTAATATTGGAGGTAATCAGCAGTGTGTGGCAAGGGTGTGAGTTGTAGTTACTTAAGGGCATGAGTTACTTCAGATAACTGTAACTGGTGAATTTCAATGGTTTGAAAAAGTATGTTTTTAACTGACATTTTCACCCAACTACAACATCCCTATAGCCTCTGTTTTTTCAGTGAATTTCTAAGGTTTTTTTAAAGTAACTTATTATTACAATTCCTAACTATAACCTCACTTTAACCTTTGTTTGTTTTAGGAAATTTCAGGTTTTTTAACGTAAATTAAGCTGTCCATCGGCAAGAGTGGCTCAAACACCCACCATCGTTCATGTGTTAATATAAAGGGTGTCATTTTGAGTAAAGCAGACCTACTGGCTTTGTCAAAGGGTCGGAACACCAACATGTAAATGCAGCTTTATCAAGGAGTCAGCACATTCACATATATAAAGCAGACCTATTTGCTTCATCAAAAAGTCACTGATAACTAAAGTCAAATGTACATTTTATAACTTCACACACTGCAATGTTTATTGTCACCAAATATTTTCAAAACGGCATTAGAAAAAAACTAAATGTGTTTGAGTCTTTTTTACATTTTTCAGGTAAAAAAGTGCAAACATAGAACCAACCACAAGGGGTCCCTGCACTCCATCTGAACAGCATTCTTTGAACAAATATGGCAGCTCTCCTGGGGTCATAAATTCAATGACCTAGGAGACTTACTGTGCTTTTGTTAATGTTGCTGGGCGCTGATGTGGGCACCATGAGCATCAAAAAATATAACTAAACAGTCCTAGCAGGGTATTATGGGGCACTCCGTGCATGGTACAGTGAATAAATATTAATGGCTCCTGAAGGTCATTTATTATTCTTTTTTTATATCTATTTCTATAAGTTTAATGGGTGCCCCAGCGTCCTCCTAGTACAAGTATAACATGCCCAATATTGAGGCTTTAGCCGGAGCCCCAAGGCCCCCACGGTGCATGTTGTCCCCCAGCTAGCACTCTGGTGGGAGAGAGACACTTTTTTTCAATCGTGGGTGTCCCATTACCTACTTGTGGCACTCAGATCTTTTTTTAAGTTGGGGACTGCAGGAGTAGCCTTAGTCCCCTGCCAGCTCCTCAGCTTGCACCCATCCTTGATGCGATGGGAGCTGGCTGTTACTTTGCTCCAGCATTTTTCTGAGCTCCCTCCAGCCAAGAGCAAAGTTGTGTTCTCCGCCCAAACGAGTGCAGGCAGGGCAAAAAGTTTACATTCCTTGCCCGTGCTCTCCTGGGCAAGGAGCACAGTAGTATCCCAGGGTGTGGGGTCCCTGGGACACTGCACTCGTAGGGCCCAGGGGATAAGGTCCCTGGGCTAGAGTACGTCTCGGGAAGGGGGCCAGACACCCTCTCCCCAATATGTAAAACTTGGACACAGGGGATGGGGTCTATGAAGACTCTATGAGGTTAGGGAAGGTGGGACGCTCTCCCCTAAAAAAACAATTGGCCATGGGAGATGGGGTCCTGCCTAAAAAAGGCCTGCACCCCTTCTTCATTTAAAGAAAAGCAGCTTCAGGGGAAGTATTGTATTGCATTGTAATTGCATTTATATAGCGCTTACTACCCCCGACGAGGCGTCGAAGTGCTTAGTTCCAGGGCCTAAAATTGGCTCCGGAAAGGGGGCCGCATGCCCCCCGCAAACCCACCCGGGAGGCCCTTGGCACAACCCTTAGGGTTTAAAATGAAAATAGGTGGGAGGCCACCTTTGTTTCTCTACATTGGCTCTGTGGAATCGAGGGATTTCGGCGAGGACGAGGTGGGCGGATCGGAGGTTCATTTCGGGTACGTGGAGGGTGATTCGGTCGTTGAGGTATTGGGGTCCGGTGTTGTGTAGGCATTTGTAGGCGTGGATCAGTATCTTGAAGGTGACTCTTCTCGACGGGTAGCCAATGGAGCTTTCGTAGGTGTTGGCTGATGTGCTCGCGTCGAGGGATACCGAGGACTAGTCTGGCGGCGGTGTTCTGCATCGTCTGGAGCTTGCGGAGTAGAGACTTGTTTATGCCGGCGTAGAGAGCGTTTCCATAGTCCAACCTGCTGGTGATGAGTGGGTCAGATCTTAACTTTAGACCAGTCAGCTCTCTAGGTCCTGTGCGGTGTGAAATATGCATGGATTTTGAACCTTCATTACTCAGAAAACTACTGAATGTATTTTCACACTTTCCAGGCCAAGACCTAGCTTTCTGCCAAATTTGGTGTAATTCCATTCAGTCGTTTTGGCTGTAGCTGTGTCCAGTTTTTCTATGGAAAATTAAATAGGGAAAACAGGTTTAGGTACCCCCCCCTTTTTCTCTGTCACCGCTTGACGGATCACCCTGAAACTTTTAGTAAGGAGCTGAGGTAGATTAAAAGTTTTGTTGGAAAGTGTTGTGAAGATTAGTAAAACTGCACCAATGGTATTAGCAAACAAAAAAACTAATTTCCAATGGAAATGTGCTCCTGGCTATAACTAACCAAATGTTTGTGCAATGCACAAAAAAATATACAAGATGGAATTATGTCAGAGTGTTTGAAAGTTAGTTAATTGGCAAAAGCACAAATAAAAAAAACTAATACATTTCAACCTCAACTGGTCTTGTTCACTGTTCAACAGTAGTCCCTCAAATCTATTGTTTACTCTAGTGAAAAAGTAATGTGATCACTTGAGTAAAAGATGTTCCTCTAAGCCTTCTGGGACCTGTAGTCTCATACCATTGAATCACCACAGTGTTCAAAATCAAACTCTTACTGCACCAATTATACAATGACATACAGTCACACAGAAGGCTGAAACACACACACAGATATGCTCCCACATACACACAGCCTCTTTCCCAGACACACTCGTACCCACAAACATACACTTTTACCAATATGCACGGCACACAATATTGAAAAGCTTTAAAGCTTTTTTTTTTTACTTACTTTGCCACAGCTCCTGTTTGGGCTTTTGCTCCTTTTTGCTTCTGGCACTGGGGCATGAAATTGAAACGTCGAACCTGTACAGCTGCAGAGATCAGGTTTCATTCTTTGCTTTTCCATCCGACCCTTTCCCAACTATGTGATGAATTGGAAAAGGGTGGGGTGGCAGGCTGATTGGCATGTAAGCCAGGGCTTAAGCCTGCAGCGCCCATGTCTACCTTTATCTCTGATGCTAAGCATGTCAAAAATGGGGCGGCACAGAAGCATCCCAGGGCCCCAAGACCAGGGATGTGATTTCTCCAGCCCTAGTAATCTCTCCCTGAAGGCTGGTGAAGGAGCCTTTGTGAGACCTGTGCTAGCCATCAGACAGAGACTGTTTCTGGATCCGAAGGAAGGTGGCTTTTTCTTAATAATAGATTATTATTCACTCTTGCAATAATAAAAACAAATTGTTCAGAAAACAAGGGGTGCATCCCCTTAGACAATTAAGAGGATTCAAAACTATGCTGCCAGACTACTCCTATATGTAAAGCCACAAGCCCACATCTCCCCTACCTTGAAGGCCCTACATTGGTTACCGGTTGCCAGAAGATCCACATTCAAGCTGCTTTATATCACCCACAAAATATACGTGGAACAGGACCACTTTTCATCAGGAATAAAATCACCAAATACATTCAACAAAGGAACCTCTGCTCCAGATTGACAACTTGCCTCAAAATCCCACCAAACAAGAACAAAAACATAGGTGGCACATCCTTCTCTGCTCAAGCAGCCAAACTCTGGAACTCATTACCCCCAAACATAAGATCCACGGATAACTATCTTATCTTCAGAAGACTACTCCGGAATCAGCTCTTCCCTACATAACCATCATACTCAAACACAAATGTACAGTGTAGGAGAGTAGGATCTGCCTCTTATGTTGCCCCCACTTTTTTTCTGATGTTACACTGGTTTCTGGCTATAGTCAGGCTGGATCCCTGCCAATCAGGGCCCCAGCCTCTCTGTTCTCTCTAAGCGATTTGGAGTGCACTCTAGGTGCACTAGTAATTGGATGCTGTGGTGCCTTATGAGTCCCTAGTATATGGTACCTTAGGTGCCAAGGGCATAGGTACTTCAGAGGGCTACCAGGGGCTGCAGCATGAATTATGCCACCCCTGGGAAGCAGACTAAATCTGACACCACAGGCCTTCTACTGCAGCCTGGGTGATGACCAACACTCGCAGTGGAGGAAGCCCAACAATAGATATCCTGTCCCAAGGGGGTGTGACCACCTCCCAGACAGGGTTTAGTGTATTGGGGCTGGGTGGGTGCACTCTTAGAGTGCTTTGAAGTCCTGCACTGGGGAGCAGAAGGCTCCTCTGTGCATATGCCAGTTCAAACCGGCTCAGGGGCTACCTGTCCCTGCTCTGGCGCGAAACTGGACAAAGGGAAATGGGTGTAGCCACCCACTCCCCTGACCCTCCCATAGGTGGGGTCATAGAGCTAGTCCCTCCCTTCTTTACAGTATAAGATAGGGAACCCTTGAACTTGTAAGTTAGATATCCCTGGACGACGCTCTGAAGAAGAATCCTGGCCCTTCGACGTTCCACTACCTTTGGAAGACAGAAGAATCTCCCTTGGAGTCAAGGAGTGACTCCCCTGCTTGGCAGGCACCAAAAATTACAAACGATGGTCGCAAACTACGCCGCTCCCGCCGGAGTCCGAAGTCCCTGCAGCCCAAGAAGTGGATTTCCTGACTTCTCAAAGGCCATCGTGAGTCCCCAGCGAAGCTGAGGCCAGTGGACCCCAAGAGTAATGAGGAACCGCGACCCCTGGGTACCGTGCACTATTGTCGAGTGCAACCCCTTCACAACGTTCCACGAACTTGTGCTTTGGACCACGTGTGGTCCCAGCCTCCAGCAGGAAACCCTCCTAAGATCAGAGGCCTACCACGTCCCGAGTGACCGTGGGTCCCTGTGAGTGAATCCTCCCGAGGCGTCTTCGCGATCCCTTGCCAGCCGGCTTGTGGGTCCCCAGAAGACTTTCTAAAGAAACCAAAGGGCTCCCCTGGTTGCTCCAGGCCGGCCCTGACTTACCCTCGCTGGGTGAGTCCCACAGACCTTGCTGGTCTGCACCATTGCCTTTTCACACTTTGCACGAGACTTGCTGTTACCAAGGCCTGTTGGCTCCAATCGAGTTGCCGACACCACAGTAAGCTGCAGACATTGTGGGACACGCCGAATCCAGCTCCTGGTCATCGTCGACGCCTCCTGGACCTCGTGGCTGAAGAGTCAAGGCAACGGTGAACGACCTGAATCCTGCGACGACGGTGGGCATCCATCTTCCTTGCCCCGAGTCACTGCCAAGTGACTTTGAACACTGTCCCCTCTGCTTTCAGGTCATCCTTCCACCGAATCCAGGCTTGGATTCCACCGGACACTTCTTCAAATCATCACAAGCAGCAAGTCTTCTTTGTTCGCCATTGAAAACGACGCCGCGACCCGACACCAAAGGACACCTGTGCACCCTGCCTCGAACACGCCAGGGGCCTGTAACATTGATAACTCAATCGCGTCCGCTTACATAGACTCGTACAGGACTCGCACTAGTGTCTGAGCACCGCGTCCGTCCCCTGTGGGTCTCCTACAACTACCTGGGTGGTTCTCTGGGGTCCCTCGATTCTATGTGCCCCAGACCCCGGTCTAGCCAAGATAAGATTGTGATATTTACTGTGCTAACTTATTTTGATAACAATTGACTTGTACATATGTTCCTGACTTCTAATCTCATAAAGAGATTAGTAGAGAGTGTTTATTAATAAATACATATATATTTGATATATATACACCTGTGTGGTGTCTTTTCATTTGGTGATTCAAGAGATTGTGTGGTAAAACAAGCTGCTTTACATTACTTCAAGACTTAGCCTGAAGGCTGCTCGCCACAGCTACCACTAGGATAGCTTTCTATAAAGGTTGTCTTAAACCTATCTACCATAAGAGTCGAATTGTACTGGTGCAAGGTGTCCACTTTAATTAGTGAACAGCATATACCAGGCCAACTTCTCACATTGGTGGCAGCGTGTGGGATTCCAGCTTGCTATTGTTTTACCAGAAAATCTCTATTTGAATTACTAACTGAAAACCACTATAGGTACTTAAGGTACATATAAAGTCAAGCTTAGTATCAATAAGTTCTACTGAACTTAGAGCTGTGTGCCAAGGGATAGCACACCCTTTCTACAGCTCAAGCTAGGATCAGTAGGCCACAAACTAGTGTAGGTAGTACAACACTGCACAACACTAGAATGTCCTTAAAAGGTGGAGCCAGTGGGTCCACCCAGCCTCAGTATAAGGACATGGCTTTCTCTGACTTGAGAGCCATGTGTGTTGAAAGACACCTGAGGCTAGGACAGAGTCCCTCAACCCTACACCTGATAGATCTGCTGACAGCAGATGATCTTAGATTGGCTCTAGGAGCTAATGGATCTGAATCAGTGGGTGGGTCAATTACAGTGTCTGGGTCAGATGATGAAAATCAGAATGACCAGGACTCTGTGATTGAAGGGCCAGGCTCCAAAGGGCCTGAAAAGGACAGAGGAATTCTCCCTGAGAGAACTGACAGAGTGGATGAAAGGCACAGGTCCCCTTCCAGGGAATCTGACCACTCCTATCACTCTGGCAGAGAATTTGTCCATCAGAGGAACTCATACTTTCCCATAAGAGAGACCTCCTCTGAAAGAATGTGCAAACTACTCCAGTATGAGGAAGCATGAGTTGCCCTCAGAACCAAGCAGTTGGCACTGGATAGGAAGCCCTGGAGATCCAGAGAGCTTCTAGAAGAGAGGGGTTAGAACCCCTTGGTGGCAGCAACAGTGTCCCTAGAGGCAGAGAATCTATTCCAGACCATAGGAACCTGAGCAAGGTTGTTCCTCCCTACCAGAGTGGGGACGATATCCACAAGTGGATAACTGCTATAGAGAGGGCCTGTAGAGTACAGCAGGTCCCCCAAAAGCAGTGGGCAGCAATCTTGTGGCTCTCCTTTTCAGATAAAGGTAGAGACAAGCTCCTCACTGTTAGAGAAGAGGATGCTGATGATTATGAAGTCCTGAAGAGTGCACTGATAGATGGGTTTGGCTTAACCACTGAGCAGTACAGGTTGAAGTTCAGAGACACCCAGAAGGCACAGACTCAGGACTGGACTGACTTTGTTGATTGTGCAACCAAGGCTCTGGAGGGTTGGCTGGTTGGCAGTAGGGTTACTGATTTCAAGGGATTGTATAATCTGATTGTGAGAGGGTGCCGGTCCGGACTCAAAACTTACCCAGAGTGACCCGCCAGGCATACGGGAGGAAGGAACTTGCGGAGACCCCCACGCTACCTCGGATTGTTAGAACGGCGTCCTCTCCTAGGGTAACTCCCCCTCCCTGTACTCTGCCCTTACAGGAAAGTGACGTTGGCGCCGGGATCCCGGAAGGAGGCGGGATCGACCCCGGAAGTACTACAGTCCAGGAAGTGAAAAGGGCCGGAACAAACCAAGGAGGACGCGAACTAGCCGGAGAGAGGAAGGAGTCGGGAAGCGGAGAAGAGGACGTCGGAGAAGCGGAAGGCGGAACGAAGAAGGAAGGCGGAGGAATCGAAGAAGAAGAAGCCGAGACGTGGTGCGAGGAGTGGTGGTCCCCACCGGAGGAGGCTGGAGAGCGGCCGCAACTCTGGAGAGTTGCGGCGGAGCCGGTGAGTAATCACAAGCAGGGGAAAGACGGAATAGGGAGGCGGGAGGGGAACGACTAAGAGTGTTGAGAGGGGCGGGACGCTAGACACGGGGTTTTCTTTTGTCGGCCCACGTTACCACAGCGTTCAACATTGGCACCATTACCCTGTCCCTCACTCCTTTTCTTAGCACTTGCCCCGTTACCCTATACACCCCCCTTGTCACCACTTACCTAGAAGTAGGTCTTCACACAGCAACCCCTGGTGTGGTGACGGTTAAATAAGCCATAGGGCTCCTGATTGAAACAGTGACTGACGGTTACTTATTTTTCTCTCTTATGAGCCTCCGTGGGAAACCCCTCACCAGCGAGAGAGAACAGTCGGAAGGGGGTATCACAGAAGAAGAGAAAGAACGACACGGGGAAGAAACCAGGGAGAACACCGACAGCCCACCAAGAAACCTAACAACCCTACATACTGAGATCTTAAATAAAACACCTCGAGCATCTCACTATATACGGCCTCCTCGTCTGTTTATCCGGCCCGCGCTCCCACAGGTGGTGTCAGAAGTGGGATTAGCCGGAGACATGGAGGCCGTACTCAGCAAGATGGTGGAAAACCAAGAGAGCCTGGGAAAGGCGATGGAGAAGTTCCTCACGGTGGTGGAAGAAGACCGTGGGAAATTGCAACAAGTGATCACCAATCAGGGTCAGTCACACGATACTGCGATGGGGAAAATCGCTGACACCCTTGGCCAACAGAGGGGTCCGAGTACCCTCCCCTCAGTAATTCTTCAGAAATACGTTAGCGGAGAAGACCCGGAATATTTTTTTAATAACTTTGAGCGAATGGCATTGGCTGCAGCTTGGCCGGCCGATAAGTGGGGACAATATCTAGGCCCATTACTGTCTGGGGAGCTGCAAGCTTCCTACCAAGCTGCTAATATTCTAGGGGTGACACCCTATGCTGAAATAAAGCAGTGCATCATGGAACGACTAGGCGTCGATGATGAGACTTACCGGCTGAGACTCAGGCAGCTCAGAGAGGGACCGCAGGAAACCCCCAGGGCCCTTTACTACAGAGTGAAAGACATGGCCGACCGATGGTTAAAACCCGCCACGGCCACCAAGGAAGATATCATGGCCAAAGTATATATGGAACAGTACTTATCCTCCCTTCATCCTCCCATCCAAAGATGGGTCAGACAACATGCCCACCTGACCCTAGAGACAGCCGTGGAGATAGCCAGCGCCTACAGCCGAGCACAAGATGCACAGAAGGGAAGAGAGGAACACCCCTGGAGAACAGGGATAAGCGGGACCCCTCGCCCTCCTCGGCCCCCGCTTGCACGAAAGCCGGAACCTGTTACCATCATCCCAGGTCCCCCACCTTTCAGGATCCCTGGTCCTCCTGTACTCAGAGCCCCTATATCAGGACCACAATGCTTCAACTGTGGAGGGTTGGGTCACATAGCTCGGTTTTGTCCACAAAGGGAGGAACCCATGGAGATTGGCATGGCTCGGAATTATTGCTGTCTCTCCCAGAACAAATCGCCAGCCCCGTACAGATGTGGTGTTAATGTGAATGGACAGCCCATGACCGCATTAGCCGACACCGGATGCCGACAAAGCGTTATTCGCCCTCAAGATTTAGGTCACAATCTTGGGATGGTTGACGGAACCGTACATATACAATGTGTACACGGGGATACAAAAGCATATCCCACTACTCATGTTCATATACAACATGCTACTGATCCTGGAACCGAACTAAAGGTTGGTCTCATTCCCCGTCTACCAGAGCAAATCATACTCGGAAATGATTACTCGCAGTTATCTGAATTGCTCACGACATCATCCCCGGACGAGCAAGAATGGTGGTCTGTTGCTCCATTCTCCCAGGATGAGAATCACGAATGGCCACCCTCCAAGGCAAAGAAGATCAAAAATCAAAAACGGAGAGAGAAAGGACAATCCGTTTCTGCCTTTCCAGCACAGATAGAAGAGAATCCGTGGGAAAAGGACAGAAACTTTCATGCTGCACAGAGAGAGGACCCAGTTCTACAAGAAGCCTGGGACAGAGCCGTAAACCAGGAAGACCCTCTCCATGTATGTCCCTATTTCTTTATCAAGAATGGCCTTTTGTACAGAAAAGCCAAATCAACAGATACCCCTCAATTGTTGGTCCCTACTCCGTTCAGGGAGAAAGTCCTCTACATGGCCCATAGTCATTTGTTGGGAGGTCACTTTGGGGAGGAAAAAACGGAACAACTAATATTGGAAATGTTTTATTGGCCGGGTATATATAAACAGGTAAAAACCTATTGCCGTGAATGTCCTATCTGCCAAAAAAATAGCAGATATAGGCCACCAAAAGCCCCTCTGCGGCCTCTCCCCATAATAGATGAACCTTTTTGTAGGGTTGGGATGGATATCGTAGGACCACTATTACCCTCACGTAGCGGATGTCGTTATGTGCTGGTCCTAGTGGACTATGCCACAAGGTATCCGGAAGCCATTGCCCTAAAACATCCTGACGCCACTAGCATAGCCAGGGCCATGATATCCGTATTTTCTCAGGTGGGATTCCCGAAGGAAATCCTGACAGATCAGGGAACCCCGTTCGTATCTAAGCTAATGAGACAAGTGTGCGCCCAGTTAGGGATAAAACAGATACGCACGGCGGCATATCATCCCCAGACTGATGGTCTTGTTGAACGTTACAACGCCACCCTCAAGACCACCTTAAAAAACTCCTGGCTCTAGAATCAAAACGGTGGGAGGAAATGTTGCCCTTGGCTCTCTATGCAATCAGGTGTAAGACTCAGAAAAGTACAGGCTATTCCCCGTTTGAGTTGCTTTATGGGCACCAACCCCGATCCTTATTGGATATGGTACGTGAAACATGGGAGACAGAACCAGATAATTCCAAACCGCTAGTAGAATATGTTGAGCAGCTTAGAACCCATCTCGAACAAATACGAACCATAGTCAGGAATAATATGGAGAAAGCGCAGGGAGCCCAAAAAGTACAATATGACAAAAAAACGAGGAGCCGGTCCTTTTCAGTAGGAGATGCTGTATTACTCATGATGGCCTCCTCTGATCATAAATTGTTAGGACAATGGCAAGGACCCTACATTGTTCTGGAAAAAGTGACACCCGTTACGTATAAACTAGAGCTCGATAAGAACCGGGGAACGTCCCAAATATACCATGTGAATCTCCTGAAGCGGTGGGAAGGGCCCCTCCCGTCCTTGATAGGGAACATAGGGAGGTCCCCCCTTTATATGATCAATGTATTGATACCGAGCTAACCCCTGGTCTAAAAACCGAACTTGCGAACACCTTGCTACCTCTGCGAGATGTATTTTCTTTGACACCCGGGAGAACTACCGTGGTAGAACACTCCATAAAAACTGTTCCGGGTAAAAAGGTACGATTACGTCCTTATCGTATACCTGAGGCTCGTAGGAATACCATCAGAAACGAGATACAACAGATGCTGCAGATGGGTATAATAGAACCCTCTGTGAGTGAATGGAACTCCCCTATTGTTCTCGTACCGAAGCCGGATGGCTCGGTACGATTCTGCATTGACTTCAGGGAGGTTAACAAAATTTCAGAGTTTGATACCTATCCCCTACCAAGAGTAGATGAAATGATAGAGCGGATTGGAAAGGCCAAATACATCAGTACCCTTGACTTGTGCAAAGGGTACTGGCAAATCCCTCTTAGAACCCGTGATAGAGAGAAAACGGCGTTTTCCACTCCTGACGGGTTGTTCCAATTCGTGGTACTTCCTTTCGGGTTGCATGGAGCTCCGGCTACCTTTCAGAGAGCCATGAATCGTATCCTACAACCCCATGAAAGGTACGCCGGGGCTTATATAGACGATATCGTTGTTTACAGTGAGACCTGGGAGCAACATCTGACACATCTCACTAGAGTGATACAGGCGTTAGGCGGTCAGGGCCTTAAAATCAACCCCGCCAAAAGCCATCTGGCTGCTCAAACCGTCCGGTATCTGGGATACCTGTTGGGGGAGGGAGTCATTCGGCCCCAAAACAACAAACTGGCTGCCATTGCACACATACCCTTTCCCCGTACCGCAAGGGATCTCCGGGCCTTTTTGGGATTACTCGGGTACTATAGGAGATTTATACCCCGATTTTCCCAGATCGCGGCCCCTCTTACAGACCTGTTACATAAATCAGTAAGGACTGAAGCTAGTCTGAAAGATCCCAGTCCCACAGTAACGCGAGCCTTCGAGGCCCTGAAAGCCTCCCTGACCTCAGATACGGTGTTGTCTAGCCCCGATTACACCCTGCCCTTCATCCTACAAACGGACGCCTCGGATCAGGGGTTGGGGGCGATGCTATCTCAGAGAACCCTCCAAGGGGTAGAAAAACCCATACTGTATATAAGTAGGAAGTTGTACCCCAGGGAACGTAATTACGCGGTCATCGAAAAAGAAGCCCTAGCCATCAAGTGGGCCATTGACTCATTGAAGTATTACCTGGAAGGAAGGGAATTCACCCTGTATACGGACCATGCTCCCTTAGAATGGCTGGCACGCAACAAAGGGAACAATGACAGGGTATTACGTTGGTTTTTATCTCTACAACCCTACAGATTCCACACCAAACATCGGAAGGGTACAGAACAAGCGAACGTAGACTTCCTGTCCCGTTATCCTTATGAAAGCCCTCCTACTAGAAGGACAGCAAGGGAAAGGGGATGTGAGAGGGTGCCGGTCCGGACTCAAAACTTACCCAGAGTGACCCGCCAGGCATACGGGAGGAAGGAACTTGCGGAGACCCCCACGCGACCTCGGATTGTTAGAACGGCGTCCTCTCCTAGGGTAACTCCCCCTCCCTGTACTCTGCCCTTACAGGAAAGTGACGTTGGTGCCGGGATCCCGGAAGGAGGCGGGATCGACCACGGAAGTACTACAGTCCAGGAAGTGAAAAGGCCCGGAACAAACCAAGGAGGACGCGAACTAGCCGGAGAGAGGAAGGAGTCGGGAAGCGGAGAAGAGGACGTCGGAGAAGCGGAAGGCGGAACGAAGAAGGAAGGCGGAGGAATCGAAGAAGAAGAAGCCGAGACGTGGTGCGAGGAGTGGTGGTCCCCACCGGAGGAGGCTGGAGAGCGGCCGCAACTCTGGAGAGTTGCGGCGGAGCCGGTGAGTAATCACAAGCAGGGGAAAGACGGAATAGGGAGGCGGGAGGGGAACGACTAAGAGTGTTGAGAGGGGCGGGACGCTAGACACAGGGTTTTCTTTTGTCGGCCCACGTTACCACAGCGTTCAACATTGGCACCATTACCCTGTCCCTCACTCCTTTTCTTAGCACTTGCCCCGTTACCCTATACACCCCCCCTTGTCACCACTTACCTAGAAGTAGGTCTTCACACAGCAACCCCCTGGTGTGGTGACGGTTAAATAAGCCATAGGGCTCCTGATTGAAACAGTGACTGACGGTTACTTATTTTTCTCTCTTATGAGCCTCCGTGGGAAACCCCTCACCAGCGAGAGAGAACAGTCGGAAGGGGGTATCACAGAAGAAGAGAAAGAACGACACGGGGAAGAAACCAGGGAGAACACCGACAGCCCACCAAGAAACCTAACAACCCTACATACTGAGATCTTAAATAAAACACCTCGAGCATCTCACTATATACGGCCTCCTCGTCTGTTTATCCGGCCCGCGCTCCCACACTGATGATGAGAGAACAGATCCTTAATAATTGCCAGAACCAGTTGTTGCATCAGTACCTGGTGGACTCGGATCTGACCTCTCCCCAAGAATTGGGAGAGAAGGCAGACAAATGGGTCAGAACTAGGGTGAGGCAGAAACCCCAGAACCAAGGGGGTGACACCAAGAAGCAAGATCCTAAGGGCTCTGAGAAAGGTGGGGATAAGTCAAAAGACCAGAAGTCTTCACAAGGGCCCCAAAAATCTGCATCTGGTGGGGAGTCACAATCCAACAAGGGAAAAGGCCAAAAGAAGCCCTGGTGCAAATTCTGTAAACAGAAAGGGCACTGGACTTCTGATTGCAACAAGTCCAAAGACCAAACCACCACCACTCCTGCCACTAAGGCAACTGTTCCCCCTAGTTCAGCTACTGGTGGAGGTGGTACTCAGAATAAGGGTGTAGTAGGGTTGACCCTGGGTTCTGAAGTGGACTCTGACCTAGTCAGAGTGCCCACGCAGGCAATGCTGATTTGTGAGGGAGACCTTAATATGTCCTTCCTAGTGAGTCTCAGTAATCTGGGCAAATACAAACAGCAGCCTGTAATAAATGGCAAACAGGCTTTGGCATTTAGGGACACAGGTGCTAGTGTCACCATGGTGGCAGAGGATCTTGTGGACCCTGGACAGATCATCCTGGGCGAAATGTACCAGGTGACCAATGCAAGCAATGTCAAGACCAACCATAGTCTGGCAGTTGTGAATTTCTCCTGGGGAGGGGTAACTGGCCTCAAGAAGGTTGTAGTCAGTGCAGACCTCCCTGTCGAATGTCTATTGGGCAATGATCTAGAGACTTCAGCCTGGTCTGAAGTAGAGTTATGGACTCATGCTGAGATGTTGGGCATCCCTGCAGAGGTATTTGCTGTGACCAGGTCACAAGCAAGCATGCATGACACTGAACCAGCTCTGGATCCTGGAACAATGGACCAGATGCTTCCCAAGAGGAGGAGCAGTAGGGTAAAGGCAGTGCCTTCCCCTCTGTCTCAGATCACAGATTCACCCCCAGAAGGAGGTGAAGCAGATCCTGAAGAAGGAACTGCCCCAGAGGGACTTGAGCCTGATCAGGTTGAGTTCTTGGGGGCAGGGGGCCCTTCTAGGGAAGATCTGAGTAAGGAGCAACAGTGCTGCCCCTCTCTTGAACCCCTCAGACAGCAGGCTGCTGCTGAGGCTGCTGGGAGTGCTAGTGGGTCCCATAAAGTTTATTGGGATGAGGGACTCCTATATTCTGAGGGTAGAGACCCAGCCCCTGGAGCCACCAGGAGGTTGGTAATACCTCAGAGGTTTAGGGTGTTCCTCTTGACCTTAGCACATGATATCCCTTTAGCAGGTCACTTGGGCCAAAACAAGACCTGGGACAGGCTTGTTCCACATTTTCATTGGCCACATATGTCAGAGGACACAAAGGAGTTTTGTCGCTCCTGTGTCACATGCCAAGCCAGTGGTAAGGCAGGTGGCACAACAAAGGCCCCCTGATACCACTACCTGTGGTGGGGGTACCCTTTGAAAGGGTAGGGATTGACATTGTTGGTCCCCTTGACCCTCAAACTGCATCTGGGCACAGATTTATCCTGGTGGTAGTGGATCATGCCACCAGGTACCCAGAGGCAATTCCCTGAGGACCACCACAGCCCCTGTGGTGGCAAGAGCCCTCATTGGAGTCTTCTCCAGAGTGGGTTTCCCAAAGGAGGTCATTTCTGACAGAGGTGCCAACTTCATGTCAGGATATCTAAAAGCAATGTGGAAGGAGTGTGGTGTAACTTACAAGTTCACCACCCCCTATCACCCACAATGCAATGGTTTAGTTGAACGCTTCAACAAAACCTTGAAAGGAATGATTAAAGGACTCCCCGAGAAGCTTAGGCGGAAATGGGACCTTCTTCTTCCTTGCCTATTGTTTGCATACAGAGAGGTTCCACAAAAGGGGGTTGGTTACAGCCCATTTGAGCTTCTGTTTGGGCATCCTGTGAGAGGTCCATTGTGTTTGGTAAAAGAGGGCTGGGAGTTACCTCTCAAGCCCCCAAACAAGATGTGATGGACTATGTACTTGGTCTCCGCTCCCGGATGGCTGAGTACATGAAAAAGGCAACCAAAAACCTGGAGGCCAGCCAAGAATTACAAAAAGCTTGGCATGACCAAAGGCTGTACTGACTGTATACCAGCCAGGACAGAAAGTGTGGGTGTTGGAGCCTGTGGCCCCAGCAGCCCTCCAGGACAAGTGGAGTGGCCCCCATACAATAGTTGAACAGAAGGGAGAAGTCACCTACCTGGTGAATCTTGGAACTCCCAGGAGCCCCCTGAGGGTGCTCCATGTCAACAGATTAAAGCCATATGTTGACAGGGCTGACATGGGCTTGCTCATGGCAACTGATGAGGACCAGGAGGAGGAGAGTGACCCTCTCCCCGACCTGCTCTCTCAGAACCCTGATGATGGGTCAGTAGATGGTGTTGCTTTGGCAGGCAGCCTCACTGACCATCAGCAAACTGAGTGCAGACAAGTTCTGCAACAGTTTAGACATATGTTTAGCCTGACCCCTAGTCAGACTACCTGGTGCACCCATGAGGTGGACACTGGAGACAGTCTGCCTGTCAAGAATAAAATCTACAGGCAACCTGGCCATGTCAGGGACTGTATCAGGACTGAAGTCCAGAAAATGTTGGAGCTAGGTGTAAATGAGCCTTCAGATAGCCCTTGGGCTAGCCCAGTAGTCCTGGTACCCAAGCCTCATACCCAGGGTGGTAAGAAAGAAATGAGGTTTTGTGTAGACTACAGAGGCCTCAATGCAGTCACTAGGACTGATGCCTATCCCATACCAAGTGTTTTTAAAGAACAGTGGTCAAGGTGAGGCCAAAATGGTCCTCGGGTAGCCAGGGCTACTATTAATCGAGATAAAGCTTTCGTCTGAGCTCTCGTGTTACGAGAAAGAAGGAAGGGAAAAACAACGTATGGAGGGACACAAGGTTGTGGGGATGACAAGACATTTATTACATCATAAACGCTATATCATCCACATATAATTTAGGATCTAGTCCTGGTGCTCACACATCAAGTGAGGTTGCGTGAAAAGGTGAAAAAAGTGCTGGTGACTTAAAATTACATCACATTGACAACATAGGCAAAACTCAAAGGAATTTGTACAGTTGGAGTTTTGGTTGTTAAAAGTCGACTGCGTTTCGATCTCTATAAATTAGAGACCATCATCAGGACGAATAACTGTGTGAGCAACCTTGTGTCCCTCCATACCCGAGGACCATTTTGGCCTCACCTTGACCACTGTTCTTTAAAAACACGTATACTACCCCTGGTCGTACCTTTGGGGTTCCCTTGTTCGCTAAATATATCCCATACCAAGGGCAGATGAGCTGATTGACACTTCGGCCTCAGCCAAGTATCTAAGCACGTTTGACCTGACAGCTGGCTACTGGCAGATCAGGTTAGCTGATGATGCAAAAGCCAAAACAGCATTTTCGACCCCTGGTGGGCACTACCACTTTGTGGTGATGCCCTTTGGATTGAAAAATGCACCTGCCACTTTTCAGAGGTTGGTGAATAAAGTTCTGACAGGGATGGAAACTTATTGCTCAGCTTTTCTAGATGATATTGCTGTCTTTAGTTCCTCCTGGCAGGATCACCTGGTCCACCTCAGGAATGTTTTGGAGGCCCTGCAGAAAGCAGGCCTCACTATCAAGGCCACTAAGTGCCAGATAGGGCAGAGTCAGGTTGTGTACCTGGGCCACCTTGTGGGTGGAGGCCAGGTTCAACCTTTGCAGAGCAAAATCCAAACCATAATGGAATGGGTTGCTCCAACCACCCAGACACAGGTGAGAGCCTTCTTAGGCCTGACTGGGTACTATAGGAGGTTTGTCAAGGGATATGGATCTATAGTGACCCCCTTGAATGATCTGACCTCAAAGAAAATGCCAAAAAAAGGTTCAGTGGACAGCTAGCTGTCAAAAGGCATTTTAATACCTAAAGCAGGCCATGTGCACTGCCCCCATCTTACAGAGTCCAGACTACACCAAAAAGTTCATTGTCCAAACAGATGCTTCCGAGCTGGATGTGGGAGCTGTACTGTCTCAACTGAATGATGAAGGTCAAGACCAGCCAGTAGCTTTCATTAGCAGAAGGCTGACCCCTAGAGAGAAACGTTGGTCAGCTATAGAGAGGGAGGCCTTTGCTGTGGTGTGGGCCCTGAAGAAGCTGAGGCCATACTTGTTTGGCACTCGCTTCATAGTTCAGACTGACCACAAGCCCCTCCTATGGCTTAAGCAGATGAAAGGTGAAAACCCAAAACTTTTGAGGTGGTCCATTTCCCTACAGGGGATGGACTATACAGTGGAACATAGACCTGGGACCCAACATGCCAATGCAGATGGACTCTCAAGGTATTTCCACTTCGAACACGAAGACTCAACTGGTCAAGGTTAGTTTAGTGTCCCTGCGTTTGGGGGGTTGTGTAGGAGAGTAGGATCTGCCTCTTATGTTGCCCCCACTTTTTTTCTGATGTTACACTGGTTTCTGGCTATAGTCAGGCTGGATCCCTGCCAATCAGGGCCCCAGCCTCTCTGTTCTCTCTAAGCGATTTGGAGTGCACTCTAGGTGCACTAGTGATTGGATGCTGTGGTGCCTTATGAGTCCCTAGTATATGGTACCTTAGGTGCCAAGGGCATAGGTACTTCACAGGCCTACCAGGGGCTGCAGCATGAATTATGCCACCCCTGGGAAGCAGACTAAATCTGACACCACAGGCCTGCTACTGCAGCCTGGGTGAGGTGGTGCTAGCACTCCTCACTGAGATATAGGTTCCCTATATCTCTCACACACATAAAACCCTATCAGTCACCCCTAAGGCAGGCCCTATCAATCCTGAGGGCAGGGTGCTTGGCTTCTATGTGAGGGGGTGCCTCTGCCTAAGCAGGGCCCCTCTGCAGCTCTCAGAGTCCATTCTCTGGTGCTGTTTGTGGATGCGGTTAGAACATATACTTTTAAGTGCATTATATCCTCGCGGTAAAATGCTAACTTTGGAATGGCTGCATCGAAACATGTCGTGTTTGGTGTCAAACACCTTGGAATACTACCCCCCGCCAGTCCTGGCGGCGGGGGTAGCATTCCACCCTTCTAGAGGGATAGACATGTACCTACTGTGGAAACGCGGTAGAATCCTGCGGAGCCCTGGCATCACAAAATGGATGCCACCAGTCACAGACACTGGGCTGCCCTCCTGCTGATGACCAACACTCGCAGTGGAGGAAGCCCAACAATAGATATCCTGTCCCAAGGGGGTGTGACCACCTCCCAGACAGGGTTTAGTGTATTGGGGCTGGGTGGGTGCACTCTTAGAGTGCTTTGAAGTCCTGCACTGGGGGAGCAGAAGGCTCCTCTGTGCATATGCCAGTTCAAACCGGCTCAGGGGCTACCTGTCCCTGCTCTGGTGCGAAACTGGACAAAGGGAAGTGGGTGTAGCCACCCACTCCCCTGACCCTCCCATAGGTGGGGTCATAGAGCTAGTCCCTCCCTTCTTTACAGTATATGATAGGGAACCCTTGAACTTGTAAGTTAGATATCCCTGGACGACGCTCTGAAGAACAATCCTGGCCCTTCGACGTTCCACTACCTTTGGAATACAGAAGAATCTCCCTTGGAGTCAAGGAGTGACTCCCCTGCTTGGCAGGCACCAAAAACTACAAACAATGGTCACAAACTACGCCGCTCCCGCCGGAGTCCGAAGTCCCTGCAGCCCAAGAAGTGGATTTCCTGACTTCTCAAAGGCCATCGTGAGTTCCCAGCGAAGCTGAGGCCAGTGGACCCCAAGAGTAATGAGGAACCGCGACCCCTGGGTACCGTGCACTATTGTCAAGTGCAACCCCTTCACAACATTCCACGAACTTGTGCTTTGGACCACGTGTGGTCCCAGCCTCCAGCAGGAATCCCTCCAAAGATCAGAGGCCTACCACGTCCCGAGTGACCGTGGGCCCCTGTGAGTGAATCCTCCCGAGGCGTCTTCGCGATCCCTTGCCAGCCGGCTTGTGGGTCCCCAGAAGACTTTCTAAAGAAACCAAAGGGCTCCCCTGGTTGCTCCAGGCCTGCCCTGACTTACCCTTGCTGGGTGAGTCCCACAGACCTTGCTGGTCTGCGCCATTGCCTTTTCACACTTTGCACAAGACTTGCTGTTACCAAGGCCTGTTGGCTCCAATCGAGTTGCCGACACCACAGTAAGCTGCAGACATCGTGGGACATGCCGAATCCAGCTCCTGGTCATCGTCGACGCCTCCTGGACCTCGTGGCTGAAGAGTCAAGGCAACCGTGAACGACCTGAATCCTGCGACGACGGTGGGCATCCATCTTCCTTGCCCCGAGTCACTGCCAAGTGACTTTGAACACTGTCCCCTCTGCTTTCAGGTCATCCTTCCGCCGAATCCAGGCTTGGATTCCACCGGACACTTCTTCAAATCATCACAAGCAGCAAGTCTTCTTTGTTCGCCATTGAAAACGACGCCACGACCCGACACCAAAGGACACATGTGCACCCGGCTTCCCTGGGTGAGGTAACTCCAGCACTACGGTGCTCCTGTAGGTGTGGGCCCTAGAACTACTTACCCTGTAAGTGACTTGCTTGTAGGTTCACCAGAAGTATCCTAAAACTCTTATTTTCCCCGTGCGATTCTCGCACTGACTCGTACAGGGTTCGCGGCTGTGCTAGACACACCGCGTCCAACTCCCTAGTAAATCTACCAGTAACCGCGTCCTTCGACTCGTACTGACCGATCGGTGTGTTCGCCTCGAACACGCCAGGGGCCTGTAACATTGATAACTCAATCGCGTCCGCTTACATAGACTCGTACAGGACTCGCACTAGTGTCTGAACACCGCGTCCGTCCCCTGTGGGTCTCCTACAACTACCTGGGTGGTTCTCTGGGGGTCCCTCGATTCTATGTGCCCTAGACCCCGGTCTAGCCAAGATAAGATTGTGATATTTACTGTGCTAACTTATTTTGATAACAATTGACTTGTACATATGTTCCTGACTTCTAATCTCATAAAGAGATTAGTAGAGAGTGTTTATTAATAAATACATATATATTTGATATATATACCTGTGTGGTGTCTTTTCATTTGGTGATTCAAGAGATTGTGTGGTAAAACAAGCTGCTTTACATTCCTTCAAGACTTAGCCTGAAGGCTGCTCTCCACAGCTACCACTAGGATAGCTTTCTATAAAGGTTGTCTTAAACCTATCTACCATAAGAGTCAAATTGTACTGGTGCAAGGTGTCCACTTTAATTAGTGAACAGCATATACCAGGCCAACTTCTCACATACAGCATATCCCTGTGTATATAAGCATTTAATTTGATTATATGTATGCATCTAGATATGTTTATTTCTTTATATATACTTCACTTTTATTGCAGACCTGATTGAATTCAGTAATGTATTAACGATTGTCATTTGCATTCCTATTACAGGTACACTGCGCTGTTGGTTTACATTGGATTCACTCACCCACGATAAGGCTATGCGCACCAAGAGTGGAAGGACGACGTCGGCTATCCTTCGTACTCTTAGACACTATAGTCATTAGTCGAATATTGACTTTGACCTAAGTACTACTTAATCTAGCAATTTACATATGGTACAATACCGTTACTGTGTTACGAATCTACGTCGCATTACACATAGTAGGACGCTAGTGCTGCACCTTTGGTTGCATTTCTTCAACCGCACTACACCATGTGGTACTATACCATTACTTGTACGTGCACCTAGCCGTGAGTACATGTGCTACTACTCCACCTATGACACCATACACGGCGCAAACCTACATCTTATTCACTATGATCTACCCAATTGGTCTGCAGATTTAATCAAACACACCCAAACACTATATTCTAAGTGGTAATAGGAAAGAAGAATTTAATTTAAATGTAGTCCACATGCCGCATTCTTTGTATTATGTTAAGAATTTCTTCTATGTCCATCACTTTGTCACGTGGTATGTATGACCACAATGATGGTATTTAAATGGAGTATGACCCGGGATGGGGTTAGGTGACCAAGACCACGGACGTGGTTGAAACGCGTCTTTTGCCAATTAAATAAAGAACTTCTAACCTGATCAGTGGGCTTGTGGAGTTGCTTTCGTTGCTACCGGTTACATTATATATATATATATATGTGCAGAAACCTCACCTTGAATACTTCCATACATCGGAACAAACGAGAGCGGACCCAGATTAAGTGCTCATTTTTGTTGTTTTATTGTGCTAAAAACAACTCCATCATGACGCGTTTCGGCAGTAAGACTGCCTTGATCACATGACAGCGTTGCCTGAAGTGGGAAAGTTTTTTAAGTGACAACGCCCAATGGCAAATCAAATAGACATAGAAAAAATCCCTCCGTTTTCTCTTTGTGCAAAATACATGCATAAATGCTTAAAGTACAGATTGATGTTCCATATTATAATAAACATCTTACTTTTTATCACGTTTCATGTACCTGATATAAACATTCATATTTCATATTATGAATCATATGAAAGACACAAATGCCTAAACATTCTTTGCTTAAATGCACACTATTATTCATTTTATTAGTCTATTGTTTGTCCAACTGAGCTAGTACCTCATTATTAAACCCTTCTAAAAAGTGCTACGTTAACCTTAAAGTGCAAACCGTGTTAAAGTGCAAGTGCTAGAAACTATCTGAAATGATTTACAATTCTATACTGTATCATCATGAACCTATTTATGAACTTAATATTTCCTTCAATTCAATTCATGTTGATATACTTTCTTGTGCAAAAAGAGGCAAAAGGACATTAAATTTTCATTAATTAGAAAAGGACGATTCCGATCCAGAGTCAATTGATTCCCACTATTGTAATGATGTATACATATATGCACATAAATAAGTGAATACATATAAATATCAATAAATACAATTCAATTTATCTAAAATCGGAAAAATTCCATTTAAAATCACGAAATTATTATTATATATATATGTGTGTATATATATATATATATATATATATTTATTTATTTATTTTCACTGAAAACAAAGGTTACAGAGACGTTATAGTTATGCTCAGGTGTCACTCGTACAAAACCAGAAAAATTCAGCTGTTATAATTAGTGAGCTTACTATAACTCGTGCCCCCACAATGCACTGCTTATGACCTCACATATTACATCATTCATGACATGGTCAGTGACATCACTCATGACATCACTGATGACCACTCAATTGACATCACTAATGACATCATCCGGAGACTGTGAGTGTTCTTAAATAGTTTGAGTGTTAAATTATATACCAAAGTATATTTGTGAATCAGTGGGTGTATGAGTGCCTGATTGGATGATTCAGTGGATGCATGACTAACTGTATAACTGAGTGATTAGGTGTCTCAGTGAATATATGGATGAGTGACTAGTTGTGCGAATGTCTGTTTCTGACTGTCAGTTGGTGTCTACGTGGCTGTATTGGTATGTGAGTGGGTACATGAGTTTCAGTATGGGTGAGTGATTGGTTTTCTGAGTGCCTCTATGGGTGACTGAGTGTCTGTGTGGGTGGGTGATGAGTGAGTGGGTGATGAGTGAGTGGGTGAGTCAGTGGCTGTATGAGTTAGTGAGTATGTGTGGGGCTGTATGACTGACTGAGTGTGTGTATGGCTCTGTCTGTGAGTGAGTGCATGTGTCAGTGGAATATGGGTGAGTAACTGGGTATGTGAAAAGCAGTATAGGTGAATGATGGGGTATATGAGTAACTGTATGGGTGAGTGAGTGAACGTAAGAGTGGTTATATGGGTGAGTGTGTGCTTGTGCCAGTGACTGTACAGGTGTTTGAGTACATGTTAGTATCTGTATGAGTAAGTGAGTCAGTGCATGTGTAACTATATGGGTGAGTAAGTGGCTGTGTGATTAACTGTATGGGTGGGTGAGTAGGTGTGTGAGTATCCCTCTGGGTGACTGACTCAGTGTGTGAGTGGCTGTATGGGTCTATAAGTGGATATGTCAGTGGCTGTATTAGTGAGTGAGTGGGTGTATGTATGGGTGAGTGAGTGGATGTGTGTGTGTGTTGATCTATGAATCAGTGAGTGGCTGTGGTAGTGTGGTAGTTGAAGTGGGTGTATGAAAGGATATAAGGGGAGTGAGTGGGTGTGTCAGAGATTCTGTGAATGATGTCATCAGTGATGTCATTTGAGATGTTATCAGCATTGTCATCAGTGATGTCAATGACCATGTCATGACATCACTGCTGTAATATGTGAGGTCATAAGCAGTGCATTGGGGGGCACGAGTTATAGTTAGTTCAGCTAATATAACTGCTGAATTTCACTGGTTTTGTATGAGTGAAACCTGAGCCTAACTATAATGTCCCTGTAGCCTTTATTTTTTCAGAGAATTTCTATAAAGTTATTTTAATTCCATTTCCTAACTATAACGTCCCTGTAACCTTTGTTTTTTTCAGTGAATTTCTAAGGTTTTTTTCAGTGAATATATATATATATAAAGCTTTACATGTATGTAGGTCACTGCATAATCTTCATATAAGTGTTTTGATTAGATGCTTAAGGTTCCCCATTTATTTATCTATCACAATATGTAAATATTATCATAACTATTTAGCTACAATTGCTTCATTATTGTATTATTGAAAAAGATTTAATAAAAAACAAGTAAAAAAAACCACAAATTAGCTTAAAGTACAGCAACACTTGAAAGTCTGTGTTTATTAAATACAACTTAAATCTTGATATATTACCTTCCTTATACATGTATACCCTCCATGTACTTATGTATCTGTATATTTATTGCTTTACTCCTAACTGTAAAATAATACATTTAAAAAAAAAATAATTGAGTCTCTCCAATGAACAACCCTATGTTTCACCCTATATCTCACTCAATATATCCTTTACCTCCACTCTCTGACTCATCCTAAACCTCATTCTAGAACAATGATCTCTAAAAAAAACTTTTCTAGACTCTTCCCTCCTCTATCCCTCCTTGCATCACCCCAAACCTCATTTTACTACTATGATCTCCCTAATCCATTTCTCAAGATTCTTCCCTCCTCCATCACTCCTTTACTCATCCCAAACTTCCTCCTACTTCTATGATCTCCCAATAAACACTTTCAGGACTCTTCTCTACTCTATCCCTTCATTATCCTTTTCAATCCAACTAACAGACTCACATGTCCACTGCTCAAATGAATTCATATTTCCCTATACTAATCCACCACTAATCCTTTTGGGTTCTGGAGCAGAGTGCTACTTGCCCAAAAGAGCTTTGACGCCTCGTCAGGGGTTGTAAGCGCTATGTGCTTATTTTTTTGCTCAGCTCTGCCCCAGTAGACAGTAAGTGGTACTGCATCCTTAAACACATCAGGGGATTTAAACACACTTCATGCTAGCAGCTGACAGGAGAATCATTTAAAAGGAAAAGGAAAATACCTACAACTATTTATTTTACCTGTTCACAATTTTCCGTTTTTAATTAAAACATAGTATGAATTAAATGAAGGCACTGGCTTTGCACTTTTCTATAATGATGTTTATTTTTAGACACCTTAAAAGTACAGCATTCAAGGGGGCGTGGCTTGGACAGCAGTGGTAATGGCCGCCTGATCCCGTCGCTCGGAGCAAGGAGGAGAGATATGTGTGTCATTCTGGAGCCACAGTGAGCGTACGACGAAGGGGACACAGGATTTCACCCTGTAAAATGTTGCCGCGTGAGATGTGACAGGTGGTACGCGTGTCTATAGCCCAGGCTGCCTGAAAATCCAAGTTGATGTTAGCGGGACCCGCCCGCCTCGGACTCGACAAAATGGCGGCGACCGAGGCGGCTGAGAACCGAAGGAGAACCATATAGTAATGAGGCTGTGCTGTTAAGACCTCTCCCCGGCTTTGCCTCGCAGTAATCCCTGATTCTGAAGGTGGGTGAACATAGCTAGCGATACAACCTTGATGACATGAAGGGACTAAATAGATCAATCAAGCCGACCGAATGCGTTCTGCCTGACCCTGCAATGGCGCATATATGACCCACTCAGCCCGCAACCGTCCACCCCCATGACGCAGTAAATACAAAGCGGACCCTTTACAGTGTAGCGCCTCCTGACCTCATACCTGATGCTGCTCCTATCTCTGCCGGTAGTGAAGAGAGCCACCCGTAACGTGTGGAGTAGAGCGAGGCCTATTCCCAAAATGGCGGAGAAGCTCCCGTAATCGGGAGTGAAGAAGAGGGCGCGCGAATCTCTGCGTGCGATCCCCTGCCTTCACCCTACCGTGCTGTCTTCTCCCCAGATGCAAGACAGCCCTTTGGGAGATAAAGCAGACCCGCCAATTAAACTTAGCGCTCCGGAGGCACCTGCGATTTCAAAGGTGCTGATTACTCGTATAAGGGCAGATCGAAGCAGATGGTTTGCTAATGGCTTGATAAACTCGTGCGGCAGTCTACTCGGTTCCATGTGAGGCAAGTGACCCGTTCAACAAATATTATTGCCAATATCAATGCCAGCATTGCCAGTGGTGCCATTTAATCTGTATCAGCATTGCCATAATAATACTGACACTGCTATTTGAAGTGCCTTTATCTCCATTTCAATACTGGCTCGCACCCACCGGCTAAGGTCGCCAGAACTGCCAATAATTCCACACTGACATCTGCCCGGACCCACCTGATAAGGTTGACCAGCGACGCCATCAATTGGGGTGATATCCACGGGTGACCCCATCAGTCCTTGTTGAGTGGGGGTTGCCCAGGCTATCTACTCAGCGTCCCATTCAAACCTGGCCAAATACTGGTGATACGGCTAGGTCTGCCAGTTCAGTTGCCTTTATTTTTTCATCTGTTCACTGTGAGTGATAACGTTCCTTGCCGACCAACTCTAGTGTGGTAGTCATATCGATACCTACCTGCCAACAGACACCCGCCTACTACTGCCACAGTTCCCTTGCCCTGGTGCAAGATGGCAGACAAAGAATCCAGAGCTCTATTCAAAAAGTCAAAAGCCGAACCGATGATCTCGGACTCTCCGATCAAAGCCAAATCGGATTTAAACAGTACAATGGACATGATCTTAAGGAAATTGGCTGATGTACACGACCTGGCAAAGTCTACTAAACAAAATACTGACTCCATGCAGCTGGAACTCACCGCCATCCGAGCAGACATGAACACAATTAATTCAAAAATCGCTGATGCAGAGCAAAGGATAAGTGATATTGAAGATGTAACCTCTCAGGCCAGCAAAGAAATAAAGTATCTCCGAGACACCGCAAGCGAGCTCAAAAGACACGCAGCTGAGTTGGAAGACCGCAATAGAAGGGGCAACATACGTATTTTCGGAATTCCTGAGGGCTCAGAGGATGCTGTTGGGTCCTGCGTGGCATTTCTGGAATCCTGGATACCCATGATCACTGGCATAAAATTTCATCAAGCATTGGAAATGGACAGGGCGCATAGGATTCCAACGTTCAACTTCTCAAATAGGAAAATGGCTCGACCTATAATATGCAAACCATTGCGATACCAGCACACGGAGGCCATCCTGAGCTTTGCCAGGAAAAACCACCAGGTCTCCTGGGAAGGCCATCGAATAACTTTCACGCAGGATTATTCGAAAACGACGGTGGATACGAGAAAGGGGTTCCTTTTACTAAGGGACAAATTAAGAGAAAAAAACATCCAATTTTCCTTTGCAGGCCCAGCAAAGTTCAGGATCTTTGAAAATGGCAAGCCACAATTCTTCATAAATCCCAAAGAACTAGCAAAGCATTTGGAAGCAGCCCCAGTACAAGAAATGGAACTCTCTGCAGGGGACTCAAACAAACGAAAGACATGATATCCTTTGGTTTTCTGTCAATGTTTCACTCTACTCTTACATTTGTAAATGTAAATGTTCTCACGTGTTCATTGGTTGTTGGAATAGTTTCGCGCTGCTCTCACAGGCGTACATGTAAGAGTTACACACGTGTCTCGATTCTACTGCACACAAGCGAGTTGCGGCTCGTTGTGCCTTGGCTAATTTTCCCGCTGGTCATAAGTTGTTGAGTGCGAGTAGTGGGCCGTTTATCACTCCTATGAGTGAATCTGTTTCTTAGTTCGCTGGTTTTATGCGTAACTTTACACATAATTGTCGAAGCATTCAGGCACAAATGTTTGTTTTAATAGACCATGTTCTTCATAGAAGCACAGATATTCTATATTCGGATATATTAGATTACTGGACAGGACCTCATTCTGTTTTACTGGTTAATAAGACACATTGGCCCCAGTTGACCCTAGTAGTAAGTTAATACATATACTAATAGTGGTAACTGTTACCTACTGAGTATAAGTCGCAATTACTATTGTTGCACATGTTCTGGATCTGTGCTACTTCAGTTTGAGGTACTCCAGATTAGATAAAATTCAGGTTACTACCCTCCCGGCTACCAGTTGACGGACCTGCCGTCGCAGCTCCTACATCAGATTTTCTCAGGAAGGGGTGGGAGGGAGGGGTGGGGGGAGGAGGGATTGGGGGTAAAAATATATGTGGTTGTTTTCATTTTTTTGTATGCTTCTTTTATCTCTTTTCATATTTATTTTGAAACGACAGGTATGCTCTACTTCTGGTACAATGTCAGGGACAGGGCCCTTGTGGGCCGCAAAGAGAAACGTTCTTACCAGTTGACCTTCCTTAGGGAACTAAGTACATCATTGTGGGTTTCACGAGCGGTGTTTCACATCTACTATATAGATAAGGTTTTTTCTGTAGCCACCACTAGATCAGTCGATGGCTCAAGTTAAAATAATTGCAGAGGACCTCAATATAGTCTCCCTAAATGTGAAGGGGCTCAACCACCCAGTTAAGTGTAAGAAAATCTTCGACTACTTGGCTAAAACCAAAGGCGACATCATACTCCTTCAGGAAACGAAACTCTCAGAGGAGGATGTTAGTTTTATCAAACACAAGTGGATCTCCCATATCTTCTGCTCACCAGCAGACCATAAGAAAAAAGGAGTTATTACCCTTATAGCCAGAAAATCCAATATCACTACTGTCTCACACACACATGATGACGAAGGGCGGTTGCTAGTCTCACACTTGAATAAAGGGGATGATTCAATCCACGTTCTCAATATTTATGGCCCTAATTCCGATGAGCCCATCTTCTGGAAAAAGATCTCAGACACTATAGGAAGCTTTCCCCAGGATGATCTCATCATAGTAGGTGGTGACTTCAATTTGCCTCTAGACCACCTAATTGACTGCCAATCCAAGTGGAGATATCAAACCACTCGATCCCATGAGGTTGTCCATAGAATTTTCTCCAAGTTCAATCTTAAGGACTCATGGAGCCTTCAACACCTGGACACGTGTGACTATACATTTTATTCAGCCCCGCACAATTCCTACACTAGGATTGACTATATTTTAATATCAGGCTCCTTTACACATCTTATCGACCAAACAGACATTGCTCCTAAACTAGTGTCTGACCACTCTTATATTAATACCAAATTAGCAGGTACCCATTCCACACTTCCTCCTAAAAGGTGGCGTTTCAATGATGAGGTACTCTCCGATCCAGCAGACAAAGAAAAGATTGAGAATGCTATCCATGACTACATTAAGTATAATGATCTCCCAGATACAGACTCTTTCACCTTGTGGGACGCGCTAAAGGCAACCATTAGGGGGTAATCATAGGGATTAAAGCAAACATCAATAAAAAACTAAATTCAGAATTATGTGAATTGGAAAAAGAAATCAAGCTCCTAGAAACCTCACATGCCAAGACGCTAGATAATAACGATATCTTTGACCAACTAGTAAAGAAAAAATATGAATATAATAAAATTGTGAGTAAGCGGGCGGGTGTGTGGATCAACAAATTTAAGGCCCTCAAACTCTGCGAAGGCAACAGAGCGGGCAAATTATTAGCCTCTTACCTCAAACATAAGCAGAGACAGTTCACTATCTCTTCGATCAAATACTCCAATAATAATATCCAAACTAAACAAAGAGAGATCTTGAACACCTTTAAATCCTTCTACGAGGACCTATATAAAAGCAAACAAACATTACACTCGGAAGAGTGTGCCAGATATTTAGAATCACTAAACCTACCATGCCTATCGGAGACAGAAAGTGCAGCACTAGGGAAACCCATCTCTGAAACGGAATTAGCCAACTCCATCAAATATTTGAAAAGTAACAAGGCTCCGGGCCCAGACGGCTTCTCAGCCTCCTTCTATAAGGCATTCGGAGAGTCTCTACAACCAACTATGTTAAAAGTTTTCAATACCATAGCCAAGGAGGGACGCACATCCACTTCAATGAAAGATGCCAATATCATCGTCATTCCTAAGGAGGGGAAGGATACCTTATTACCTAAAAATTATAGGCCAATCTCACTGATCAATGTGGACTGTAAAATGTATGCAAAAATTCTAGCCATAAGACTGAATGGGGTTCTTCCAAAGCTGATCAGTAATTCCCAAGTTGGATTCCTCAAAAACCGAATGTCTAATGATAATACTCAGCTTATTATGTCACATACTTGAGCAAGCAAAGTTGAAGCCTGATCCATCTATAGCCATCACCCTAGACGCAGAAAAGGCGTTCGACAGAGTTTCGTGGTCATTCTTGGAACACTGTACGCTGTCCTTTAATCTAGGTAGTCCGTACATCAACATGGTTATGGCGATGTATTCAGCACCTACCGCCTGCATAGCAATCAATGGAACTCTCTCGGATGCCTTTACACTTGAGCAAGGAACTAGACAGGGTTGTCCTCTTTCCCCCTCCCTCTTTCTCCTAGCCCTTGAGCCACTAATTCAGGATATTAAGCGCAATGAAGAAATAAAAGGAGTAAGTTTTAAGGATTCCCAGGTGAAACTGGCCGCTTATGCGGATGATATTCTCATTGTTACGGAGGACCCGAGCTCTTCCATTAAGGCCCTGATGCGATCCATAGAAGTTTATTCATCCCACTCGGGATATAAGTTAAACAGGGACAAATCCGAAGTTAAGCCCCTTAACATTCACAGCACCAGGGAGATACTGGGCGCCTCGGGCCTTGCATGGCAGCCGGGATTTATCAAATATTTAGGGATAGAATTCGGCAGTAATATCCTTGAGTCTCTTCAACAGAATGAATACGTCACCCTGGGGAAAATTAAAAATCTTCTAGACGCATGGTCCCCTAGATTCATCACGTGATGGGGTAGATTTGAAACCATCAAGATGATGATCACGCCCTTAGTGAATTACCTAATCACCATGCTCCCTCTCTTACTGACTGAGGATTTCCACCGTAAGTTAGATATCCTTATATCCAAATTTCTATGGCAAGGTAAACAGGCCAGAATTGGTCTGAAAAAACTCAGATTAGACAAATCCCTTGGGGGGTCAACCTAGCAGACTTTAAACTTTACCGAACAGCGTTCTTAGCTAGACAGGGCTCGTATTGGGTCATACCGCCCGCGGAGTACACCCCAGTTTGGCAAGAAATTGAAAAATTCAAACTCAATTTTGCCCCAGCAGCCCTTCTTACCTCCAACTTCACAAATGTCAGTTGCTCAAAATCCATATTTAAAAACACAAAATCTGCTCTAGTGAAATTAGATAAGAAATTAGACATCAGCATAAGACGATCTAATCTTGAGTCACTATGGGATAATCATAATATTTTATATAAAGGGAGAACACTTCATAATGAGGCCTGGATTGAGAGAGGTATCTTTTTTCCGCACCAACTGGTCGATTCAGTGTACCCCATTAGCTTAAAAGACCTACAGTCTAAATATAATCTGGACTCCCTGGAGTTTTACAACTTTTTAAAAGTTAAGGCGGCACTAACGAAAGCTAAACTACTGCCCTCACCCCCTCCCCTACCACAATACGTAGAGAGGATAAATAAGTTGGGTCACCAAGTTTCTTGGATCTACAAACTATTCCGCCCAAAACAATCTGCCCTCAATAAGAATCTTATCTCCTATTGGAATTCACACTCCTCTTCCCTGATTTCCGAAGCTGAATGGTCCAAAACGTGGAGCTCTGTCTCCAGGAATAAATTTCCCCAGCCCTTTCACAGACAAAATTCTGGCTCCTACATAAGGCTTATTGGACACCAGCCCGTCTACACTCACACAAGATTCGTGAGGACCCTAGCTGCTGGAATTGTGGGGAGGGGTTAGGGGACCTCGCACATCTGATACTTTACTGCAAATGTGTGGAACCTTTCTGGGACAGGGTATTCAACTTCATCTCTACACTATTCTCATGCTCCCTCAAAAGGGAACTCTTCACGCTGACATTCGGCTTCCTCACGGTAGATTCATTGAACGATAAGGATAGTGCCCTATTGGACCTCCGCTTGACAGCAGCGGTTAGGGTTATCCTAAATAACTGGAAGGACACACAAAAAGCGTATTTTAATTGCTGGCTAAACTGGGTCTCCTATCTTAGGGGCGCTGACAACATCGCTCTCCAAAATTCACCATGGAAACCCCCCCTTAGACATATGTGGGATAGCGTTGACCTTTACTTCAAAACACATAAACCGCCATGAACCACAGATCTCAAGGTGAGGGTAGGCCCTCCGTCTGTCCACACCCTGGTACTATCTGTTCGGCTAAATATTCCCCTCAAAAGGGACGTACTTGAACTGTGGTGAAGTATAATGTGAGTAGATGCATACTGTTAATGTACAATATGTATTATGGTATCTTTTTCTTTTATATTTTGTGTAATGTGGTTTTTATATATTATGAGTCTAGTTTTAAGGTGGCCTCTACAGCCCTTCATTTATCCTCCCAAAGGGGTTGTCATAGTTTTTGGAATACAATGCATAGAATGTTTTGCTACCACCTTAAGTTCAACTATTAACGTAATATGTCCTTTTTATTGATTTTCACGTCTGTAATTTGTCTGGGTCTGATTTTGATATTTGTATTAATTTTTTATGTAAACAACCAATAAAAACTTTTGAACAACAAAAGTACAGCATTCAATGATTTGATTTCTTTTATATCACCAATGCATAACAGATTCACTATTTCCAAAGACCGAGGACTTCTCTGTTGCAGTTTAATTATTGATAGCTGCAATATTATGTGATTCTAGTACTTTAGGGCGTCATTCAATATGAAATGTGCATCAACTTACATTTATATTTTTTAGTTGGGGGAGTTGGGTGACTTTCTTATATGTAACTGATTTTCTATATATGCTTGAATTGAATACCAGTACTTGGGCACATAACATAGGCGCTGAAAGTAGGAGTCCTAGGGTGCTGCAGCCCCCAAAGTAATCAGGCTGAAGTTCCAAAGGTGAATGAGCAATAAAGATGCCTTTAATGATATTTCTATCTCATCATACTCACTGTACATTCAGAGACAGAGGAGAAATGTCAGGCAATGTCTTCTGACAAATGGCTGCTTATTCTTTTAACATGGAGGTTGGTGTTTAAATGTCCTTCTTTGACTGCAGAGTGAAGGGACATCTGCTTACTTTCGTTGTCAGGTGGAACCAAAGCAGCAGCCACCATTACTGAACCAAGAGGAGGATCCACTCTGAGAAACAAAGGGGCATATTTACAAGCCCCTATCGCCACAGGAACGTCACTTTTTCTGACGTTCCTGTGGCGATAAACTCCTCACCCTATTTACAAGGGGGCGATAAGCCACTTAACTTAACTTAAGGCCCCCTTTCACACTGCACTTAGGCCCCGATTTCGATGTCGGACTGACCGACCTCCTGTCGGCGGTCCCAACCCAGCAATTAGGATGCGACCAAACATTGTTCGGTCGCACTCGTCTTTACAATGGGAGCACACATTACGACCGGAATGCATGCTCTCACTGTAAAGAGAAAAGGTGCAGCTCATCCCTGCACCCCGTGGCAGGCACCTCAAGGTGTCTGCCACAGGCATCAACAGGGGGGCACCCTCTTTCTGTGGGCGGACTCCCCTGGAAGAGAAGGAAAAATTGCGTACCTGTAATCCTAGTTCTCTTCCAGGGGAATCCTCACTAAAGTCTCGCTGGAGTGAAAGGAAAGGCTATAAGAACGTCCTTTGTTTCCAAACACACAGAACAATGTAAATACCTAAAAATAAACTATACAAATATTTTAAAACATTTCCGCAGTTAGGAAAGCACAAAATATGTGCTTTTTTATAATTTCGAAGTATGACGGAAAGAAAGATTTTTAATAGGATCAAAAACAAATCAAGACACATTATTTGGTGATGACCAAATGACAAATCTTCGCTGACACCTGACTCTTACACATTATCGCTTGTGCTCTATATGGTTGTATCAGTAAAAAAAAGTCTGCACAAATTAAGTAGCCTTTTCAGTGGAGAATGTGCTGTTTGTAAATGACAGTGTGCTATCACACCATGCTTCAATAACATATTTGCAACAGTGTGCTCTAAAATGAACCACTGGCCACATACCACATCCCTACCTCTCACTTGCTGAATAGGTGTGGCTCCCTTTCTGCAGTCTGTGTGATGCTTGGATTTTTCACAACCCTTATGACTTCAGCGATGTAACATTGACAGCAGCAGCACCACTGGCACCTGGTCTGTCCCTGCACCTCACTCTGGTCCAGTCAATGCACATCAATGCACACTGGTATTCCTATCCTGGCATGCACTACTCATCCATGCAGCACCCCAGGCCAGCTCTAATAGCGCCTCCTATTTCAGTGTTTCAAATTCCACACAGCTACGTCAGTGCAACTTTTTTCACCAGCAGCCTCTACCATTCCAGTACTTGAACCTAAAAATAATGCTGACAACGCACGTCATAATTTGGCCTATGTCAAATTGAAATTATTCTGGAAGAATTAGTGAAATTCTGAATTTAGCATTACGTAAAATATTCTAAGTCTCTCAAAATGTTATGTCGCCCAATTTCACATAGTATAGCAATAGTAAAAGTAATAGTATGCTTTATTGTTTGATTAATTAAAATCGTAGAATTTAAATAATTAAAAAAGGAAAGATCAATGTAGTTTAAAATTCATTGGAGACTCATTGATTTGCAATATAAAACTGGAAAGTGTAAACAATTGTCGATTTGCAAACTAAAATCAGTTGTTAAGAAGCCTAGGTTGGCCACCCCTAGTTTCTGTACTCAGTTAATCTAAATTCATACAAGTTGGGCCAAACTCGCACGGGTTGAAACTTCCACAGTAATATCTAATGCAATCGTTTTGGTACCGAACCAAGGGGGTCATTACAATAGCGGGCGGATCGCCACCGCCCGTATGGCAGTGGCGATCCGCCCGCCATATTCCACCGCCCGCCTACCATTTACCCCCGCCAAATCACGATGGCGGTGGGGACGCCGGCGGACGGAAAGACCGTCCGCCGGTTTACCGCCGGTCGTACAGGCGACCGGGCGGAAAACGGGTTTAATATGGTGGCGGTGTCTGTGAGACACCGCCATCCATATTAGGATGTAGGCGGTGAGGAGCCTTTTCATGGCGGCATTTCCGCCATGAAAAGGCATGCGGTATTCGCATTTGGGGGCCCGTTGCGGGCCCCCAGGATGTTGGAGGGGTGGGGGGTGCACATGGGGGGTACCTATGGTACCCCCCTGCATTTGCATGCACAAGGTGGCAGGCACCGCGCGGTGCCTGTCACATTGTGCATGCAATAGCACAACATGCATTTTGTACATTGCGGCGGGTGCTGCTGACAGCACCGCCCGCCGCAATGTGCAGGATGCGGGATGCGCCCGCCAGTGTGGCGGGCGCATCCTAATGTGCCTGGCGGGACCGCCGCGACTTCGGCGGCCGGTCCCTGGCTCCGTTGCGGTGGCGGGCGGACAAATGCGGTAAAAACTTAAAGTGCAAGGAGCGTATACGCAGTCAGAGAGCATTGGGGCCGGCCAGGTGCGTGTACGCTTGGAGCCTTGTTTCCTGTGTGCCAACAGTCTTGTGCAGCTGTTGACGGTTTTTAAGGCTCAAACCAGTCTGTTTGGTGGCTCCCCCTCTTCTACGTTTTCTTGTTGGTATCCCACGGCCTTATCTCCGAGGCCGAGGGCTTTGCGCTACGAAGTGGGAAAGAGTTTCCTTTTTAGGTCGAGCTTAGAGTCAGCACGCATGCGCTGCTCTGCGAGGCATGCAGTATTCAGTATGTGTAGTTTGGCCAAGCCCACCAGTTTTAATTGGTGCCTCCCTGTGCTTGTCCAAATGCTTTTCTTTTGGTTGGTGAATGGTGCCATTTGTCCCTCCTTTGGGTGTGTTTGTCACGCCCATGGCGTCTGGCCCCCTTACTTGGGTCATTTTGCTTCAGGCCATTTGATACTCCCGGCGCACTCTTTTTTAACATGTTTTTTTAGACTGAGCACTAGTGCTTGTGTTTGGCGTCGCTGCGCGCTTGTTTGCTGCAGGAAAACACCCTCCAGCAGAACAGTGGGCAGCCAAGCACGAGCTCCTAGGCAGCTCCGGCCCTCGGAAACATCGATGCCCCTCCTCTGAATTTGGCACTGTCGCCCAAAGGCAGTGCAGAACAGAAATGCCTGACAGCAGGGGTGAACAGCAGGGGTGCACCCGCTCCGCAGCACGCAAGCACGCAGACTGCCATCGACCTGGCAATTATATAAAATGCAATTTGTGTATTTTAAATGCATCTGTTTTCTTTCCAACACCGAGATTGTGCTCGTCCTTTCTTACTGCTGCCTTCCCTTACCAGAGGTAGGACTGGGATCCTGTCTGCGTGGGCACCGTGAAAATGAACCAGGGAACTGTAATTCCAGAAAGCGATGCCTGGGGCCTTATCAAAGCACAGGCGGTGGCATTCGGTGGCAGGCAGCACTGCACCCTCTGTAACCCGTCAGTCTGGCCCTTGCTCTGCCTCTTTCCAGCCTCCTCCCTCTGCACCCTCTGTAACCCGTCAGTCTGGCCCTTGCTCTGCCTCTTTCCACCCTCCTTCCTCTGCACCCTCTGTAACCCGTCAGTCTGGCCCTTGCTCTGCCTCTTTCCACCCTCTCTCTCCGCACCCTCTGTAACCCGTCAGTCTGGCTCTTGCTCTGCCTCTTTCCACCCTCCTTCCTCTGCACCCTCTGTAACCCGTCAGTCTGGCTCTTGCTCTGCCTCGTTCCACCCTCCTCCCTCTGTAACCCGTCAGTCTGGCTCTTGCTCTGCCTCGTTCCACCCTCCTCCCTCTGTAACCCGTCAGTCTGGCTCTTGCTCTGCCTCTTTCCACCCTCCTTCCTCTGCACCCTCTGTAACCCGTCAGTCTGGCTCTTGCTCTGCCTCTTTCCACCCTCCTTCCTCTGCACCCTCTGTAACCCGTCACTCTGGCTCTTGCTCTGCCTCGTTCCACCCTCCTCCCTCTGTAACCCGTCAGTCTGGCTCTTGCTCTGCCTCTTTCCACCCTCCTTCCTCTGCACCCTCTGTAACCCGTCAGTCTGGCTCTTGCTCTGCCTCTTTCCACCCTCCTTCCTCTGCACCCTCTGTAACCCGTCAGTCTGGCCCTTGCTCTGCCTCTTTCCACCCTCCTCCCTCTGAACCCTCTGTAACCCGTCAGTCTGGCTCTTGCTCTGCCTCTTTCCACCCTCCTTCCTCTGCACCCTCTGTAACCCGTCAGTCTGGCTCTTGCTCTGCCTCTTTCCACCCTCCTTCCTCTGCACCCTCTGTAACGCGTCTTTCTGGCTCTTGCTCTGCCTCTTTCCACCCTCCTTCCTCTGCACCCTCTGTAACCCGTCAGTCTGGCTCTTGCTCTGCCTCTTTCCACCCTCCTCCCTCTGCACCCTCTGTAACCCGTCAGTCTGGCTCTTGCTCTGCCTCTTTCCACCCTCCTCCCTCCGCACCCTCTGTAACCCGTCAGTCTGGCTCTTGCTCTGCCTCTTTCCACCCTCCTTCCTCTGCACCCTCTGTAACCCGTCAGTCTGGCTCTTGCTCTACCTCTTTCCACCCTCCTCCCTCTGAACCCTCTGTAACCCGTCAGTCTGGCTCTTGCTCTGCCTCTTTCCACCCTCCTCCCTCTGCACCCTCTGTAACCCGTCAGTCTGGCTCTTACTCTGCCTCTTTCCACCCTCCTCCCTCTGCACCCTCTGTAACCCGTCAGTCTGGCTCTTGCTCTGCCTCTTTCCACCCTCCTTCCTCTGCACCCTCTGTAACCCGTCAGTCTGGCTCTTGCTCTACCTCTTTCCACCCTCCTCCCTCTGAACCCTCTGTAACCCATCAGTCTGGCTCTTGCTCTGCCTCTTTCCACCCTCCTCCCTCTGCACCCTCTGTAACCCGTCAGTCTGGCTCTTGCTCTGCCTCTTTCCACCCTCTTTCCTCTGCACCCTCTGTAACCCGTCAGTCTGGCTCTTGCTCTGCCTCTTTCCACCCTCCTCCCTCTGCACCCTCTGTAACCCGTCAGTCTGGCTCTTGCTCTGCCTCTTTCCAGCCTCCTCCCTCTGCACCCTGTGTAACCCGTCAGTCTGGCTCTTGCTCTGCCTCTTTCCACCCTCCTTCCTCTGCACCCTCTGTAACCCGTCAGTCTGGCTCTTGCTCTGCCTCTTTCCACCCTCCTTCCTCTGCACCCTCTGTAAACCGTCAGTCTGGCTCTTGCTCTGCCTCTTTCCACCCTCCTCCCTCTGTAACCTGTCAGTCTGGCTCTTGCTCTGCCTCTTTCCACCCTCCTTCCTCTGTAACCCGTCAGTCTGGCTCTTGCTCTGCCTCGTTCCACCCTCCTCCCTCTGTAACCCGTCAGTCTGGCTCTTGCTCTGCCTCTTTCCACCCTCCTTCCTCTGCACCCTCTGTAACCCGTCAGTCTGGCTCTTGCTCTGCCTCTTTCCACCCTCCTTCCTCTGCACCCTCTGTAACCCTTCAGTGTGGCTCTTGCTCTGCCTCTTTCCACCCTCCTTCCTCTGCACCCTCTGTAACCCGTCAGTCTGGCTCTTGCTCTGCCTCTTTCCACCCTCCTTCCTCTGCACCCTCTGTAACCCGTCAGTCTGGCTCTTGCTCTGCCTCTTTCCACCCTCCTCCCTCTGCACCCTCTGTAACCTGTCAGTCAGGCTCTTGCTCTGCCTCTTTCCACCCTCCTCCCTCTGCACCCTCTGTAACCCGTCAGTCTGGCTCTTGCTCTGCCTCTTTCCACCCTCCTTCCTCTGCACCCTCTGTAACCCGTCAGTCTGGCTCTTGCTCTGCCTCTTTCCGCCCTCCTTCCTCTGCACCCTCTGTAATCCGTCAGTCTGGCTCTTGCTCTGCCTCTTTACACCCTCCTCCCTCTGCACCCTCTGTAACCCGTCAGTCTGGCTCTTGCTCTGCCTCTTTCCACCCTCCTTCCTCTGCACCCTCTTGTGAGAAGTTGGCCTGGTATATGCTGTTCACTAATTAAAGTGGACACCTTGCACCAGAACAATTCGACTCTTATGGTAGATAGGTTTAAGACAACCTTTATAGAAAGCTATCCGAGTGGTAGCTGTGGAGAGCAGCCTTCAGGCTAAGTCTTGAAGGAATGTAAAGCAGCTTGTTTTACCACACAATCTCTTGAATCACCAAATGAAAAGACACCACACAGGTATATATATCAAATATATATGTATTTATTAATATAAACTCTCTACTAATCTCTTTATGAGATTAGAGGATAGGAACATATGTACAAGTCAAATATTATCAGGATAAGTTTAGCACAATTGAATGTTACAATCTTAGGGGCCCATTACGATACCCGGCGTAAATAAATCCGCCAGGCATGGAAGCGGCAAAAATCCGCCCGCACACACCGCCTGAACACCGACCACGCCATTACGATTTCACAAACCGAAAACCGCCATCGGCGGAAAAAGCACACAAAATACCGCCCGCCAACGTCCGAGTCGGAGTCAAACCGCCCGCCACGGACGGAAACACGCACAACAACACAAAACCGCCCGCCCTCACGGCCGACACACCGCACGTGACATTACGATCGCACCGACATGAGCGCGGAAAAACCACAAATATACCGCCCGCCAGCGCAAACAACGCCGATGAGAATCGACACGGCAGAAGCCATGGCGCCAACGTACCTGCACAGAAACCATCCGCACACAAAACCAATAGCACACAACATGGCCAACAAGTCCACACAGCAAGGCACGCACAAATACACAAGCACAGTACACATCCCGAAAACACCCCCGGACAAACAAAAAATACAAAGGCCAGAACCCAGACACAACACACCTGAAAACAACAGACCATGAGGACACACCCACATAGGTGAGTACAAAAGCAGCACTCCCACAGACCACAACCCCTTGCTACATTGCAAACCAGAGAGGAGAGGAGAGGACACAGTGACACAGCAAGGACAGCAGCACACCACAGAAACGCACACATCACAACCACCACCACCACCACCACCACCACCAAACAACACCACCACCACCACCACCAAACACCGGCACCACAAACCCCCTGCACATTACACAACACACACCGCACCAGCACCACAAACACCATGGCACCACAAAGAATGCCCAAGTTCACGCCCATGGAGCTGACGGTCATGGTCGACGAGATCATCAAGGTGTACCCACAAATCTATGGGAACATGGTCCAGCACACACCACTAGCCACCAGAAACAGAATGTGGAACCGGATCGTAGACCAGGTCAATGCAGTCGGGACCCTGCCCAGGAACAGAGTCGAAATTAACAAACGTTGGAATGACGTAAAGAGCCTGGTCAAGAAGAAGGAGGGCAAAAACAGAGAGCTGGCTGCCGTCACTGGCGGAGGGAATCCCGCGCTCTTTAAGACCTTCAAAGCGTGGGAGGAGAAGGTGCGAGTCGTAATACATCCGGAGATCCTCGCCGGATTAGCAGAGGGAGTGGAGGCTGGTAAGTACAAACTAATGTATACCAGCACACCGCTATGTACTCACATGCGCAACTACCATGCCACAGCTCCCAGGGACAAACACCCCCATGTCCAGCACACAATACACAACACATCACACACACATGCAACAGACACTACCACACACAGCCCAAACCGAACAACTGTAAGATGCGTGGGGACATGTGTACACTAAGCCAGCCACGTAACCACCAACAGGTCCCCAAATATGCCAGAAGCGCCACAACGAGCACCCACCACACCCATGTGTCCGCCACAGCTGCACTAACCGACAAGTAACAGGTAAGTGGCAGGAACACAAAGTGCAGTGGGTGGGACGGTGGACAGCCCAAGTACAACACACACCAGGCCCCAGTCCCACAGCACAGCAAGGAGGAGCATCCCCCACACCCCACAGCCACGTGTCAGCCACCGCAGTGCACAACGACAGCCGAAAGGCAGACATCACGGTCCACAGCAATCGGTGTCAGTGGGTGTCCAGCCACCCCCACGACCCACAACACCCCCCACCCCCACAGACCTGCAACATGGAGCACCCCCGCTTAGAGCCATGTGGCATCCAGTACAGTGCACGCACGAACAACTTGCAGGTGGGAAACTGGACAGGGCTGGATTACTGGAGGCATGAGGACCATAACACGACCAACACATGAATGAATGAATTTGAATGAATTTGTACTTATAAAGCGCACTGCTACCCTGAGGCATCCTGGCGCTGAACGCATACCGCTGTGGAACCCTTCCTGGCTTTTCCCTGTGAAATGTCCACTCCTGGGCACCCCCAAGGTGAAGCCAGGCATCCCAGCACTGGTGGGGCCGTTGTGGAGATTAAGCAAGCTATTGCCCAGAGTTGCAGAGTGGGACCCATGATTAGAATAGGCACCGAGGCGAGAATTATCAGGTCCGAGGAAGTTGAGCCCAAGACCCGTCGAGGCGGGAATTGAACCCTGGTCCCGGGCCAGATCTCTGCATCAGGGTCTGCCGCTCTAACCATTGAGCCACACTTCTCCATGTCACGTGGGACATGTCACGTAGCAGACGAACACGCAGCACCGCCCACCGTCACGAACAAGTGAACAATGTGCACACGGACATGAACAACAGACTCACACCCCACATGACCCATCACAGACATAGCAACACCCAAGGAGCCACGTCTGCATGCACAAGCCACACTGAATATAGTCCCACACGGCAGCCACTGTGCAACTCATCACACACAACCGAAACACCATTGAAGTCCTGTCCATGTAGCCCCTACTGCCTGTCAACCACACATCCCACAACTACGCCTATGTAAGACAAACAACACTAGACGCAACAGAGCGGAACAACATAAATGCACACGAACACCACTGAACCCATCAAACTCACAGACACACCATGCACATACAACATACCATCCATCCCATCCGTCAGCCCCAGTCTCATGAAAGGCATGTCATCCGCACAGCTGCCACACATACAGCAGTCACGCTAAGACACATGCCCATGACCAACCATGTGCCAGAAGTCAATTAAGCGCACGACACACTGTGAGCAACAACACACAACATGGGCCACACCCCCGAGCACTGCAGTGATGCACATGGCACAGGGCAGCACGCACACCAAGGAGATGGGACAACTGCAATACGTTGGCTGGCACACAACTATCACTCACTCATAACGATGCGTCCAATGCCATGTCCAGTAATCACAACAGACAGCAAATATGCAGGCCATGTCAAGCATGCACACACCTCAAACCATGCACTGTCATGCTGCCACAACACATGTCACGTTCGGCACCCATGGCTCACAGCATGTACCCCAAAAGCATATCCCCTCCCAAATGCGAATCTGGAGCATGGCCCCCATGTTGCCATGTGCGTTCCTAAGCGTTCCATTTGAACCCCAAAAGCATATCCCCTCCCAAATGCGAATCTGGGGCATGGCCCCCATGTTGCCATATGCGTTCCTAAGCGTTCCATTTGAACCCCAAAAGCATATCCCCTCCCAAATGCGAATCTGGGGCATGGCCCCCATGTTGCCATATGCGTTCCTAAGCGTTCCATTTGAACCCCAAAAGCATATCCCCTCCCAAATGCGAATCTGGGGCATGGCCCCCATGTTGCCATATGCGTTCCTAAGCGTTCCATTTGAACCCCAAAAGCATATCCCCTCCCAAATGCGAATCTGGGGCATGGCCCCCATGTTGCCATATGCGTTCCTAAGCGTCCCATCTGAACACCAAAAGCAAAGTACAAACCAGACCCAGGATGGGCCAGGAGCCCGCATACACCAGAGTCACAATAAGTAGGGGCACAGCAACACACCCATCGGCATGGCCAATCCGTCCCATGCCACATGTGCACAGCACGCAGTCCCATTGCCAAGCACACACAACTACAGATGCTACAGCCACACACATGCCTCCGGGAAACCCATGTACGAGATTGCACGAACTGTCAATGTCAGACGACAAATACATACTTCGCCAGGTGCAACACAATAACAAATCTCATTCTCTCCACAGGTGACGAACTGCTGGATGCTGGGGATGGAGCCAGCAGCCAGCACAGCCAGCCTACAAGCCCCCAACGAGGACACACGGATCTGGAGGATCTGTCCTCCTCTTCGGACACGGACCACCAATCAGGCCCATCTGGTGTGGCAGGGCCCAGCCGCTCCCCAGGACCCCTCCTACCCACCAACCCATCATCCAGGGCTGCTGAACATTCCCAGCCCCCTGCTGCCACTGTCGTTGCGGCCACACCCACGGTCATTGTGGCCACTACCACTGCCGCAACCATCGCCGCACCGACCACCACCGCCGCCACCACCGCCACGTCTTCGCTGGCACCAGCCCCAGCGCAGGTGGTGGCCCGGACGACTGGATCCACCCTGGGAGCCACAGCGAGGACCGTGGTGAGCAATGTGGCTAGTGGGCAGGCCGGTGGCAGCAGGACTGGTAGGAGGAGCAGGGTCAGGGAAACGCCAGCCTCCCCTGGGAGCCATGCCCTGCCTCACATGGCCAGGAGTCCTTGGGGCCTATGAAGAGGCCCAAGGACAATGGGTCCGGTCTGCTTCAGACACGCGTGAGGTGCTGGGGGTGCTGAGGTCCATGGACGCCCGTATGGGCCAAATCGTGGACCTCATGGGACAGCTGGTGGTGGCGGTGAGGTCACAGCCAGGGACAGCAGCTCCCCCTCCGCCACCACCTGCCGGGGCGCAGGGTGGAGCAGCAGTGTCCAGTTCCCCTGCGTCCACAGCCAGTGATCACACCTCAACCACCAGCATGTCGCAAGCAGGCACCCCCCCTCGCAAACGTGGAAAGGGCCGTCCGAAGTGGAAACAGATCTCCCGGGAGGACTTCGCACGCTCCAAACGCAAGTGAGGCAGCCAGCCAGCCTTCCGCCAGCCTTCCTTGACCAGCCACTGCATTGACTTGGACTACGATCCCACTCCACACAGCCATCTGGATGGCATGTGTGTGTTGGACTATGGACATAGAACCAGTGGGTACACCCTGATCATCACGTAGCCATGACCGACAGCTCATTGTCACTGCACGCACCACTTTTGTCATCACCTTACACACAATCACATGTCACAGTTTGTAATAAATGCACCTTTTTCACTAACTGCTGTTTGTGCCCTGTGTCTTATTTGTACGGAATACAACGGCCACCTTGGGCGGAAAGGCACCTGATGCGTGGCATGGCAATTGAATCCGGAGGGCCTGTAGGGACCTAGGGGTGGGAGAAGAACAGGAGCACATTCAATGAGTGTGTCACACATCCATCACACAGTACATGTCAACAACTACAAGCAATGTACACACATCGCACAGAGCAATAGGGCACAATGCCACAGCCACCAACAGTGGCATACTACCCTGGCCATGGAGCGTTGACACACAGCACGCAGTGAACAAACGGCCACCCTGACACAGCACACACACACCTGCACAGATACAGCCACATCAGCCGTCGTACATGGACACTCACCGTCAAGTGAAGTAGCGGGCGATGAGCTGCTGCCGCACATTACCAGCTTCCTCCTCTCCGCTGTCCTCCTCACTCGAGCTGTCCTGGTCTGCGGGCTGGGGCCCTGGTTGATCTCCGTCATCCACGATGAGGGGGATCTGCTTCCGAATGGCCAGATTGTGCAGCATGCAACACGCCACCACTATCCGGCACACCTTCTGTGGGGAGTACGCCAGCGCACTCCCGGTGCGGTCCAGGCACCTGAACCTGGACTTGAGGAGGCCAAAGGTACGCTCGACCACACGTCTGGTCCTCCCATGTGCCTCATTGTAGCGATCGTCTGCTGGGGTGCGAGGATTCCTCAATGGACTGAGCAGCCATGCCCCATTTGGATACGCAGAGTCACCTGGGTGTGAGGGACACAGAGAACCGTTGCTAATCCAACTGGACAGGGGACAGCATCGCACAGCCAGCACGCTACACCACTCCACATACTCACCGACAATACAGGCACGATCCTGTTGCATATTGGACATCAGTCGTGGCAAGATGCTGTTGCGCATTATGTGTGCGTCATGGGCCGAGCCTGGGAACTTTGCACACACGTGGGTGATCACCATGTCCGCAAGGCACACCACTTGCACATTCAGGGAGTGCGTGTGCTTCCTGTTGCGGTACAGGTGCTCAGTGGCCTGTGGTGGAACAAGGCCGACATGTGTGCAGTCAATGGCTCCAACGACGTGTGGGATTCTGCCAAGGGCATAGAATGCACCCTTCACTGCCGCCAATTCACGAGCCCTGGGGAAGCGGATGTACCTGTTCCGGTACAGCATCATGGCTGCCAGTACATCCCTCAGCACCTTGCTGAACATGGGCTGGGACATCCCTCCTCCAATGCCCACTGTGTGCTGGAATGACCCAGTGGCGAAGAAATGCATGGCGGCCATCACCTTAGCCGTGGGGGTGACAGCAGTCGGATACACCCTGCGGGGACGGAGATGGGGTTCTAACATGGCACACAGTCGATGCAGGGTTGGCCTGTCCAGCCGAAACTTCCTAATAACCTCTGTATCGTCCATGTCCGCCAGCAATTGGTATGGGCGGTCAATGTTCGGTCTCCGCCTAGGGACAATGGCAGAGGACACATGTCAATGCAACACGACACATAGCAATTTCGCATACACATCACTGACATGACTGAGCAAGCACATGAGCCACAGCCCAGCTGTCAAGCTGGGACGGCACGGCCACAATACACTTACACAGGTCTCCCAGCAATGGCTAGTGATACAAACCACTGCCATGTGCATGCACATGGGGATCTAGGCCCCAATGACTTGCGGGGCGTGCTGATGGGGACTGACTGCATATCCGTCAAGCGGCAACGCCACGGCAACATGAATGTCTGCTGAGCATGGAACTGCTTCCGCGGCTGGATGAGTATGGCACACGACGACAACGATGTGGGCACAGGCTGGGCGGCCAAAACAAGTGGGACCTGTGGCACGAGGGGATATGAGACAGTAGTAGGTGTCAGCACTGCACCCTATGTACAGCACTGTACGGATCACACCTCCCGAAACATTGACAGGTGTCCACATTGACAGCCCCATGCCAAGACGGCTGTGTGCTTGCAGTCACACGTCACAGGTGAGAGGTTACATTGCACGTGCCAGGTGGCAGACGTACATAGTGGGAGCTGGCATGTGTGTGCATGTGTCTCCTGTTCAGGTTCCACCAGATGGGCGCTGACTCTGTACTGACCATTGGACACAGCATGTTCCGTGGTAGGCTTGTGTGTGTGGGATGGTGGCACTGGATGTGCCTCCGTTGGGTGGGGGGCCATGCACAGGGCGGGTACGTCGATGATTGCGCATTGTTGGTCACGGTGGGTGCACCAACTAAGATGTGTTACCCTGTGTTCAATTCCTATGTCCGCATGATGATGGACTGTAGATGTGGGCAGACTACACATTGGTCGATGTGCTGTCTATATGCATGTGCCTTCACACCAGGCACAGCTGCCCCTGCACATGTGACCCCTGCTGGACTCGCTGCTGGGTCTGTGGAGCTGATGCACCTTCTGCGCGTGGGGCGGACAGCTCTCCTCACTTCCCTCATTGCGCATGTCATGACTTTGCCGCAGGTGACATGGATCATGGAGGGCCCACATGTACGCGTGGGTAGGCTACACATGATTGTACACTGGTCACCACCCCCAGTCAGTGTTTCGAATGGGAAGGTTGTCGTGCTGGTGGTATGTTCGATGTGGCGGATGGGCGGGCCTAGGTGCGGGCTTACATTCCGGACATGGGGGGTAGTTGGATTGGCGACTAGTTGCAGTACACACGGGACACGTCTCTTCCTTTCCACATCTGGGTCATCCCTTGTACTGACTGACAGTGATACAGTCATCTTCGCCCCAGCCCTCATGTCCTCCCCTCGCTCCCCCAATATGCATGCTCACCTGCGAGGCTAGCGCTTGCACAGGCAGCCCCAAGCTCGCACCAGAGAGGGCAAGGAGTGTATGTGTGGGTCCAGTTGCACGAGTGGGCTGTCTCAGGGTATGATGTGTTGCGGGACGCCCGTCCACCTGCGTGGTGCCCCAAATGGAGACCCGGCCTGCATGGACTATGCATCACAGTCTTCGCCTTCCGGATCCGCCACCTGCGACACCCACTGGCTGTGGCTGCCCTTGCGGCCAGGCCACGTCCGTCTGTGACTGATGGCCCACACATTCACTCTTTGGCCTCTCTGGGGAGGGCTCGGGGTGGTGGCGCACGCGCTTGCACTTAGTCGCAATGGCATGTGGCGTGGTTGGTATGATGGGCAATGGATGGGATGGTGCGAGCCACCTCCCGTGACGTCAGTGCTGCTCGTGCTGTGGTGCGTCCCCCTACACTTCCATGTGACTTGTGCCATGCTAAACGTTGAGGTTCTATTGCCTGCGTGATATGACCAGGAGGAGCGCGAGGAGACCTCTCACACACCATGCTCCACTGCCATCCCGTGCCCTGTATCGCCTGTGCGGATTGACTATGTTGGGGTTACACCTGGTCGACTGGGGCTGTGTGTGCCTTGTCAAGGGGCATGGCGGGCGCACAACAGGATCCAGCTTGTCCACAGAGGGTGGGCTGAGGTGCGCCTGGTACCGCTTTGTACGTGTGCCCGGCTGCTGTGCACACACGTGTTCACTCCCCCGACAGGTGTCCTCTCACAATGCCCAGGGAAGCGGTGGTGTACTGTTCATGACCCCTCCCAACACGGCGTGCTCCAACTTGGCTTGTGCGCATCTACCCGTCGCACCCACCCACCTGAGCACTGCGTCCATACGACTTCACACGACATGTGTGTCTTCCACAGTAGTGCTACTCATTTGCGTTGACATCCAATACCAGTGGACTACATGGTCATGTCACGACTGCCGTGTACTTCACATACTCTCATCCTCTCTCATTCGTACTTGTGAAATGAGTCAGCGGAGACAGTTTTGGTTTCAAACATTATATTGTGTCTTCTGTCCTCTGTGATGCAGTATAGTGGACACTACTGGCAGCGGAATACATGTTGAGGATATACTGAGCATGATTGCAAATGGGATAGGGTGTGGGGTTACATGTGATTGGCTGTTGCATGTGGGATGTGGGCTTCAGAGTGACATCTGCTTGGCCAAGGCTGTGCTAATGTACATTTACGTATAGCTGCGGAGCTGCGGACTTTGACACAGATGGTATACATGTAGCCTACCAGACCGCTTGGCATCATGGGCACACTCCATCTCAGTTCCATGTGACAGGCTTGCTGCGGTTGTTCCTCATGCACGCGTGCATGTGAGATGACATCAGGGCATGTGCTTGCGTGCATGCAGCGGCGTGCCACTTGTTGTTGCACTGTGGTGGTTACTGGACATGTCACAGTCACTGGGGTCGTGTTGTTGTTGTATGCACTTGTCGTCCATGCAAAGGTCCTGGTATGGGATTCCTAGGGCGGGGGTGGGAGGGGTGCAGCACCCACAGACTCCAGGCGACCTATTCATGTCCACTGAGCGGTGTGTGTGTCCATGTGCGCTGGATCCATGTCGTGTCCTGGTTGTTCGTGCAGTTCCGTCCATGTGGGTGCGATACACAGAGCCCATGCCACTGCCTCCCACGATGCATGCGGTGTTCCTGGATGTGATGGGGAACAGTGTGCATGTCCCGGTCATATCCGATGTCATGGCGATGTCGTTGATGGTGTGGTTACAGTTGCCGGTCGTTTGGTATGGCTGTTGTGGTGGTGACTGGCCAGTCCGTGCGGAAGCTAAGCATGGGTGCGGGGTTGGACATCATAGGTCACTCGGGGAACCTGCGTTGTGGTCCGACGAATTGACAGGTTGTCAGGTATGCGATGCCGTCCAGCAGGGCTTCCATGTCATTGGTGGTGTACATGTTTGCCAGCCAATGTAGCGGATGGTGGCTGTCAAGGTGTTGTTCGTAAGTTGTCCCTTGGAGGACCATGATGGGGCATGCTGGGTGACATTCGATGTAGCTGTTCTCGGTGATCCGTCGTGTGGAGGCACAGTGGTCCCATTTCAGTGCGGGTGCGATGTTGGCCACATACGCAATGCCCCCATAGGCAGAGCAGGCCCTGTCGTGTGCGTCCAGAGGGAGGAGTAGTGGTAGCAGGTCCGCCTTCAGACATGCCGGGTTGGAGAGGCATATCTTGACGGGATGCTGGTAGGGACACCTCCGACAGTAGAAGACGGGCATGACGCAGCTGAACAATGTGATGCGGTAAGTCAGTCGGTAACTTACGTTCAGCAGGGACAGGAGATCGCATCCCAATGTATGGAACAGGTTGGTTTTGTACAGCTTGAGCTGTTCGGCGTAGTTGGGTAGGTGTGTTGCGGTTGCCATTTCGCAGCGGTTCGTTGAGGTGGCGTGCTCCGGCTGTGTGTGCAGTCTGCAATGTGCACGCTCCGGGGTTGCTGTGAGCTCTGTGTAGTCGTAGGGAGACAGGACTTGTGTTCTGTTGGCTTGTTTGGAGGACACGGGCCCTCTTCCCACATGCTTCTCAGACAGTTCAAGGTCAGTGATGTGTGACTCCTTCCAATTAACTTGCATGTGGCCGACATGGGGGAGTGTTTTCTTCTTTCTTCCCCGTCCGTTGTGTGCTTCTGTGATATGCGCTATCTGCCCTGTGGTCGGTCTCCTCGGCATGCCTGTGTTGGTCTATTCTTGGACAATGGCTGTATTCACCGGCTTCTGTCGTAGGGCTGTGGTTTCGGAGTTGGAATGGAAGGTCATTCAGTGCTGTCTGCTCTCCCTTGTGTGGGCGGCAGGCTGCCTTTCCGCTCTGCGTTGGGCCTTGTGTGTGAATGTTATTCTTGGGCCACCTGTTGTCGGTCCCCGGGCTCTTTGGTGTTCCGTTTTATATGTCTTGTTCATATGTGCAGGGTGGTATGGGTGTTTCTGTGTGGTACTGGCGTTCCTCTTCCCGAAGGGGCCCTGCTTCTCCTAGTTGGTGTTGCCGCCGCTGTGTGCTACGCCATGTTTGTTACACTGGGGTGTGTCCTGCTGTTGCGTGTCTTCACTGACATGTGTGCGTCGGTTGTGTGGCGTTGGGTGTTGTCCGTGAATTGGGCGTTGGGGACATGTCTGTGGCCGGCCTGTCACGTGTCATGTGCGTTCGGGGTGGGGCTGATGTGTGTGCTGCTTGGTTGTGTCCCTGTGTCTGTGTGCGACGCATGCGCTGCGGTTGGCCTCTGCGTTGTGCGCATGTGTGGCGGCGTCATCGGCGCTTTGGGGCCGTGACGGGGTGGTTGGTTCCTAGTCCCAGGTGGTGTGTACACATGTGTTCTGCGATGTTACGATTTGGCCTGTGTGTCATATGTGGATGCGATGGTGGATGTGTAGTGTACACGCGCTGGTGGGGGTTGTCCGCTTTTCCGCCCTTGCACTGTGTGCGCTGTTTGCGTGCACTTGTTCTGTGTGTGCCTACCTGCGTCTCCGCGGTACGTTGCGTCCTTGGTGGTGCATCAGCAGAAGCATGGGGAGTGCCTGCAGTGCTGGATTCATGCTCGGGGAGCCGCTTCTTCGTTGTCCGTGCTCGGCATCCGTGTTACCGCTTCGGTTTGTCGTACGGTATCTCTTGGCCATGGGAGCCGTTTGTTTGCGGCATCGTAATTTATGCGCCGGGCGGGACGTGTTTCGTCGGACGGTGTGTGTCAGTTGGGCTGCGCCGCTACATGTACGGGCACACTTTGATGGCGGACGGTGTTGCTGGCTTGCCGGCGGTGTTTGGCCTACTTTTTGCATCGTAATTGGACGGGCGTGTGGACTGCTGCGTGCCGGCGGTAACTGGTGGTTTTTGCATCCGCCAGCACGGCGGTGGTGCTTCCGCCCGCCATCGTAATGTGCCCCTTAGTTTGCTAGACCTAGGTCTAGGGCATCTAGAATCGAGGGACCCCCAAGAACCACCCCAGGTAGTTGTAGGAGACCCACAGGGGACGGACGCGGTGACCTGGCACCGATGCGAATCCTGTACGAGTCTATGCACTCAGACGCGATTGAAATATCAATGTTAAAGGTCCCTTGCGTGTTCGAGGCGAACACACCGATCGGTCCTTGTACGAGTCGAAGGACGCGGTTACAGATGGTATTGTAAGGGATTTGGACGCGGTGTGTCTAACACAGACGCGAACCAGGTACGAGTCAGTGCGATAGTCGCACTGGGAAAGTTAGAGTTTTAGGACACTTCGAGGAAGCTACAAGCAAGTCACTTACAGGGTAAGTAGTTCTAGGGCCCACACCCACAGGAGCACTGTAGTGCTGAAGTTACCTCACCCAGGGGAGCCGGGTGCATAGGTGTTCTTTGGTGTCGGGTCGCGGCGTCGTTTTCAATGGGAGCCAGTGAAGACTTGCTGCTTGCGGCGACAGGAGAAGTGTCCGGAGGAATCCAAGCCTGGATTCGGAAGATGGAAGACCTGAAAGCAGAGGGGACAGTGTTCAAAGTCACTTGGCAGTGACTCGGGGCAAGGAAGATGGATGCCCACCGTCGTCGCAAGATTCAGGTCATCCGCAGTTGCCTTGACTCTTCAGCCACGAGGTCCAGGAGGCGTCGTCGACAACCAGAAGCTGGATTCGGCGTGTCCCACGATGTCTGCGGCTTACTGCGGTGTGGGCAACTCGATTGGAGCCAACGAGCCTTGGTAACAGCAAGTCTCGGGGAAAGTGTGAAGAGACAATGGCGCAGACCAGCAAGGTCTGTGGAACTCACCCAGCAAGGGTAAGTCAGGGCAGGCCTGGAGCAACCAGGGGAGCCCTTTGGTTTCTTTGGAAAGTCTTCTGGGGAGCCGCAAGCCGGCTGGCAAGGGATCGCGAAGACGCCTCGGGAGGATTCTCTCACAGGGGCCCACGGTCACTCGGGATGTGGTAGGCCTCTGATCTTAGGAGGGATTCCTGCTGGAGGCTGGGACCACACGTGGTCCAAAGCACAAGTTCGTGGAACGTTGTGAAGGGGTTGCACTCGACAATAGTGCACGGTACCCAGGGGTCACGGTTCCTCATTACTCTTGGGGTCCACTGGCCTCAGCTTCGCTGGGGAATCACGATGGCCTTTGAGAAGTCAGGAAATCCACTTCTTGGGCTGCAGGGACTTCGGACTCCGGCGGGAGCGGCGTAGTTTGCGACCGTTGTTTGTAGTTTTTGGTGCCTGCCAAGCAGGGAGTCACTCCTTGACTCCAAGGGAGATTCTTCAGTCTTCCAAAGGTAGTGGAACGTCAAAGGTCCGGGATTCTTCTTGTAGAGCGTCGTCCAGGGAAAATCTAGGGTGCAATGCACAGGTTCCCCCTCTTATACTAAAAGAAGGGGAGGGACTAGCTCTATGACCCTACCTATGGGAGGGTCAGGGGAGTGGGTGGCTACACCCACTTCCCTTTGTCCAGTTTCGCGACAGAGCAGGGACAGGTAGCCCCTGAGCCGGTTTGAACTGGCATATGCACAGAGGAGCCTTCTGCTCCCACAGTGCAGGACTTCAAAGCACTCTAAGAGTGCACCCACCCAGCCCCAATACACTAAACCCTGTCTGGGAGGTGGTCACACCCCCTTGGGACAGGATATCTATTGTTGGGCTTCCTCCACTGCGAGTGTTGGTCATCAGCAGGAGGGCAGCCCAGTGTCTGTGACTGGTGGCATCCATTTTGTGATACCAGGGCTCCGCAGGATTCTACCGCGTTTCCACAGTAGGTACATGTCTATCCCTCTAGAAGGGTGGAATGCTACCCCCACCACCAGGACTGGCGGGGGGGTAGTATTCCCAGATGTTTGACACCAAACACAACATGTTTCGATGCAGCAATTCCAAAGTTAGCATTTTACCGCGAGGATATAATGCACTTAAAAGTATATGGTTTAACCGCATCCACAAACAGCACCAGAGAATGGACTCTGAGAGCTGCAGAGGGGCCCCTGCTCAGGCAGAGGCACCCCCTCACATATAAGCCAAGCACCCTGCCCTCAGGATTGATAGGGCCTGCCTTAGGGGTGACTGATAGGGTTATATGTGTGTGTAGGAGAGATATAAGGAACCTATATCTCAGTGAGGGGTGCTAGCACTTCCTCACTCAGGCTGCAGTAGCAGGCCTGTGGTGTCAGATTTAGTCTGCTTCCCAGGGGTGGCATAATACATGCTGCAGCCCCTGGTAGGCCTGTGAAGTACCTATGCCCTTGGTACCTAAGGTACCATATACTAGGGACTCATAAGGTGCCACAGTATCCAATCACTAGTGCACCTAGAGCGCACTCCAAATCGTTTAGAGAGAACAGAGAGGCTGGGGCCCTGATTAGCAGGGTCCCAGCCTGACTATAGCCAGAAACCAGTGTAAACATCAGAAAAAAAGTGGGGGCAACATAAGAGGCAGATCCTACTCTCCTACACAACCCCACCCCCCAAACGCAGGGACACTAAACTATCCTTGACCAGTTGAGTCTTCGTGTTCAAAGTGGAAATACCTTGAGAGTCCATCTGCATTGGCATGTTGGGTCCCAGGTCTATGTTCCACTGTATAGTCTATCCCCTGTAGGGAAATGGACCACCTCAAAAGTTTTGGGTTTTCTCCTTTCATTTGTTTAAGCCATAGGAGGGGCTTGTGGTCGGTCTGAACTATGAAGTGAGTACCAAACAAGTATGGCCTCAGCTTCTTCAGGGCCCATACCACAGCAAAGGCCTCCCTCTCTATAGCTGACCAACGTTTCTCTCTAGGGGTCAGCCTTCTGCTAATAAAAGCTACTGGCTGGTCTTGACCTTCATCATTCAGTTGAGACAGTACAGCTCCCACACCCAGCTCAGAAGCATCTGTTTGGACAATGAACTTTTTGGTGTAGTCTGGACTCTGTAAGATGGGGGCAGTGCACATGGCCTGCTTTAGGTCTTCAAATGCCTTTTGACAGCTAGCTGTCCACTGAACCTTTTTTGGCATTTTCTTTGAGGTCAGATCATTCAAGGGGGTCACTATAGATCCATATCCCTTGACAAACCTCCTAGAGTACCCAGATAGGCCTAAGAAGGCTCTCACCTGTGTCTGGGAGGTTGGAGAAACCCATTCCATTATGGTCTGGATCTTGCTCTGTAAAGGCTGAACCTGGCCTCCACCTACAAGGTGGCCCAGGTACACAACCTGACTCTGCCCTATCTGGCACTTAGTGGCCTTGATAGTGAGGCCTGCCTTTTGCAGGGCCTCCAAAACATTCCTGAGGTGGACCAGGTGATCCTGCCAGGAGGAACTAAAGACAGCAATATCATCTAGATAAGCTGAGCAATAAGTTTCCATCCCTGTCAGAACTTTATTCACCAACCTCTGAAAAGTGGCAGGTGCATTTTTCAATCCAAAGGGCATCACCACAAAGTGGTAGTGCCCACCAGGGTTCGAAAATGCTGTCTTGGCTTTGCATCATCAGCTAATCTGATCTGCCAGTAGCCAGCTGTTAGGTCAAACGTGCTTAGATACTTGGCTGAGGCCAAAGTATCAATCAGCTCATCTGCCCTTGGTATGGGATAGGCATCAGTCCTAGTGACTGCATTGAGGCCTCTGTAGTCTACACAAAACCTCATTTCTTTCTTACCACCCTGGGTATGAGGCTTGGGTACCAGGACTACTGGACTAGCCCAAGGGCTATCTGAAGGCTCAATTACACCTAGCTCCATCATTTTCTGGACTTCAGTCCTGATACAGTCCCTGACATGGTCAGGTTGCCTGTAGATTTTATTCTTGACAGGCAGACTGTCTCCAGTGTCCACCTCGTGGGTGCACCAGGAAGTCTGACTAGGGGTCAGGCTAAACATATGTCTAAACTGTTGCAGAACTTGTCTGCACT